>OX291661.1:3000000-3526027 GCA_946409495.1 Blastobotrys aristatus | reverse complement strand
GTCCCCACTCGTCCCCACTCGTCCCCACTCGTCCCCACTCGTCCCCACTCGTCCCCACTCGTCCCCACTCGTCCCCACTCGTCCCCACTCGTCCCCACTCGTCCCCACTCGTCCCCACTCGTCCCCACTACCCTTGATCCATCTGTTGCAGTGTGCTTGCCAGATCCGTATCTGCGGGATTTGAGTTTGGCAGCGGGCAACTCTATTTTGTGTAAGTCACGAATGGGCAAGGAAAAAGCAAGCTAAAGTATTATATATATACACTAGGATCCCCATGGTATTTAGGGGATCATCGGAATTCAATCTTAACATTTAACACTACAATGGCTGAAGCGCAAGCCCAGAGAATAGCTGCGGAGCATCAACGGCTTCAACACCATCAATGCTCAAAAATCTACTAATGCTTTGAACTGCCCTCCAGTCTCCATATCAAACACCTGCGCTAAGAGCTGACGGACACAAAAAATACTTCACAACGCTTTATGGCCGAATTGATCATCCTTTATCCACACGATGTTTTTAATAATTTTTCTTTAAATTCTTTGGTCTCTACATTTGAACAATTTTTTGTTCCATTTTTTTTTCTGTAATTTTTTTTTTCAAGTTTTTCCTTAATTTTTTTTTTTTTTTTTTAACTTTTTTTCATTTTTTTTAAATATTTTTTTGGGTGAATTTTTTTATTCTTAACATCGATGCGATTTTAACTTTTCCATTATATGATGATGCTCAAGGTCACTGCGCCATACTCCTGTGCCACCCGCTCTCTAATGACATTGCTTCCTGGGCACATATCTAGATACATTCGGCTCCAGGCTTAACTAACGCTTCCCACAATAGTTTCATGTGTAATCTACCATACGATAATACAAAAACTCCATTTTCCACAGGTTTATCACCTATAGTTTTGTCCTCATGACTAATTTCCATCATACAATCAGTATCCCAAATTTTTATAATTCTCCTTATCAGCTTTGGTATTGCTTTCTTTGACAATTTTGTGCTTCTTGTCAAGCCACTTCCGCGCAAATTTACTCCATAGACTATTCATGACCAGCTTAATAATCTGACGTTGTACTTTATCACCTTTCGATTCATACTCATTCTTCAGCCAGTATAAAGTATTCTCAATATACTCTTCAAAAATATTACCCTTCTTTTTCCAACCATACCCAAGATTGCATTCATCATCAAAAGGGATAGGTTCAACAGTATGTCCTTCTTCACGCCCAATCATCATCTCTACATTAGTCAACCAACAAGAGTATTCAAGATGCGTACCGTACTTATAGTAAATCTCTCCATTCTGCTTGATAGGAAAGAAACCATTTTTATTATTAGGATTAACGACAACTTTGCATTTATTATTCATACTTAGTTCTGAAGTACTCGCCATATGGCTGCTCGTAGTACGCTTGCACCGCTGGACACAGCGATTTTACATCCAAACAGACTACATCTTGATAAACACCGTTAAGCGAAATACATCTACCGCCATATAAAGCTTCGCGCATGTTTCCATGATCTTCTTTAGTAGGGTGCATGAGTCTATTAAAGCAGAGTTTATTGGGTAATCTTGTAGTAGGAAATGGTGAATATTGTATTAGTTAAGTTATTGAAAATTTTTACACTCATTTCTCCCTTTTATATTTTAGGTTCTGGTGGTGCGCGCCTTTTGGGCGATCCACACTCTCACAGAGTCTAACCTTTGGAGGCAGGTGAGTTTCAAGCAATCGATAACTCATGCCGGCAAGCGTGAATGTACCGTTAACTACATTTGTAAGAAATACGTTTTTTACACTTTCATTGTATGTTTTCCATGCATTAGCAAGAACAATAACGTCATTACGACAGTAATCTTTACACCAATCGATAAGTTTCCTCCTTCTTTGTACTTAACCACCATTTCGTACGTAATAAGCATCCTCTCTTTATCAGTAATCACGTCTATATTCTTATTCACAGAATTCCACTCTTGACACACTCTTTGTAAATCTGCACTAGTTTTCACTTCATGATGAGGAAACTCTGTTTTACCTAAATCCTCGCCCAAGAAAGCCTTAGCAACAGCTTTCAACGGAAACGGGATGTAATTCAAAGAACCTTTAACATGATAACGAACCTTCTTATGTTTTTTTTTCTCGGCGTACGAGAAAGACCTCAGCCAGTGTGCTTACTAAAGTGAAATTGAAAATCATGACAGACACTCATAACTATGCTTATTCTACTCCTAAAGAGATGAAGTGCGCTGGGTCGACAATTCAAAGTCAATAATCACGGCCCGTTTTCCAGTTTTGTCAATAATAATGTTTCGGTAACCATGCAAGTCATTATGGACAATATTGGATGCCTGTAATGATTCGACTGCAGAGTTGATAAGCACCAGCTCTTCATCACTTGGCCAAATTGTTTCCGATCCCGAAATATACTCCAGTTCAATGTAGTAAACCTCCGAACCCTTCCAATGCATGCTACCAAATCCATAACATTCAGCAAAATTCTCGCGGTGCACAGAGCCATCTGAAATGGAGTTGTCAAGCGAAATATACGCGATGACCTCGTTGAAGAAAGCCTCGGAATGAGTTGGCGGGAAAATCTTTAGCACGGATTTCCGTTGTTGACCCTTGCGTACCACCAACAACACAGTATATCGGCTTGTCTGTTCACTGGCAATGCAGTCCTCAACAGAAAAATTATCAATGGTTCGGTATTCCCCGAGTGCTAGCATGTTCTTGTGTTCTTCTGACAGAGTTAGCTCCAGTGCCTCTTTGTAAGTATTGTAGCGGCTTCGTGCATCTTTCAGCAACTCTTCTCCACCATTATTGAAAGGTGTCATCAATACAGGACAGCTTTGGTTGTTGTTATTCGGGTCACCCGCTCCGCCACCGCTAAAGTTTTCTTCCATGTGGTTTAATAGACGACGGAATTTGTCGTATGCGTGTGCCTCAAGAACCGTGCCGTTATCAATCTTGTGCTTCAAAAAACGAAAACTATGATTCACAAGGAAAAAGACAAAATTTACAAATATGTCTTGTTCCTCCACCGTTGCCATCCAAACAGCCTCTGGCTTGAGACGCTTGAAGGGACGCTCATCAGGAAAGAACCCATCTTTGCCAGGCACTTTGGCAATAATCAGACAGCTGCCATCCCAGGCAATGAGGTATACCTCGCCATTTGCTTCGATATAGTTGCTGGTTGCCAAGTTCTTGTTTCTGGTTGCCAATTTCTTGCTGCTGGCGTCTAGTATGCCTGAGAGACCGGCCACAACCTGCAGCCATGTCTCACCAGCAAAGTCTGTCGCCTTTTTAACATTATGGTCAACGTCACATGATGGAAAGCCCATAAGCTCTGCTTTTTCTGCGACACGTCTGATTTCCTCCTTGTCACTTTCACATAGATCCCCGCCTAGGTTAAGCGACCCGACCGCATGGCTAGATACCGGCTTTTTAGTCTCACCCACGGCAAGAACCTGTTCTTCCTCTTTTTGATTTGTCTGCAGTATTGTGACCAAGTGCCAGCCGGGCCTGATGGCATGTTCTCCGTAGCTACTTCCAGTCCTGTCGTTCTTGTCTCCTCCGACGACCATAAATGTGATTCCAAGCTGCCATGTTAACATGTTCGCTACCATTGACGCTCTCATGAGCATGGAGAAAATGACATTCTCCAAGTTTTTCTCCGCCATGGCCGTCGGATCTAACGTGGCGTTTTCAAAGCAGGACTTGAGAGTGTCGAAATTAGGTTGCTCACCATTGCGGTTAACAAGACCGTTAGGAAAGAACAGGCTCATTATACCTTGCGTGACGCCCTTGTCGATAAGCAGATTATGATTGAATCCTTGCTTGCCGGCCATACCAGATAAATCGACCTTCGTGTTTTCGTATGCACCTTTCCAACTGCTTTTGGCTGCATGGGTGTAAACATTGAATGGTGTTGTGACCTTGTAGGCACTAGAAATTCTGTACTGGTTATGATTCTCGTGCTTCATGTCGAAGCAATCGGGGATCAAAAATAGAGACGAAAATGCTCCACTTACTTCGTAAAATAGAAACTCTGGAGGTGTTCTTTTCGGGGGGACCATCGTCAAGCCGGTTGAGATGACCAGATTTAAGCACAATCTGTCAAACGATGACAAGCCGGTTCCTAGTCTACTAATCTTCAGACGGCCAACTTCCCCTTTGAACTCTTTAAAATCTTTGTCAAAGTTTTGAATAGCAGTGAGGCATTCCAAAATGATACCTCGCAGTGTGGGTTTAGTCTCGTGGTCGTCCTCGTCACTCAGTTGAATTAAAAACTGGCACAAGTACCAAACTAAAAAAGAAAGCACCGCAATCTTCCGTAGCCACAAGCAATTTTCATGGTGTTCATTCAAAAAAAGCAGTCTGTAGGTAGACCTTGGCTTACACTAAACTGGCATAGCAGGTTTATTAGTAGGCCTAGATCCTTCGCAATCTCTATAACTGGAACTGGAATATTGGGATTATTAGATAGTAACGCTGATGATGCATCTAGCCTGACGGCTAGTTCGCGATCAAAGGTTATCAATGGATCCAGCTCGGTTTCAATGTTTATGGAGGTATCCAGATTGTTATAATCAACCGCAATAAGTCTGAGTATCTTAGAGCTGGTCCTTCGATACCCGTCACTCATGACCGTTATCTAGACAACAGTCTTTGTTTTTGTGGAGAGATAGGAGTGGTGTGTTGTTGAAACGCTCGTTGCGAAAGATGCCAACGAGTCCGCATATTTATACTAGTAAAAAATCAGAACAAAATATTAGTCTGTTGCAGTGTGCTTGCCAGATCCGTATCTGCGAGATTTGAGTTTGGCAGCGGGCAACTCTATTTTGTGTAAGTCACGAATGGGCAAGGAAAAAGCAAGCTAAAGTATTATATATATACACTAGGGTCCCCATGGTATTTAGGGGATCATCGGAATTCAATCTTAACATTTAACACTACAATGGCTGAAGCGCAAGCCCAGAGAATAGCTGCGGAGCATCAACGGCTTCAACATAGTCATCATAAAAAAAGACAACAGGGGGTTATGCTTCTGGGAGCATTACCGCAATAAAACTTTAATATTATCATAGTTTAAGTGGCCACGTATCGTTACAACTTGTAGAAAAATGAGAGTTGTTACACGCTGTAATGCAGATTGGGAGAGATACCAGCCTCACATGTAGTAGCGTCGGAGTTCCTTCGAGATTACGTAAGCAACATACCTCGCACAAGACGGCCTATAGTTATAGTTACGAAGACTAGGGCTAATCTGAGGATTAGCCATCATCTATGCCCGAGTTGGCTGGTCGCAACATCCTAGAAGAGATGCATAGACTTAGCCATCTTAGTATAGCAACTATAGTTGATACAACTAAGGGGATGGCAAGCACTAGGGCGCTAAGCCGCTCGGTAGTTTCGGAGTCCCGACGAGACGTGCGCCCGCCAGACTGGCTGACGGACATTTCATATCATGAAGATCTTCCATGGCCCGCGAGCTACTGTCGCCGGGGTCATGGTCCTCTTTAACACAGTTATCAGCCATTCCGTCTTCGATTTTACAGGCTTCATAACAATGTTCCCTTCCTATTTTCTTGTAACATGCAGGTTCTCTTTGCCCTTATCAGAAAATGCGACTAGACTAATGTAGCATCAGGTTTTGCGCTGGTGTCAGCGGGAGCCGCTAGCACTGTTGAGGCTGCAGGACTTTCCCCTAGAACATTTGACGCTGGAGGGAATTACTGCCTCTGTAGTTTTAATTTGACTGATATCGTTTATTTGCCTACGCAATGTGCTTTCCTTGGTTGTCCTAAGCTGAGTCACACTATACACGGCGTTATCAAACTTCTGGCGATATGCTACAGTGCAAATATACCTCCAAATCCCAACCACCGTTGGCTGTTGGCACCAGAGCTGGCAGAACTGTCACTCTTTGCTACTTGGTAATACGATGTCTGAATATCGAACAAAACCCACTGACGACCAACTACTTAAACCCCAGGAGCTGCATGTAGGTGAGTGTGTTTATTGAGTTAACAGCTAGTAAAGTGCTATGATCAGCCTGGGCTAAGCATTGAATGAAAAGGATGGATCTGCTGCGGACGGACCTGTGGCAGAGAAGACAAACGGCGGTGGTTCTGATCCCCCTCGAGCTGTTGAACAACTTGTGAATGGGCGGGTAATGTTACAATGAACCATACTTAGTTGAGTTGTGGGCCAACCCAAGTCCGCCGGAACATCAACTTCCGTCGGCTTGCCCTTTGAAAATGCACATCAAGCCCTTGCGGTGGGTAATAACACTCTTATCGCCCCTTTATCCTCTTTTTCCGTCGAGTCGTCTAGCTTAGTAGCTACTGCGGGCCATCCACAAGTTCTCGGCCACTCAACTGCGCCGAACAAACGTCATTGCAAGCAAGCGGTCGCCCGTCGTGACGCACAACTTCTCTAGCCGTGTATAGGGTAGTTAGTGGTGCATTAAATGTGCACGACCCAATAGCACACTGTGGTACCGTTCCGCCTCCGCCTTGAGACCCAGGTGTACAGCACATTATCTGTCGGGCTAACTTCAATTTCGCTATGTGCCGTACTGTGAGTTGTAGTGCATGAGTTGCACAGTATACTGATAACTATAATAGCTTGGATTTCTGCCCTGTCATCAACGCTTTGGCGGACCTTTACCGCGACTGCCGCAAGTGATCTTCTGCCGTATACCACGGTTAGAGTTTGCGGGGTCCGCTATCTCTGAGTATGTGCTGCGGCATCGCGCTCGCGGTGCTTTATTAAAATATCCGCGCTAACTCAATTAGTTATAGGCCTCAAGGAGAAACAGTGGTTAAACGTTAACTTTTGTCTGCTAATCACGTCTAATTAGCATGCATGACTTAATCAGCCTTATAAAAGCCGCTCGCCAAAAAACTACGCCCTATTCCAAACCTGGTCGGCTCTATATAAATATCCAACGCATATATTCAGAGTCATATTCTAATTGTTCCATGAATTGATTTAATATTCAGTATGTGATTCAAAGCAGTTTTAATATATAGAAACAGGCTGTGGTTCATGGTTTCATGGCGTACGAAGGAAAGCTTGGCAAGGCTCAATCCGCGGCTACGGCACTTGGATAGCGAGTTCTGGGCCCAACTTGTGCGGCTGGATCCAGCCGCTCACGGGCTAACCAGTCCAGGATCTAATATAATAACTGACCCAGTCAGAAAGAACCCAAGGAGATTATTGCCGAGGCTAGCCCTTCAGCTATTGCGGCGACCCGGGTTATGCTGTTTGCGCTCAATATGAGGGACTTTGCAGTATTACTAGTAGCCCCCTGCCTCCGCCATTGACACTATCCATGAACATACCAGATCTTGACCTAGCTGCTATAATTTGCAAACAAACATCCATCATACAGACTCTTGGCTCGAGCACGGCCACAAGTACCCACATTTCCAGACAACACACCTGGCTGGAAACCACGTACTCACCAGCGGAGCGGCGAACACTGCAATCCAGACTTTGATCTGTGGCCCCAAATCGGCTCAGCTAACCGCCTCCCAAGAGGCGGGCCATCCTTGAAATCTGGTCAGAACAATTGGCAAATAGGATCCGGTTACTGCTTGAAGGTGGTGCGGTTCGTCATTCTCAGCAAGCCGTTTGCACCGGTCGGATGAGCCTATTCCTGCAACGGGTTCGCGAATTATCCATGAGGTTCGGTACAGACCAAACGCCCATTACCAATCGCTGCCCGCTCATTTGTTGTTCATCAGTCAACTAGTAGTCGCTGTGCAGTCCTTGGAACCAGTGCTACCAATCCAACTCACCCCGTGCTTGCGAATCTTACATGTCTCTTGCCGTTATACCTCGCTCGTACTAAATGCTCTTTTTTTTATTTCGAGTAGTCATCGCCTTGAACACCGACTTGCCGACCCAATCTTGCCAGCTTATCTTATCACCAAGCCCGCTTGTACTGTTGCTAGGCTAACAACAGACCCTCCATGCAATGCCCCACAATCTCGAGTCAACCCACAACCGCAAAAAGTCGTCGTTTAGTCGTTTAAAAACCTCATACCCACCTTATCACCCAATCGCAGTTATTTCGTATACAAAAGCTTGTACCGGTTTAGGCGCCAATAACAGCGAACCTATCAGTAATATTTTTTAAGCTCTCAAATTGGCCACGTTGTTTAGTTGAGGTGAAGAGGGAAGGTTTGAATTTTGCAGTATTTTTTTTTCGACCTGCCACTTTTTTTTCCCTGCGCGCATCGCACCTGCCATCTTTTTTCCCCAACTGCAATAGGCAACAATAAAATAAATCAAACTATGTATTTTTTTTGGCAGTTGTAAGTTTGTATTGTACAGGTTGGACAGGTCAAATTGTAGTTGCCAAAATCAAGGTCGGCTTCACCTTTCTTGGCCTACGAATAAGCAGGTAGAACACCGCGGCCCTAGCTAGCCCTGACACGCTATAGCCCCCATAGCGGGCCTAAATTCACTTATGAGACATTTCAATCTGCACGGAACATTGAATGTTTTGGATCGTTATAACGGATGGTCAAACAATTATTTTTTATTTCTATAAGCAACACATGATAATGATAATCTTTTATAAGGTTTAGTCCGAAATCTAGACGTTGTTGACCTTGCTCAGATCGCACTTGATGGACCCAACCGACACGCCCTCGTCAAAAGTGGCGCACCCGCCAGAGTTTTCCCCCGAGTCAAACGACTTTGCTTCACCCGAACAGTCGTTGGAAGTGTAATAGCTGCATTGGAAATGGCCGCCGCTGTAAAAGAAGGACTTGCCCTGGACTGCGTGGCACTCGGTATCCTCAATTTGGTCCGCTGGCTGTCCGCCGCACCCAACGCCCCCAAATGGCTGGTAGTACGCAGCGTTGGCAACTGCAAATAGCGATAAAAGTGTGGTGTAATGCATTGTAGTAGTAGTAGTAGTAGTTAAAGTTTGTCTTCTCCTCCTCCTAGGTAGAGAGATGGACCTTTTTAAATAGTTAGGAGGCGCCGCTTTGTCCTACTGGTCCGGTGCCCTTGTCTATGCCGATCCTTATGATGCCGATGAGTATAAAGAAGAAAAGCCGCCAACCTGCTGCGTTGCCTAGATGTATTTCCGTTAGATCGGGTTGCCAATTAATAAATGACTAGAGGGAAAAATATAAAAATGGATTTTGTGGTGGCTGCGAATGTTTATTTATTTGGCGATTATTGTTACTGTACACAATTGTCAACAGGCTGGGAACCCGAAAACGTGACTAGATATATTTTTTTGCCGCTCAGAAAAATAATAATAATTTATTATTGGCTTTGGGGCACCTAGCCCAAACCTAGCCTCTGCTAAACCACGCCGCAACAACGTATTGAATCTTTGACTCAACCCCCCAGTTCAGATGATGTCTTTGGTTTAGACCGGACAAAGAGATCTGGTCTGGTCTGGCGGGGGCTGTGTGCGGCGACGATTGTATGGTTGCGCGCGCGCGAGGCCGGCCGCACAGTGGCTGGCTGCAAACTCGACAAAGCAATCAAACCGTTTGTTTTCCCCTCAAATATGTACTCATCAGAAACACTGCGCAACCATTGAAGATTTTTCCAGTTATTTTTATCTAGATTATTACATTTATTAAAAACCTCAAAACGTTAGGGGTGTTGATTTGTCCAGAGCCAGCCTGCCTTTGTTTCTTTGTCTGTGTGTTGTGGCGCGCGCTAAAGCAGCAACGCAGCGGCGATACCGCCAAACACGGCGTGATTAGCCATACCGGTTGCAACCGCGCCGCCGTCGGAAGTACCCGTAGCAGACTCGGTGCCAGTCATAGAGCTGGTCATCGAGCCAGTCATGGAGCTGGTCATAGAGCCAGTCATGGAGCTGGTCATCGAGCCAGTCATGGAGCTTGTCATAGAGCTAGGCATGGAGCTAGTCATAGACCCGGTCGTGGCAGAGGACGTGGCAGAGGTCGCAGAGGACGTCCCCGTCATGGAGGAGCTTGAACCAGTGGCAGTGGCTTGAGACGCCACGGAGGACACCGCAGACCCACCCCCGCCAATGATGGAGGAAACAGCAGCGGAACCAGAAGCGATAGCAGAGGAAATTTGATCGGCCATTTTGTTTGTAATGATAACAACCCTGATGAGGGCAAACGCCCGTCTATTTATATTTTGCAGTTAGCTAGCTAGGCAGCAACCAGGCGCAGGGTAGTTCAACCCCGGATTAGGACGGGCAGGATAATGGTGTCTCACAGTGCGCAGATCGACAGCTTTTTGCACTTAGGTACTGTACATATACGATACGTACAATACACCGGCGCCGCCTATTGCCCATCACTTTGTACACATGGGTCCATATGCCCTGTCATAGTACTCCCACCCCATGGTATGATATTGCTATGTCGTTGTCCAAGCTTTGCCACCAACGGCTTAGGGTCCAACAAGACAAGCGGCTATGCCAAAGTTTGGCTTGTCGATATTCTTGCCCAGACATTGCAGCTAGGCAGCGCAATCTAAACTGACCGTTCGGGCATTTTTCTTTTGCTGCGTTCCTTGTGCCTGGGTCTTGTCCCCCATCCTTTCAAGCTTAGTCAGCCGATCCCTTAGTCGATCAGTCGAGTAGGTACTACCTTGCTGTTTACGTATTATTTTTGTTCATTGCTATTCTGCGCAGTCTAACGCTTGCATGCCAATCGGTCAGCCACTAGTGGCTGTCGGAGCCTCGGAGCGGGCTCCGAAACGCGCACCCTCCTGCGACAAAATGATGTCAATCGATGACGGTGGACGCAGCAATCGTCTTCATACTGGTTAATGCAGCCTGAATTAGTACTGTGCTGAAAAATTGCCCCTGATTGGCACATCCCTCCATTGACAAAGAAAAAAAGTTAGTTTAGCGCACTGCACCTTCCGCGTGTAAAAAAGGTTGGGAGGAGCTCCGACTTGCCAAATGTTATTGGGCTTATTCGGCAGGTATAAGGCGGACAGAGCTTCACGATCCAGGGATAAATAACAAGTGTGCATGGCGGAGGTTTGATGCCAAAAGGAGTAAGTTAGGCTAGCCTTTTTTGTTTGGGGGAACGGAACTCATGTGAGCACAACAAAAAAAAAAAAGGTTCTCGGCGCCCCGCCCGCTTGGCCCGCGTCTGCGCGGTGGCCTCCCGATTGGGAAGTTCCGACTCTCGCTAAAAATTTCGCCTGGGCCCCTCCTTTTGCAGTTGTGCATACAACAACGTGTTACTGTACTCACTCTCGGCTCGAAACCAACCGGCTCGCTGCTCGGAATTGAGCTGCTGTTGACTTGGTGGTGTCCCTGGCAACTCGACCGACAAAAAAAAAAGGCAATACCTTATCCTTCAGTACAATAGGTCAACAATGTGGAAATGAACCCACGAGACACTTCCCATCTGAAACTCTATCTGGCCGCTACGGCGCAATTTGATTTGGAAGGCCAAAGGAAATTTGGGCAAGTGCAGTTGCGTTGCGTTGCTGGAGCAAATTTCCCACCTGCCCCACCAAACCCCATCGCTAAAAAGATCGGGCTTTCAACCTGCTTTTTTTTTTTTTTTAATTATAGAGTTGGCCCCGCTATACGTTTGTCGCAAAAAACCACGGTCCGATTCTCTCGGTGATACCAAGACCCCCGTTAGCATCCCGCATTAATTTTTATTGCAGCGGGTCCCTAGACGCGTTTAATTGTTTTGGGTAGTTTGTATATGGCGCGGCTTGGACGTGGGGTGCATATATAACCCCAGTATATCGCTATTTTTCACTACTGTAAATCCCACAGCCTCCTTTTTTTATTTTTATTTTTATTTTTATTTTTATTTCTCCCCACACAACTCAGTGAGGGGTAAAGATTAACCTTCAACTGTTGGAGAAGGTGCAAAACAAGGACAACCTTTTTTTTTCGGGGCCCGGGTGATTCTTACTGGAATGGCTACGCTGTTGGGTATGGTAAATGGAGGGATGGGTTAATTTCTCCTGTTCCCCACATGACCCCTAAGATTAGAGCCTGAAAAGCTCCCACACACCTTATTTTGTAGGTTACGATCGTGAACCTGATGGATTATAAAAGGGCGCCCTTTTTCCCACTTTCTTCTCCCTCTCATTGCCACATATACCGAATACACATATACCGAATACACACAATATAATAATACAACAATGGTTCCACCAATGCCTACCCTCGAGTCGCCTGTAAAGGAAGTCGAGAAGGATGGGGTCAAAGTCGAGGTTGACAACTCGGTTGGGACGCCAATCCCTGCCCCTCCAGTTGTGGAGGAGGAGGAGACTGTGAAGGAGACTGCGAAGGAGACTGTGAAGGAGAAGCTGTACCGGACCCCAATGGACATTTACCCCAAGGCAGAGCCGGTCCCTCACAAGGTTGAAGGCACTGTCGCCGCGCACTTGGCTGCCACCGACCCGGACTACAAAGTTGAAAAGGCGGTTATTGAAAGCACGCTGGACCTGCGGGACAAGGTTGCGGTGGTGACTGGCGGCGCGTCTGGTTTGGGGTTGGAATACTCGCTGGCAATGGCCGAAAAGGGCGCCACTGTGTATGCATGGGATTTGATTGACGAGGAAAAGATCTCCGAGGTGGAGGGGTTTACCAATTGCCAGTCATACCTCAAGAAGATGGACTCGCCTGGTTCCCTGCACTATAAAAAGGTTAATGTCACGTGCTACGAATCTACAAACGAGGAGATGGAGCGAATTGGCGCGCTGCACGATGGAGTGCACATTGTGGTTGCCAATGCCGGCATTTTGGGCGAGAACAAGGACTGTATTGACTATGACCCTAATGTTATGCGTCGAGTGGTTGATGTGAATATTTGCGGCGCATTTATTACTCTACAAGCAGCGGCAAGGGTGATGGTGGATCGGAAGATTCAGGGCTCGCTGATCGCCACTGCTTCGATGAGCGGATCGATTGTCAACAAGGACATGCATTGGGTCCCTTACAATATGTCCAAGGCGGCAGTAGTGCTTATGGCAAAGTCGTTTGCCTGCGAGTTGGGTCGAACCGGTATCCGTGTCAATTCAATTTCTCCAGGCCATATTAGCACCCCAATGACCCAGCTTCATTTGAATGGCGATCCTCACTTGGAGAACCAATGGGCTAACCAAAACCCGATGGGTCGGTTGGGCGCGTCACACGAGGTACGGGGCGTGCTACTGTACCTTGCTTCTGACATGTCTACATATGTGACTGGTGCTGACCATCTGGTTTGCGGCGGCCACACTGCTTGGTAGCTTAATTTAAAAATAATAATGGCTAGATGATAATACTAATTTTTACTTTTGTTTTTTTTTTCTTATTTTTCTTTTAAATAATTTATGCGGATTTGGATTGCTCGTACTTGGTGATTTCGGCAACCTTTTCGGCTGATGCAGAGGTGGTGTCAAACTCGTAGGTCAACCACTCCTTGGCCAATCGTCGACACAATTCGATGCCAACCACACGCTGACCCATGCACAAAACCTGGCAGTTGTTGCTTAGAATGGACCGCTCAACGCTAAACGAGTCGTGGGCGGTGACGGCTCGAATTCCGGACACCTTGTTGGCAGAAATGGCGACACCAAGCCCAGTGCCGCAGATGAAAATACCTCGGTCGGCTTCGCCCTTGACAATCTTCTCGCAACCCTCAATCGCCACATTTGCGTAGGCCTTGCCATCGTCCTTGGCGATGACACCAACATCAATCACCTCCGACACATGCTCGTTCTTTTCCAGATCGGCCTTTAGCACGTTCTTGTAGTCGACGCCAGCGCAGTCACAGCCCAGTACGATTCGATATTGCTTGACCATTTTTCTGTCTTGTCAATTCTTAAGAGTATGAAGAGTGAAGAGTGAAGAGTGAAAGAGAACGCAAAGAGGCGGTTGGTTGTTATATATAAGCGAGAGGGGTGGTTACCCGATCGAGAATTCCCTGATGTTCCATCATCATCATAGCAATAGAGTCGGACTCTCCCAATTAGGCAACTCCGCCCACTTTTGCAATTTCCATAAATTTTTTTCCCCCACAAAACCTAGAACGCTCCGTTGCGATTTTAGCCTGCGCAGTTTACAGTTTAGGAAGAGGAACCAGATCCAATTGCTGCTGGCGGAAAAAATAGCACACATCGATCCCGAGGTTTTTTCCTTCCTTTCTTTTTTTGTGCAAACAAAACTCAGAACCGGTGTGTCGGGCCAATGATGATGCCTGCAGCGGGGAAACCCATAGAAAAGAAAGAAGGAAAAAAATATAGTACTGTACCGCCCCACTGGGTATAAATATAAGGTTGATTCCCCTCGCCTTTCCCCCATTTTTTTTTTTTCATCTACTCCTTTATAGAATAAAAAATGACCGGTTCTGGATCTGCTACCAAGCATTTTTTCAAATCCCAAGACGGATTGGTCTTGTCAGCGCTCAAGGGTGTTGCGGCGACCAACCCATCACTAGCGGTGCAAGAATCCGACCGGATTCTGTTTGACCAAACTCACGACCAAAAGACTGTGTCATTGATTTGTGGCGGGGGGTCTGGCCACGAACCACACTCTGCCGGATTTGTAGGCCAAGGTATGCTGGCTGCTGCGGTTGCCGGCGATGTGTTTGCCAGTCCAAATACCTACCAAGTGGAAACCGCCTGCGAATTGACTCCATCCGACGAGGGTCACATATTTATTGTTACAAACTACACTGGTGATATGCTGCACTTTGGGTTGGCTTGTGAAAAGCTCAACGCTGCTGGCAAACCGGCTGGGCTGATTCGAGCCGCAGACGATGTCTCGGTTGGGCGGAAGCACGGCGGGCTAGTCGGCCGGCGTGGACTATCCGGTACCATTCTCCAGCACAAGATTCTGGGTGGTGCGTCATTGAAGCACGGGTTTGACCAAGTGCTGAAACTAGGCCACGCGTTAACCGACTCGCTAGTGTCAATCAATGCTGGGTTGGATCATTGCCACATTCCAGGCCGGGGCGAGGACTATGGCCAGCTAAAGTCTAACCAATGCGAGATTGGGCTGGGCATTCACAACGAACCAGGTGTCAAGCTACTGGACGAGATTCCAGACGCCAAGGACTTGATCAAGAGCATGCTGACGTTGATGCTGGATCAAAACGATGAGGATCGAGCGTTTGTCAAGTTTGACAAGCAAGACAAGGTTGTGATGCTGATCAACAATTTGGGCGGGGTGTCGATTATCGAGCAATTTGCATTGACTGACCACGTTCGAGAGTCGTTGGAGGCGGACTGGAATATCGTGCCAAACCGAGTCTACTCTGGCCATTACATGACATCGCTAAACGCGCCAATTTTTGCCGTGACGTTGCTAAACGTGTCGCATTGTGCTCGACAAGCCGGATTGTCTGAGGATGAAGTGATGGAGCTGCTAGACGCGCCAACCAAATCCTGCGCCTGGCCACAAAACCAATACTCTACCAACGAGCCAATCAAGATCAATAGCGCTCCGGCCCCACCAAAGGAAGCCAAGCCAGCCCGAACCCAGGATTTGAAGCTGGATGCGGACGCTACTCGGTCGGCGCTTAAGCGTGCGGCTGATTACGTGATTGAGCGGGAGCCAGATCTCACCGAGTGGGACACGCGAATGGGTGACGGCGACTGCGGCAAGACGTTGGAGTCTGGCGCCGAGGCCTTACGCAAGTCTCTAGACGATGGGCTGGCCAAAAACGGGTCTATTTTGGACGTGTTGGAGGTGATTTTGGAGATTACCGAGGTGCAAATGGGCGGCACACTAGGCGCTATTTTTGGCATCTACTTTGCCGCGTTCACCACATCGCTCAAGGCCCACATTGACAAGAAGGACGTGTTTGTAATTGCCGCGCAGGAAGCCTTGACCAGCCTTCGAAAGCACACCCCAGCCTCGGAAGGCGACCGAACCGTTATGGACGTGTTGATTCCGTTTGTGGCCAAGTATAACGAATCGGGTGATATCAAGGCGGCCGCGCAAGCCGCATATGAGGCTGCAGAGGGTACCAAGAAGATCAAGCCAAAATTGGGCCGAGCCACATATGTTGGCGGGTTGGACGAGCTATCCGAGTTACCTCCAGACCCGGGTGCTTGGGCTTTGTACGAAATTGCCCGAGGTCTAGCAGACTTGTAGGTTTTATAATTATTAAGCGCTGGTTTATTAGAAAATAAAAAACTCTTTTCCTGACAACCACTTTTTTTTTTTTTTTTCCTTTTTCAAAAAAATGATTTTCGGCGTGTCACTAAAGACGTATATGGGCCCGGCCAAGACCCAACAATATATCGAGTCATTACAACCGGTTCTGAAAAAATGCCAGCAAAATGACGTGGACTTTTTTATAATCCCTGATATCGTGTCGTTAGCCGCGGTTGAACGGCCATTGAAGCATGGGGCGCTGCTAGGTGCCCAGGATACCTTCCACGAGGACAATGGGGCGTTCACAGGCACCGTCTCGCCTTCAAACCTTGCCGAGCTCGGGGTGAGAATCGTGGAGATTGGCCACGCAGAACGACGGAGACTGTTCAAGGAAACCGACAATGATGTGGGGCTCAAGGTCCAAGCCGCGATGAGAAACGGGATCACTCCGTTGATCTGTATTGGCGAATTAGAAGCAGATGAGAAGGTTGCGATTGATACCTGTGTTGGGCAAATTGCCAAAGCCGTCGAGCGTGTGGACAAGCTGGATAATATCGTGGTTGCATATGAACCAGTTTGGGCGATTGGCCAGCCAAAACCGGCCCCGGCCGAGTACGTAAAAAACGTGGCAAAGGGGATCCGAGAGCAGTATCCAACCGTCCGACTGATCTATGGCGGTAGCGCCGGGCCAGGGCTTTTCGCAACTCTCCACCCATCTGTCGACGGGTTGTTCCTAGGCAGATTTGGCCACGACCCAGCAAAGGTGATGAACGTTATTGACGAGGCATTGTCCGCATAAATAATTGAATAGTATATATAGTACACTCTACTTGAAATACTGCTCCAGGTTCATGTTGCGAACCAGGTAGCTCTTAAAAGTATCCTCCTCCCCGGACTCTTTACCATTGTTCTCATCATCAGGAGTGGGTGGTTTGACCCCTCCGTGAGGGACTCCATCCTTGCTGAAATCGTCCGTAGTCCCGGCAATAAACAACCCATAAATATCGTCACAATCGTCATTGCCCATCTCCGCTGCCAGCCATTGCCGCGTAGACTCGTCAATCGTTGCCTTTCTCAGCACGCCCAAGTCTTTGGTAGTGACAAACCCCTTTGCATTAACTGACAGATCCACATCGGGTTCGCTAGCCTCAAGCGACTCCAACACCCGCATATGCCAGGAAATGCCCCGCCAAACCTTTTGCATGCGGAGTAGGATCTGCCGGGTGGTGCTGTATGTACGCTGCAGGGTGTAGAGAGAATGCGAGGCGGTGGCGGACGCAGACACGGTATGCCACAACGTCAGGCTTGCACACGCCGCCATATAAATAGGTTGTGATAAGAACGGGTTTGCCAGAAACGAGTTTGGGTCAATCAAGTCGGCAAATGCAATCATGTCGGAAATGCTAATCGCACCCGAGCCAGTCACTGGCGCGTGAGGGTTGGCCATCAACCCCATCACGTCCAAACACCGTGGGTATACTATCGTGGGGTGGTGAACTGCCAGCACCAACGCTTGGTTCCACAAATGTAGTAGTAAGAAAACCTGAGAGTAGTGCATTTTGGAATACTCCTGGAAATTATGCACATCAAACAGCAAATCAGGCGGGAGAGTTGTATAAAAATCAGACACTTCCTGTTGGTAATGCGCAAACTTTTCCATGATATCCCATGAATCAGGCGACAGGGCTGAAGGTGAAACTTGGCTAGTCTGCTGAATTTTATCCTCATTAGCAAAAGTATTCAGGTAGTTGGACACCTTGCCTAGTAACTTGAACAATCGGCAAAGATAGGGGAACGGGTCAGTGCGGCCGTTTGGCAGTGTACAAATCTCCGGCTCGTGCTCGACATCCACATCTGGAATGGTAGCGTTTCGGCCAGTACCACAGGAAATGATCCGGTCCAAACTCAGCACGGACCAAAACACTCGCTGCCCAACCTTATCCGTCTCAACTGTGGCGCTGGCCTTGTGCAGCCCTAGGTCATAACACATGCGAATTGCCATTCCACTCCATGCCCACAACCCTGAATCTCGATCTTCGCCAAACTCATCATGGGCAATCAGCAGTAGAGTATACACAATCTCCACACTGGGCGATGCCAAATGAGGAAGCACTAATCGTTTTGCAGCCTCCAAATACCGCTCGGCGAGATTTGACTCGTCGGATTGTAACCGTTCGGAAATTGATGCCATTGCATAAAGCAAACACTCGCTTAATAACCCCTGACTGTACCGGTCCTCAAACTCCTCCTCGGAAAGGTAGGGCAGGTAGTTGGACATTCGCCGCATAAACAGCTGGTACGAATATTTTTGCGGTAGAGGCGGGAACGTGTCGTGGTCGGAAGCCGCGGGTGATACCACCGTTGGTGGCGGTTTAACAATCGGCGGGGGCATCATCCCGTCCTCTGCTCGTTCAATCAGCACCGACCTTCTATTGCTATCAACCTCGTTAGCTCGAAGGTTTACAGAAAGCAGCCGAAATGTACCCGCCTTTGGTGCGGCAATCGCTGTTGGGCCCAACCATCGGAAATACGGCTGGCTCGTGGTCTGTGGCTTGGGCTTTCGTCGCTTGGCGAGGTTCGGTGGCTGGGTTAGAGGGCTGCTAATAATTGTCGAGTCAATAGACTTTAACGGTTGTGGGTTGTTGTTAGTAGTAGTAGCGGCAGTATTAGCGGTAGTATTAGTAGGCGGTGTATTAGTAGTAGGGGGCGGCGGTGGCTGCTGTAGCTTGACAGACTTTACCGGCTTTTCCTTCTCCTTTTCCTTCTCTTTCTCCTTCTCTATCGGGTCGGACTTTCGTTTTCGATTCGGGTCGTTATAAATACAGTCAATCCTCTTTTGCTCGCAGAGTTTACAAGGTTGGTCGCCGGTGCATTTGACCTTTCGGTTCTGACAAGACAAACACGCATGCTTGGCTCGGCGTGGCTTGATGCCTGAGTCCTCATCCTCCTGACCTCCGTTCGACGCACTGTGTATCACAAATTTCAGGGTAGACATGGCCTGTACTTTTTGGATGCCCGCAAAACACCGCGCTCAGGCCTCGAAATATATTTATAGGTAATAACGATGAGTAAGAAAATAGAGGGAGAAGAGAAAGAGGTGCGGAGAGGAGAGGAGAGAGAGACTAATATAAAAAAAAAAATTAAAAAAAAAAAAAGCGGGCCGCCGTTTCTCTGCACTCGCTGCGGGAAAATTTTAAACAGCGCGCAGGTGAGTTGGGTTTTCGGTTGCAGCAACAGAAACTGCCACTGTCGGAAACTTTTCTCCGCCTTTCTTGCGCGCGCGAACGGATAAACTGTGATACGACGGAATAAAGATCTCCTCGAAAACTACCTAATCTACCATTTTTTTATACCAAACCATTCCCCCTCTGACAGTTTTTTCAGCACTCCAAACTCGTTGTCTACGTTTTCAAACGCAGTGGAGGTACCCCACCACTCTATCGGCTCAACTTTGCCCATTTGGAAGATTAAGAATATAGCCAGAGAGCCAAGACAGAGACCTATATCGAGCCCAGCAGATAAGCTATAATTGTACTTTGCCCACCAGTTGAACCAGTTGCGTTTGACCCAGTACCCAAATGCGTGGCCAGTTAGGCAGTAGTTCATGTAGTTGTAGACAGTTGCAGGGGGCAGGTACCCCACACCGTTGAAAAAGGCGGGCCAGTGCACCAGCCGTACGATCGATTTGGGGTGTTTGCGCACGTAGAGCCAGGTCACAATAGGCAAGATCCCTCCTACCAAGAACGCCCAATGGGTTGTGCTGTAGAGAATGGAGAATTGGCGCTGCGATCCAATCACACCCCACACTACCGATGCGTTGTAAAACACTCTGGCTTGCGGGCAGGTGAACCGGCCTGATTGGTCCTCGGAGCACAATCCATCAATAGCGTGTTGGGCCCATTTCACCACAGCCAGTTGAACCGCGCTCCCCCAGACCGTGGCCATCAACTGGGCGGTGAACAAGAGCCGTGGGGCGATTTTAAGGTAGTGGCCTAGCTTCATATCCTGGAGAAACAGCACGGCTTGGACGTTGCTAATATACCCAAAGGTTTTGAACATCATCATCGCCACGGGCCTTCCTGGCACTAGGTACCCGATAATATACTCGGTTAGAGCATTGAGTGCGGCGTGGATGTTGGTTAGCGCGAAGACCATTGCGACTGGGACGAGAAGACCAACTGCGATAACCAAAGCGAGGACAAGCGCCCAGACGGGTAGTTCGGTGTCCCAGACCTTCACGCTAACCACTGCAAGGGCAAAGAATCCTACAAAGCTCAGTCCGAACCACCAATCCGGTACCTCCTTGTACCGCTTCATCAAACGCATGTGCACATCATCCGGCTCGTTTTTAGAGTTTGTCCAGTAGTAGAGGATATCCTTGCCATCATAGAGAATTGTGTGGGTAACGGTTGATACCAGCGCGGCAAACGACATGCAGTAGGATAGAATGTACGTTGTGGGGAAGTATAGCGGGGAGTACGCCTCGAACTTTGCCTGGTCAAAGCTGTGGTCCTTGCCGAGCACTTTGGACACATCGTAGTACTTTTGAAAACGATCCCAAATATCTGCCCCGCCCATTGGTACGTAATGGCCGTACCAAACATTGGAGTAGTGGATCACGGGAGCAATGACCCAGTACACCAGCATCATGCTTGCCATCACGTTTGCAATGGCAAAGTACGGCGGGATTAGCGGCGAGCCCATGAACCCAGCAATTTGATTCCAGTCAAACGTAACAGGAAGCATGCCTAGGCCAGATACGGTGCCAAACAGCTGATTGATGACCACATTTTTCGGGGCAATCCACGGGCCAATGCTAAAGTAGGATAAGCACGGGGCGAGGTACTGGGGTAAAAACGCCCACAACGACCCGGCTATCATAATATAGCAAAAGAACCGCAGTCGGGATATCCGCCAGCCGTTGGACACGTGGTTGACGTTGAGATGGATGTTAGTGAGAAAAGTGGAGCTGACAAGACTGGAGGGCCAGACCATCGAGGCCGGGTAAATAAGCACACGGCGGACCAACCCGGCGATGGAGAACCCAATTGCCTGAGTCGCGAGTATCGCGCAAAGCTCAAACCAGAACCCAAAGTTGAGGTGGTAGTAGTAATGCATCGCGAGGATAACTGAGACAATGTATGCGGCGCCGGACCCAAATGAGACATTTGACATGATCGTGATTAACGCGTGCTCCTTGACGTTGAAATTACCGGGGCTGAGGTCTATGCCAAAAATGCGTCGTTTGGGCATGAACCGGTCCCATAACCGGCCTAGTGGCCAGGCGGCGATTGACGAGACGTACGGGGAGAGCTGGAAAATTGGTGAATGCAGGGAAAATAATACAGTGAGGGCGGACCCGAGGGTGGTCATTAGCAGCCCAATCACCCACATGCGGAGGGTATTTTGAGGGATGGACGTGTCGTCAATGTTGGGCACCGCGGCGCGAACCTCAGGGTACGGCGAGTCGTCCTCGGGAGACAACTCATAATATTCTTTGCCATCGCCACCCTTTTGAAGCCGCTTGCGTATCTCGGTGCCCCAGGTCTTGACTCTATCCAGGTTTGGCATGTATTTTGTGTCGTCAAATGAGTATGCGTTTTTATACTAATTACATGCGGTGTTTTTGTTGTGAGGGAAGGAAAGGAAAAATGAGTACGGGATATACAAGGGTCTAAGGGCGTGGGAGAGGGCGTACCCCCCGTTTGGGGAGGTTATTTAAGAAAAAAAAAAAAAAAAAGAGTGGGAGGTACCGTTTTGTGAGTGTCGATCGTGATCCAGATCGACGGCTCTGCGGTGTGTTGTGGGTGGGCGGGAGCTCAATTCAAACCGATCGAGATTTAATTCAAGCTCATATTGTTAAGCATCGGGGCTAGATCCTGCTTGCCAAACATTTCCTCAACTACTTTTCCAAGTATATACTCCGCGTCTAACTGTTTCGCTGCCTCGATGCGGAAAGTGGCCGCCTCTAGTATGGACTCGCCACACTTGCCTTGCATCTGGAGTAGGTTTTGTTTGCAGGTTTTAAACTCGATGTAGACCCTCTCCATTATCATATAGACCAAATAAGACATGTTTTGTAAATCCTCCTCCTCGACAATGGGGATCGGCTCGGCTTTTAGCAGCCTGAATGCTTCTTCCCGTGCTTGGGAAACGCCATCCTTCGCCCTATTCAACTCCGAATGGAACCTAGCCTCTATAAAAGTGCTAGCGTAATCTTCATCTGTTATATTGTGCAAGCTCATTGCTTTACTGTAAATTTCAGGGTTGTGGTTTGCTGGGCCACCGACCACTATTTATAGGGCTTGAAGCAATGACGCACTAAGCCCAATACGGCTTAGTGCGTTTTTCCATTCCCCAAAAACAGGTCCATGGATTATGGCCTTGAGGCGTGTGCACATGCAAGGGGAGTTTAAATTATTTTGTGTATACTCACTAGCTCGCTCCGTATGTACTGGTTAGAGGTTAAAAATAGAGTTTTATCCTGTTATTCCGGTTGCGGTTGAGGTGGAATCGAATAATAAACCAGTCGCGGGGCCATACCCTAAGAAGGAAGGTGCATCATCTGCAATACACAAGAATGACAGGGAGCCGGTGAACTTGGCTTTCCAGGCTGTGGTGGCGCCAGACCCTGCAGCATTGCAACCAATGAACGCGCCTCCAAGGGTCCAGGTGTTTATTTCGTTATTCCCGCTGACATATTTATGACGAACAAACATAACCTTATAGAGCGATAAATGTCTCTTCAAGATACGTTTGACGAATTTACCATCATGAACTACGCTCTTTAAGATCAGTTCACCATAGAGACCACTCTATGGAAATTACATACCCTACTTCAGCAATCAAATAATGCGTAAGCTACTTGATATACCCGATAAATGTCTTCTAACGAGGGTAAAACGGGGATCAAAATTTTAAGCCGCACGTCCGCCGCACGATGACTGTAGAGTGCCTATGCCACTTTTTTCGTTTTTTTCGGAAATTCCCGGTCGATTGGCCCAGTTGGTTAAGGCATCGTGCTAATAACAACTCCTTGCACAGATCAAACATCTGTCAGTTTACGCGAGGATCGGCGGTTCGAACCCGCCATCGACCATTTTTTTTTGCTTATCACGGATGTTTGAGCTTTTTTAATTGCTTATACAATATATCATAATACTCTCTAGCCAATTCTCCACCTACATAGTTAGATTTAGGACCGTGAGATTAGTTTGTGTGGTGTGGTAACGGGGTGTCAAAAGCTCTTCTTTTTTTTTTTTTTTTCGATCGGACAGGCTCGGCGCCTAGTGACCGATTCCGCGAAAAGGGACGCCACAGTTAACCGAATTAGGTTATCAGCTCTGATGCGCGCTGAATATATCTAAATTAGAAGCTTTTGAGCTAACTAAGGGGCTGGTTATAAGCTAGGAGGTTTACTCCGACTTGCCGGTTGTATAAAGCTCTGGTAAAAATCGCGGCAAGCTGTATGCGCGCGACGTCTTTTTTTTTTTTTTCCTATCACTTACCAGTGACGGGTAAGCGTTAACGATACCAAAAAGAACGTTTCTTCGCTCCTAGATACAACACGCGGTGAGGATTTAAAATACACGTTCAATTTCCAGTGCGGCGGTACGTCCTCGCGTGAGCATAAAAAAGGTGGGTGGGTGGTGTAGCCCGGGGGCGTGGCTCCGATCGTGCCTTGATAGGTTTTTTTTACAGACCCACCGAGCTGGCCTGTTCCACCAACGCTAACAGGTACAGACAGGCGGCACTACTAACACACAAGATTTTTAATACCATGGGAAGTAAAGCAAAGGGGACCCACACCCTTCATTCTTTAAAAACTCAACGGTCTTTTTTTTTTACGCGATAATTTCCGGCTCCTGCCGTGACGAAATGAGCAAGGCATATATAACCTCTGTGCTCCCCGTTCCACATGTTTTTTTGATAATCATCAGACTTTCTTTACGGCCTTGAAGCTCAACACTGACCGCTCTTCCTTCGCTCAAAACCCAGCATATCACGATCCCAAATATGCGCCTTTCATTAACTCTACTTGCGGCGGTTGTCGCCGCAGCCACAGCTCAATCTACTTGCTACAGTGAGCCAACTACTACAATCACTGAAACAGTGACCAAGAGTGGACCCGAGACTACCACCACTACCACAACTGTGACTGGGTCCGGGACTCCACCGCCAACTACTGGTAGCGCGAGCGAGTCAGAGACCGCGTCGACGTGTTTTACCGAAGCAACAACTACCAAGACGGTCACTGCCACTGTCCCTGCTTCGTCTGACCATACGACCACTACCACAACCACCATAACTGCTACCGGTACTGAACCACCATCTTCAAGTGGTCCAATCACTAACATTGCCACAAAGGCGTCCTCTGCATCTTCAGACTCCTCTGCGTCTGAAACCTTCCCTCCATCATCTGTATCATCTCTTCCAAGCTCTACTGGCTCTGACGCATCCACTTCTAACCCAGGCACCAAAATGCCAATTACTCACTCCGCATCGCAGCCAACCCCGTCCATCAATCCATCAGGTCCTGGTTCTAACAGCCCGTCATCTAACACAGCGCCTCCTTCCAACTCGGCCCCTGTTTCATCTCCAGCGGCTTCTGGCCCAGTCACTAACGTTCCGACTGGTCCAGGAGGTCCAACCAGTGTGACGTCGACTTCTGGTGCTTCTTCTGGCTCGTCTTTTGATAGCTCTTCTGGGTCAATCACCAACGGTCCAACTGACCCTGCTCCAGTGTCTAACAGCGCTACTGGGTCTGTACCACCAGTCACTACTGCCACCGAAACAGATTTCGTCACTGTTGTTGAAACTGAGTACGACATCATCACTGTTCCATGTTCTGAAGGCGCGGGTGAACCGACCTTGTCTACTGTTACCAATATTGTGACTCGAACTTCTGCTGCTACGGCGAGTGCCGCTTCTGTTCCAGGCGCTGGTGGTCCATCAACCAAAGCACCAGAATCTACCCCACCAACTACTGATGCGGGCCGATCTACTGCTGTCGAAACCAAGTGTTCCACAGTTGTGGTTACTGACCATAACGTTGTCACTCTTCCATGCACCAAGTGTGAAGAGAACAGTGCTCCAATCACCATGACTAGTGAGGTGTTGCGAACCACCACTATTCCATGCCCTGAGGACGACCCAACAAATGCTCCGGTAATTACTACCCCACCAACCACACAGGCTCCAGTCACTGAGACTCAGTTGTCTACTGCTGTTGTCACTGACCATTCAACGTCGGTCATCACCTGCAGTGAGTGTGAAGCACAGGCTGAATCGTTGTCCGAAGCTACCAAAGGTCCAGAGGTGACTACTCCGCCAACTACGCAAGGCCCTGCAGGGACAGTAACCCAATTGTCTACTGATATCGTCACTGACCATTCGACTTCTGTTGTTACCTGCAGTGAATGTGAAGCGGAGGCCAAGTCCATGACCCACGCCACCGAGGCCCCTGCAGTTGTTACACAATTGTCTACTGCTATTATCACTGACCACTCTACATCCACCGTGCCTTGCAGCGAGTGTGAAGCACAGTCCACCGAGTCTCCTTCCAAGGCCCCGGCTAAGACTTCTCCAGGTCCTACCACTGTGGTTGAGAGCCAGTTTTCCACTCGAGTGGTTACCGACTACGCTACTGTCACGGTTCCATGCGAGGATGGCACTTCTAAGCCAAAGACGTTGACTAGCCAAATCTACCGAACTACAACTGTGCCATGCGAGGGCTCCAAGCCAAGTAACCCTCCAAAGAAGCAGCCAGCGCCAACTACGGCTCCAACCGTTGCACCAATCAAGGACTCTGGCTGTGAAACCATCACCACCTTTACCGTGCACACCAAGAAGCGGGTTGTCTACCATACTAAGCTGAGAACTTTTTATGGGCCAGCTTTTAACGGCACAGGTCATAACGCTACTTTGAGCGTGTAGAAAAAACAACAGCATATATATTGTATATAACGAGCCACAGCATATTACTAATGAACTAACGATTTTACTACAAACTATTGAGCTTGAAATTTTACTGCGCAGTGTTACCAGAAAAAAAAAAAAAAAAAAAAAAAAAAAAAGAAAAAAAGAAATCTCGCGGATCTAGGGGTGGGCCCTCGCGGTACCACTCGCCTCCCTATCTGCTGGTACAGCCCTCCTTCTGCTCCCATACCCGCGGTAGGTTGGGTTAATTAATCAGATCCATTACCGGCTAGGGCTGGCCCATGTCAAATTTTATCAGCGATCGGGCTTCCCCATGCCTGTCAGCGCGCTAAGCCTTTATGCTACAATCGATCGCAATTGACCGCAGTTTTTTTTTTCTTTGTCTAGTGCGGCGCTTAAGGAACCGGCTAGGGTATAAAACATGGGCGAGCTTCTAAATCCCCTTGTGTGCAAGAAAAAATCTTGGTCAATTCTCCGCGACCGTTGTCTCAGAGAGCGTCAAATTCTTTTTTTTTCTTGTCGAAATCTAACCCCGACCTGATCGGCGCCAAGATGTACAAATTTGGCACGCCTTGAACATCAAACCTGACAGCGTCAACTGCCAGCGAGAGTCAGAACAAAAAAAAAAAAAAAACAGTACAGTACTCGCTGTTTAGAAATCTCTGTTATTATTATTATTATTTTATTGCGTATTTAAAGTTCAAGAACGCTCGGCTGGGCGGTTTTAGAGTTTGGCACATTCCGGATCTAAATCAGCATTGTCTAGCCGTCATATGTTCAGCACTTTGCAGTACAGTACTTATTGACAACACCATTTCAAATTGCGGTACAGACTGTACAGTGCTGTACTGTACACAAAGCTTCTCAATTATTGGGGTAACAGCGCAGCGTATGACATCAGCGTGAGTGTTATTCAGGGCCGCGCGGTAGGTGGAAATTCATTCATCCACCCACACCAGGCAAGGGGGATCTACTGGCAAACTACCGGAAACGATCGTCTCTCGCAGAAGATCTTCGTTTTTTAGCTCAAAAGTCAACAAATTTTCTTTTTCCCTCTCTCCTGTTCCCTTTTTGCATGTCTCAAGTATTGTCAATCCACCTTGAAGGCAGGTGAAAACAAAAAACAAAAAACAAAAAAAAAAAATGCTGCCCCTCGATCCCCATCCCGTCCCATCTATATAAAACCTTGCAGCGCCCGAATTTCCTCGATTCTCCTTTTTTTCTTCTTCTCTTCAAGACTTGGCCGCCAATTTCCTTTAGTAAAGCGACGACCAAGACTCCAATCTTTTTATAGCAAAAGAAAAAGAAAAAAAAACGATGCAATTCTCGACATTGACACTTTCAACGATCGCGACAGCGGTGCTGGCGAGCGGGCCGGTGTCGTTCAACCTGCAATCCAGAAACATGCCATCCAACAACCTTGCAAGCTACATTATGAAGCCTATTCAAGAATCGTTGGACGATTTGGTCGATATGGACATGGGCAAGCGAGATAATAGCGTGGATACCAACTTGACGCTGACCCCATCCTACAACTTTTACATCACCAACATGTCTATTGGCAACCCTAAACAGGAGGTCCAGGTCGGGTTTGACACTGGCTCGCCATACATGTGGGTGTACGGGCCAGAGGGTAGCTATGAAAATGCTGAGCAGTTTTACCCAGAAAAGTCCAAAACGTTCAAGTACGAGGACCGAAACTTTACCGCGTCATATGGGGCTGGCTTCTTGACAGGCAAGTGGGGCACCGACAAGCTGTATGTTGGCGAGGACGAGCTGGAAACCTTCCCGTTCGGGGTGATTGACAAGTTTCAAGTGTCGGCTGGTGTACCAGGGTTGATTGGTATTGGCCCGGGCCCAAAGTTTGAAAACAAGTCGTATTCCAACGTTCCAGAGGCGTTTTACAAGGAGGGCGTTACCAAATCGCCGCTGTTTTCTGTGTTTTTGGACAACTCTACCAACAATGGCGGGGTGATTTTTGGCGGGCACGATCCAAGCAAGTACACTGGTAATGTGTACGAGTATGATATCGTTGAGGACTCGCCTCAGGAGCAAAACTTTTACTACCAATTGCGTGTCGACTCGCTGGCATTGGCCGGTGAGCCATACAATGTCCGAAACACTGCCCTTTTGGATACCGGGTCGCCATTTTTCCAGCTACCACCAGGGTTTGTGCGAAAGATTGGCAAAAAGTACAATCTGACTGAGGTGCCAAAGTACCAAGCTTGGTATGTCGGGGATAACTCTACGCTAAACGGTGATGACGAGGTTACCTTGGAGCTTGGCAAGTTCAAGGCCAATATCCCACTAAAGGATCTACTGGTTCCTGGTGAATATCTGTGGGTCAAGGATGGGCCTGCCAATGTCAAGGCGTTGGCAATCATGGGCGCGCCATCCTACGTGCTTGGCGACGCTTTTTTCAAGCACGTTTACACTGCATTCGACTCTTACAACAAGAAGATCTACCTGGCTCAGTCTACCAACAACTTTGACGTGGATGAGAGCGAGGAGCTGGAGAATGGCCAGGGGATTCCAAACGCGGTGCCAGGCCGGGACCCTGCCTCTACTACCATGGCCAGCCAGGCTACCAACCCACCAGCAATGGGTGGCGGACCACCACCTGCTGGCAATGCGGCGGCCAAACTGCCAGCATCCTCTTCGAACGACGGTGGCAAGATCACTGCCACTCCAACCCCAACCTCTCGTGTGGAAGATATTTTCTCCCTATTGGGTATGCATGTTTAGATTTTCTTCTTTTTTTTTATTTTAATTTCTTAATGTCATGATGTCTTAAATACATTCTCTGTTCGATTCATTACTGTAAACCTGCGTTATTAGTTGACAACAGCGGATTATGTGAGCCGCATAAAACCTGGCTTCGTATAGTTTTATCACTATCCCGACGGCCCGCCATCAGCATGCTGAAGTTTGTAGTACCGGTTGTTGCTAAAGCGTTTTCAGCTGGCTCTTTATTTGCTCGAGTGATCATTGGCTTCTGCGTAAAATAGATCGCTCGAGACGCATTTTCAAAGTTAATTGAGTTTGAGTTAAGTTTTGGTCAACAGGATTCAAATCTGAGATTGGGTTTAAGCGGGGATTTAATTCCTACGCACTTCCCAACTCCGTGCATATAAACCACAGCTTGAAACTCTAGATCCAGTTTTTTTTTTTTCAAGCAATATGTCTATGTCTGCAATATTATATATAAAGATATGCCAGATAACTAGATCCAGTCCTGCGCGTTGTTTGGGATAGACCCGATTCAATCGCCATATGGCTTAAATAAGTGGTGATCTGACACTACGGTCGATTGACATGCTATCAGACTTCCACCTTTAATTAATGAAGGATAAAACCCTCGATTGGATTGAAAGTTTTCCGCTGGCAGGTTTAAGACTTTCAGGTCCCAAACCCAAAGCCGCACTTCCAACCATGTGCCGACCCCGATCTTGATGAGGATTTAATTTTTTCAACGCTGCGAATTTTTTTTTTTTTTTTTCATTGTGCCCAATCAATACAATCAATCAATACAATACAATCATGATCCTGAGGCGATGGCTACACAAGCCAAGCTTCAAAACCCCGAAAGTTGAGTTTTCCACACCTAGGCTCACACCCCCGAGTGCTGAAGAGCTCCGGTTATTAAAGTTTAGGGGCCCCCGGGACGCTACGCACAAGGTCCGCAAAGATGCAACCATCAGACGCAAAGCGGCTGTGATAAATGAACTCCCAGTGCTGATGCAGCAGGTCAACAACACCAAGACCAAGGTCGACAAGCCCACTTTTGACAAGAGCTTTTTACAGATGTGGAACACGTTTGCCCGGGTGTTGCTGCACAACAAGGCTTCAGTAGCAGCCAGTCTGAAATCAACCGAGCTGGAGGCGTTTGAAAACGCAGTGAGCGAGTACCAGAGGCTGCTGTTTACCGAAAAGGACAGCCAGAGTTACCCATGGGACTCGTACACGGATTATAAAGAGTACTGCGAGTCGCCGCCGATGGTAGTCTCGTACAGCGCGATCAAGGAGGCATTCAAGCTCAACACCGACCCACAGCAGTTTGAGCTCGACACGTTTGGCGCGCTGTGCCGGTCGTTTGTAAAGTATAAAGAAGCGAGCATCGTGTCGATGGACTCGATCGTGCATCGGCAGGATAACGTGGACATGACGAATCCCGCGAATTGGTACCCGGCCGCCCGAGCCGTCCCGCGAACCGTCTATCTGCATATCGGGCCTACAAACTCTGGCAAAACGTATAGTGCATTGCAGGCGTTTAAAAACTCATCTACGGGGTACTACGCAGGGCCGTTGCGGCTGCTGGCTAAGGAGGTTTATAACCGGATGAAGACCAGCAAACGCCCTTGCAACTTGATCACTGGCGAGGAGGTTATCGAGGAGCTGGACGAACAAGGCGAGCCAACCGGGTTATCAAGCGGTACTGTAGAGATGATGGATTTGAAGCGCGATATGGACGTGGCGATTATAGACGAGATTCAGATGATTGAGGATAGGGATAGGGGCTGGGCCTGGACAAATGCATTTCTTGGGGTTCGCGCCAAGGAGGTACACTGCTGCGGTGACCCCAACTCTGAGGGGATCATCCGCAGGTTGGTTAAACTTACCGGGGATAGACTCAGGGTGGTGCGCTACGAGCGGCTCTCCCCACTGGAGATTGACGAGGAAACTCTCGACAATGACATTTCAAAGATGAAACCAGGCGATTGCTTGGTGGCGTTTTCTAAAAAGGCTTTGTTCCACTACAAGGCAATGATCGAGGAGCGGTTCAAGGCAAAGTGTGCGGTAATTTATGGTTCATTACCCGCTGACACGCGCTCGGAACAAGCCATGAAGTTTAACGATCCGGATAGTGAGTACAAGTTTCTAGTGGCTAGTGACGCGGTAGGCATGGGGCTGAACCTGGCCATCAGACGAGTCGTGTTTTCTACAGTACGCAAGTTTGACGGGGTGCAGGAGATTGAGATTCCAATCGCGCAAATCAAGCAGATTGGTGGCCGGGCCGGCCGGTACAAAATCGCTGCAAACCACAGCAAAGGCAGCGCTGACCCTACCGAGAGTGTGGCTCAGGAGGAGACTGGAGTTGGGCAGGTTACAACTCTAAAGAAGGGAGATCTGGAGTATGTGAAAAAATGCATGGCGTCCGCTACTCCACGGATCTCCCGCGCTGGGTTGTTCCCACAGGAAGAGATGCTACGCGAGTTTGCCATGCGGGCCGGACTAGACGCGCCGTTTTACCAAATTTTGCAAAACCTGCAGGTCAGCAGCCGGGTGTCTAGCTGGTTCTTTCTCACCGACATGAAGAATTTGATTGAAACCGCCAAGCTTTTTACGGATATTGATGGGCTGCTATTTGGCGAGATGCTGACTTTAAGCAAGGCACCGGTGGCGCTACGATCCCCAGCCGTCAAATTCGCCTTTATGCAGTTTTGTTTGGCAATTGCTAGGGGAGACGCGGTCAATATTATGGAAATTCCAAACACTGGAATTCACAAACTCCAACGAACCGCGCCAGTCACGTTTGGGCGAAGATCCGGTGACGATTTGGAGGAAGTTCACCGTGTCATCAACCTCTATCTCTGGCTGTCCTACCGATTCCCTGTCAACCTGCTGGACCGAAAGGGCGCGTTTGAGCTCAAGCGCCTGTGCGAGGATAAAATCTCCCAACAAATTACCCTCAAACGGCGTTAATCTTTTTTCTTCTTTTTTTAAATCTGTTGTAAATACTGTATAATATCATTGCATAGTTCCTCTGGGGGTTTGGTCGTGGCCACTTTCAACGTGTCTGGTTCATCGTCGGTTGGTAAGTCCATCAACTCGAGTTGTGAGGCCAACATGCGCGCGCCCATAAAATGCCCCTGTCGGCTAGACATGCGATCGTGAAGCCGTTCCTCACTATCATGCAAAAACACAATAACCAGACCATTGCAGTATCGGCGTAGATAATCGCGGTATCTACGGGTTAGGGCAGAGCAGCTTGCAATGCTGCCGTGGGATTTGGTCGCAACGTCCTCAAGCCACCCCCACCGATCCTCATCAGTGAGTGGGACCCCGCTACCCATTTTTGCCACGTTTGCCGCAGGGTGCAACTCATCACCCTCGACAAACTTCATGCCTAGTTTTTCAGCTAGTATCTGGCCAACCGTGCTTTTGCCAGTCCCGCATGTCCCAGCAACAATAATCGATCTAGTCATTGTAAATGTGGTGATTCCTGTAAGAGGGAGGAGGGAAGAAAAAAAAATTATAAAGTGGGGGTCGAGGGGTTGACGACCATCCCGATCGGAATCGAGCTCCGATATGACATGGACAGCTGCCGCTCCTCCTCAAGATCATTATGCTCAAAGTGCGGCCAAATACACCGCACATCCGTCAAATCAGTAACCGCCTCGTTGTGAAACAGCCTAGCTTGCTCAAAGTTGAGAAACATTGCATTCTCATAGTTGATGAAGATTGTGTCTAACGACAGGGCCATATGTTGGATCCCATTGGCGTGCAACAGCTCCAACCCCGCGTATGCCGCTTCAAAGTCGGACTGGGAGGATGGCGAGGCTCTACGGAATGAGCTGGCTTGGAACAGCAGGAACGGGCCGTTATATAGCTGTCGTTCGTCTCCGTGCCATTGATCCCGCAACATGCCCCAGCTGAGTAGTGTCGGTAGACATGTACCTTGCAGATGCTCCAGTTTTTGGTACACGCTTCGTTCGCGTCGGAACCACTGATACGCGCTGGCTCGAAGGTCGTTATCCCCTGAAATTTCGTAATAAAACGGGTCAAACACGCACATTATCGCGGTGTGGTGGTTGCAAATCCCAGTCGCGTCAACCAACAGGGTTTGCGAGTTGATCCCATGACCAGTGTTGATCTCCTCAATCATGTAGTCGGCAAGGTTTAGCGTGAACACCTCCAGCTCGGCAATGTTCCATTCCGTCTCTTCACTCATCCGCTCCTCGTTAACCTCATCCATTGTCTTTCGAAACGTGTTAAAGTAGAAATCAGTAAAGGACTCGTCACGGGGGATTGGCAGCTGGTACATCATTAGAAAGGCAATCGCACGGACGGTCGTGACAGAGTCGGTGGCAGATATAATGGCAAAGGAGCAAAGGTTGATTGTTTGGCTGGCCCGAAACCCGTCCTCGATTGAAAACAGACAGTAGTCCTGGCCGTCACTTAGCATAAACAGCCTACACCCTGACACTGCGCAGCTCTGTACCCCTTCGTTAAACGCGTCGAGAAAGTTGTCTTCTTGGAACGAGGGTTTGGCGTTGTCAAAGTATCGTCTCGCTCCATACCCAATATCAAAGTTAAGCGCTCGGAAAATCACTAGCATTTGGGTGTGAAAGATGCCGCCTTGGTAGTACCCGCCCAGAATGTCCGGCATGATTGTATACCCGTTTTTGGACATTGTCTCGCGAGACCGAAACTCAAAGCCAACATGGAGGTGGGCTAGAATCGCCTCGATTGGGTGTAACACGGCATCGTAAACGTATCGTGTCGCGTCGCACCGGCTAAGACTTGGCGTGACCATTTGCGACCACTTGATCAACTCTCGTAGTGCCGTGCTGTCCATTGTACCGTCCAATTCGGTAATGGACGGCACCTCAGTAGGCAGATTGTGGAACTGGGTGATTCGTGGGGCAGATCGTTGCGGGCAGACCCGTAAAAATTCCCTTGCCATCCGGTCCATGCGTTTTGGTCCAGACTCTACACTCCACATGCGCTCAACAGGCTGACGAAGCGGTAAGGAAAAGAAGTGTTTGAGTAGCTCGAGTAGTGGGACCGTCTCGATCCACTCCTCAAACGGCACATCCTCGACCCGTTTCAACCATAGGTTATTTGCATCAATAACCCGCGTGTTCTCCTGCCAGTTCTTTAGCACTTGGCCCAGCATATAACTATCAAGTCTACGTGTCAAAAAAAGAATAAAAAAATAAAAAAAAGAGTACAGAGGGGGAAGGAAATTAACTCTATTCACGTTCGTTCTCGGCGCTCAACTCTATTGCCAAGTTGCCCTTGTTTCGTATCTGGTCATCTTCCTTCAACCGCTTATAAATAAAGTCAGTCATCTTGACTGCAATGTCGTAGGCCACCGTTGAGCAGTTCATGATGGTCAGTGCCTCAACCTGCATCCCACCTGGTTTGGCAATCTGGCAAATGTCCCGGTTTTTATTGATGGTGATTGTCATTTCACTGTGCCGAAGCGCCTCCTCCATTGCGGTTGCATCAACCAACACCATGCTCTTATCCTCCGATTCTTCACCAACCGACTTGAATATGGAAAATGTGATGCAGATTGGCACGTGAAGGATGGACAATGGCACTGGAGGCCGCTCGTCAATTGAATGAATAATGGTCTTTTCACCATCAATGGAAATATCTGGTTTCCGGAAATGCATCAGCGCGGCAATCACCCCAATACATGTGGCGTCCACCATCCCACCGTCATAATCCAAGTAATGCACATCGGCTCGGATCATCCAGCAGGATTTGCCGGCTATAATACACAAACTCTCCAGATCCAACGCATTTGACCTTCGAATTGCCTTTTCAATCAACCGCGTGACCAGTAGCTCATCATCAGATTGACGCATGTTTTCAAACAACGGGCTGGCCATTGCGGAAACATCGGTCGTTATCAAAAATAGCCCTTCATACGGTCGGTCGTCATAGGGTTTTGACACCTCTGCGGATATCCGCACCACTAGCTTTGTGTTGCCCAGCTTCAGCTCCACATGGCCCAGACTCTCGCCAAACGCAATCTCCACGTCTCGAAATTGGTCAAACTCTCGCTCGTCCAGCCGTATCTGCTGCTCCTCCAGCAGTTTTTGCACAAACTCCTTCTCGCTGTTTGAAATATCCTTCGGCTTGGGCATTGTCCTAAGTAGGGTGAGTTGGGTTCTTGTTGAGTTGTTGAAATTTTTCAAAAACCCCGTCGGGACCGATCTCCCCTTCCTCCTTCTTCTTGACAATAACTTTTTTTTCTTCTTCTCTCTCTCTTCTATTATAAAACCCAACAAAAAGGAAATCAGAACAGAAAATGCCGGAACCAGTGTATATTGTATCAGCGTCTCGAACTCCAATCGGATCGTTGTTGAGCTCTTTGGCTTCTCAAAACTACGTTGATTTGGGTGCTCACGCGGTTAAGGGTATGGGTGAAACTAACGAAATTATAAAACTGCTAACGCTAAAAAATTAGGCGCCCTGGCCAAGGTTCCAGAAATCCAGCCTTCCCAAGTGGAGGAAATTGTGTTTGGCAATGTTTATGGCGCCAATGTTGGTCAAGCCCCAGCCCGTCAAGTTGCCTTGAAGGCAGGGTTGGCCAATGAAACCTGCGCCACCACGGTCAACAAGGTCTGTGCCTCTGGTATGAAGTGTATCATGTACGGGGCCCAATCGATCCTAACCGGAAACGCCGATGTATGTATCGTACGATTTTTTATTTTTTTGCTAACCACAACATGCAGATCGTTGTCGCTGGTGGGGCTGAATCCATGACTAATGTCCCACACTACATGCCAACCGGTCGGCAAGGGATGAAGTTTGGCGGGGGTCAAATTGTGGATGGGTTGCAACGAGACGGGTTGAGCGATGCCTATACTGATGAAGCTATGGGTGTGGCTGGTGAGGACACTGCTGCCGAGCACGGGTTTTCTCGTGAGCAACAGGATGAATACGCCATTAACTCTTACAAAAAGGCCCAAGCGGCCCAAGCTGCTGGCAAGTTTGACGCGGAAATCTCGCCTATTGAACTACCAGGGGTTCGAGGCAAGCCTGGCGTGACTGTATCCGATGATGAGGAAGTGTCTCGGCTAAATGAAGAAAAGCTAAAGTCTGCTCGTGCCGTGTTTAAAAAAGATGGTTCATTGACCGCACCAAACTCTTCTCCAATTAACGACGGTGCTGCGGCGGTGGTGCTGGTCTCGGCCAAGAAGGTTGAGGAGCTAGGTTTGAAGCCAATCGCCAAGATTTTGGGCTGGGGTGATGCCGAACAAGCTCCAATCAAGTTCCCAACCTCTCCATCTCTGGCTGTCCCAAAGGCGTTGAAGCATGCTGGTGTTGAACAGTCTGCGGTTGACTTTTTTGAATTCAACGAGGCGTTTTCCGTGGTTGGTCTTGCTAATACCAAGATTTTGGGTCTAGACCAATCCAAGGTTAATGTGTATGGCGGTGCGGTTGCAATTGGCCACCCTCTAGGCTGTTCTGGCGCGCGAATTGTCGTCACCTTGACATCGGTTCTTGCTCAAGAAGGTGGTAAGATTGGTGTCGCTGCTATCTGCAACGGTGGCGGCGGCGGTTCTGCCATTGTCATTGAAAAGTGTTAATAATAATAATAATACCCTGTATTTTATAGTCAGTCATAGAAAAATAATTCACCCAAGGAACAAAAAAAAATGCCCCGACTTTTTGGGGTTGGTTTTTTCACCCTTGCACTCATTCTCATTTATATACCAATGAATAATATACAAATTACCAACCCGGAAAAGCTTCACGCGAGCGAAGGCGCCAAATCAGCTGCAAAGCTTCGAACCGGCTCGTCAGTTGAGGAAACGTCGTCCGAGTGGACGCCGACCTCCTGGCAGTCGAAACCAATCACCCAGGATGTGGTTTATGATGACTATTCCGAGGTGGAAAAGGCGCTGGAAAAACTGGAGAGTTTGCCTCCGCTAGTTCACCCTACCGAGATTGAGAATTTAAAGAGCAAGTTGAAGGATGCAGCGGAGGGCAATGCGTTTATTCTACAAGGAGGGGATTGTGCAGAGTTGTTTGACTATTGCAATCAAGACCGGATCGAGGCCAAGCTCAAGGTGTTGCTGCAAATGTCGTTGGTGCTGGTGTACGGCACCAAATTGCCGATTGTGCGGATTGGCCGGATCGCAGGTCAGTATGCGAAACCACGGTCCAAACTGACTGAACATGTGGAAGGGTATGGCGAGATCAATTCGTTCCGAGGCGATAATATCAATGGGTTTGACCCAGAAGATCGAAAGCCAGACCCATCCCGGTTAGTCTCGTCCTATTTCCACTCTGCTGCGACGCTCAACTTTATCCGGTCCTCGCTGCAGTCTGGGTTTGCCGATTTGCACTACCCGTTCAACTGGGATCTGTCGCATGTACAAGAGAGCGCGACTCGAGAACGGTACCAAAAAGTAGTCGACTCCTTATCCGAGGGGCTAAAGTTCATGTCCACGGTTGGGGCTGACCGTTCTGCTTCCCTCCAATCAGTCGACTTTTTCACCAGCCACGAGTCGTTGTTGCTGGAGTACGAGCAGAGTTTGACGCGAAACCTAAAGACTAGCCATCACAAGGATGCGGGTAAGAAATGGTACAACACGTCTAGTCATTTCATCTGGATTGGCGACCGGACCCGTCAGCCAACTGGGGCGCATGTAGAGTTTTTCCGGGGTGTCGAGAACCCGATCGGGATCAAGGTTGGCCCGTCAATCAAGACTGGCGAGTTGGTGGAGCTGTTGAACATTGTGGATCCAAACTTTGAAACGGGTCGTGTTACGCTCATTACTCGGTATGGCGCCGACAAGATCCGGGATATGCTGCCTGAGCATATCAAAGCGGTTCGGGAGTCTGGGCACAAAGTGGTGTGGATTTCGGACCCTTGCCATGGCAACACCAAAACCTCCCCAGAGTCCAAGCTCAAAACCCGGTATTTTGACGATATTTTCAGTGAAATCCGATCCGCGCTCGAGGTGCATAAGGAGAATGATAGCACGTTGAATGGGGTGCATTTGGAGCTGACTGGTGACCCAGTCACTGAGTGCATTGGTGGGTCGCAGGATCTGCAGGACCAGGATTTGGTGCTGCGGTATGATACTGTTTGTGATCCTCGCCTTTCTTTGAACCAATCACTGGACATTGCGTTTTTGATTGCAGATTACTACCAGACCAAGTAGATTACTAAATAAAAAAACCTGGAAAACGGTCTCAAAATGACGAGAGATACTTTAGCCTTTTGCGTGGTAAAATGCCTGAATTGGTGCAATTCGAGGAGGACGGGCTGATGCCTACCCGTTCTTTTTTTTTGGTCACTAGTTTTTAGTATGCGGCGCGCGCGCACCTCCCCGAAAGAAAAGAAAAAAAAAAAAACCTTTTCTTCCCATTGCCGACCCCGACCGACTTGTGGTTCCTTCCTCACACACACATTCACAACAAGAGACAAATGCTTTCGGTGGCGACACGATCAATCCAACGAACGACGCTGCGCACAGCCGTTCGGGGCCTGTCAACTGGTCCGGCCAATATGAACTTTTTCCAGCGGCAATCGCTGCCTGCCAACACTGTGGTGCGGTTTGTGCCACAACAAACTGCGTGGATTGTGGAGCGAATGGGCAAATTCAACCGGATCCTAAACCCGGGTTTGGCCATCCTGGTGCCGTTTCTTGACCGGATCAGATACGTAAAGTCGTTGAAGGAGAATGCGGTTGAAATTCCTAGCCAGAACGCCATTACCGCGGATAATGTTACGCTGGAGATGGACGGAGTTTTGTATTTGCGGGTGTTTGACGCATACAAGGCCAGTTATGGGGTTGAGGATGCGGAATTTGCCATTTCCCAACTGGCCCAGACCACAATGCGAAGTGAAATTGGGCAATTGAGTTTGGATCATGTACTACGGGAACGGCAGGCGCTGAACAACAACATTACCACTGCGATCAATGAAGCAGCACAGGAATGGGGGATCAAGTGTTTGCGGTACGAGATTCGGGATATCCACCCTCCAACCAACGTGCTGGAGGCCATGCATCGACAGGTATCTGCGGAACGGTCCAAACGGGCCGAGATTTTGGAATCCGAAGGTCACCGGCAATCGGCAATCAACAAGGCCGAGGGTGAGAAGCAGTCGACTATTTTGGCGTCTGAAGCTGTCAAGATGGAGCAGGTGAACCGAGCTACTGGTGAGGCGGAAGCGATTCTGCTAAAGGCCAAGGCTAGCGCGGAGGGGATCCGGAACATTGCCACTGCGATTGAACAAACTCCGGGTGGCACCGACGCGGTGTCGCTGCAAGTGGCCGAAAAGTACGTGGATGCGTTTGGCAAGCTGGCCAAGGAGTCCAACACTGTCGTTGTCCCTGCTGGGTTGGGCGACATGGGCGGAATGATTGCATCTGGCATGGGCATCTTTGACAAGGTCAAGCAGACAAACTCTAACAAGCTTGCCAAGGATGTCCAGCAGCAGCAGCAAAGTTAAAACGAAAAAATTGTGTATAGTTTAATTATAGACTCAAAGAAGTTGTTCTCGGTTTCGGACGGTCTGGGCCATTTGCTTGCCGAGATCGGTTTGAAGGTTGTCAAACCCTTTGGCGACACCGGCTCGGTCCTTGGCGTTCATTTCCTGGCTCATCTTGAACTTGCCTTCCAACCGGGTCAGCTCCACCTTGACCCCGATAATGTTCTTTTTTAGAACGTTGGTATAGGATTCCGGCGCATCAGACACTTTCCACGGTTTGTCATACCCCATAACGTCTTGCTCAGCGTGGCGGGATAGATCATCCACCTGCTGGGAAAGATACGCACTGGTTTCGTCCGTGTTGCCAAAGTACACCACAACCTTGCCGTATGCCTGCACCGCGGAGTAGTCCCAAGTTGGCACCACCTTGCCCGTAGCTGGCTTGGTGTCTGTGTAGAATTTTGGCGTCACGTAATGGTGCACTGAGCTGGTGAACAAAACTAGAACTTCGGTTTCCAACTCCACTCCTCCATCGCTGGTTTTACTGCTGGATGGGTTGGTTTGAGCATCCTCCATCATGACCTTTGCTTGGGGGTTTTGCCGAGCCATGTGGCCTCGCAACACCCCTAGCTCAGACTCGTCTGAGTCATTATTCACGTCCAGAACCCAGGGAATATGGGTGGTCTGCAAAAACGGGTGATCTGGAGATGAGATGGCAGTGGTGATTGTGCCCAGTGGGTGGTCTCTAACAAACTCACGAAGCGCAGGAATCCGCTTCTCAACGTGTGGCTCCTTTAGTAGCATAGTTTATGTCAATTGGTAGAGTGATTGGTCAGACACATTTATAACAAATTTAATTCGACGAGACGGGTACTTTTAGGTGGGTCGGGGTTGGATACCCGGGTCATCCGCCAGCCCCACCGAAACGCGCTTAAATCGCCGCCACAAAATGACGTAAGCCCCCCGGCGGCTACTCTAAAGCAATCAACATGCAGCCACCCAACTTTCAGTCCTCACTCCACAACTAATCGCAGTACAGTTTTCAGAAAAAAGGAAAAAAGAAATGTCCATTGCACCACGATTCGCAGGCAACAAGCTAGGCAGCGGTAAACACACTGTCGATTTGTATCTAGACTATGTGTGCCCGTTCTCCAAAAAAATGTTTGACACGGTGTACCGGGAGGTTGTGCCAAAAACGTCCCCAGAGTCGGTGCAGTTTGTGTTCCGGCACAACATCCAGCCATGGCACCCAACTAGCACTTTAGTGGCCGAGGCTGGTATTGCGGTATCGGTGCTCACTCAAGACCCAATCAAGTTTTGGAAATTTAGCGAGGCGCTGTTTGCCAAATCTAGCGAGTTTTACGACGAGGCGACTTATGACGAGACTCGCGCGCAGACGTACGACCGACTGGCTGATTTGGCGCATTCCTCAGCTGGCGTTGACAAGAGTGCGTTTCTCGATCTGGTCGCGATCCAACGAGGGGAGAATAAAAACGCTGGCAACAAGCTAGGCGCCGATGTCAAGAGTTTTATCAAGTTTGGCCGACAAAACGGAGTCCACGTTACTCCGACTGTAGCCATTGACGGTATTATCCAGCCAGACGTTTCCTCCTCGTGGGATGCCTCTCAGTGGACTGAAAAGCTGTCCAAGTTGTAAGCGTATATTTATTCAAAGGTCGATTTTTTCCCGTACATAATCTACATTAGCCCGCACGTTGCCCACAAAATTGTTCACCGACTGGATCAACTCCTGCTTGACAACCTGCAGATCGCTACCCACGCCTTTAAACTCCCGGTTCCAAAACCCTCGATACGGGATAAACTCGACCCACTGGGTGTATGAAGGGACTGGGGTGGTTTGAAATAGGTACCCCGCCGTGCCTAGCGATGCCAACGACGCAGCTTTGGCGTTGCGGCACCAGCCCGAGTCGTCACCCCGGCGACCGCAGATCCCGACTGTCGCCATCAACGAAACACTGGTGCTCATGCCCATGTTGATAAAGTTGTAAAGTGTGTATGCATCCGGAGAGACTGGTTTGTTAAGGTTTACCGCCACGGCCGCCCACATCACCGGCACCGCCACCATCAGCGCGTCCCGGTTGATCAACGCCGCTGACGCGAGCGCAACGTATGATAATATACAAACAACTGACACTTTCATAGGTTAGTTTAGCAAGTGAAAGAGGGGAGGAGGATGAAAGAGAGAATTTAGGGAAAAAAAAAAAAAAAAAAGTGGGGGAGGAGGAAGAAATTTCAACGGCCCCCATTGTGACGCTACATTTGATCTCTCATGTAACTATATTTTGCGCGCGCGGGGTACAATTTTTTTTTTCTCTTATTCTATTCTATGGTTTGTATTGTGGTGACCTCGATAGCGAACTTGCTGGTGTGGTCGCGCTCGATTTCCCAGGAGTTGTGGATCTCGATTTTCTTGGTTTCCGGGCTTCTCTTTGGGATGTTGACCAAGGGTCACGGAGACGCTTCAATGAGGGTGCACGGAGCTGTGGTGGATCAGCCATTTCTGGTGCAAACTGCCCATTGTCCGGGACAACTAGTGGCGGGAACGTCAAAGTGGCTGGAGCTGGTTTGACCACGTCAGTCAGGTCAGTCCGGTACTGGTGATACTCTTGATTGGTGCTTGAACCGTATACAGGGTGGCCCAGTTCTGGAGCCGCGTCGGCAACCTCCCGCGCATAGTATGCGTCCCGCGCCGCATTGGACAAAAGCGAAACGTCGCTGGGGTTAAATAGCGGACCATTGCATAGATAACCAACATATGGTTTGTAATCCCGAAACGTATAAAACAGAGTGGGGTCGTGAACTGGCCGGGTTAAAAAGTACGTTTCGTAATCGCGTAACCGGTAATACGACACCACAGTAGCCCGGCGCATGCCATCTTTCAAATCAAATGGTCGGCTAACCCGGCGAATCATACCAGACATGGGGTGCTTGTTGAATTTGCAAAAAAATGAGCACGACTCGAAAACCGGACCAGACTCGATAATGTCCCACCCCTTGGCAGCTGGTTTCCATTGGTGCGCGTCGCTGCGGCTGGTCAACATCACAAACACTTCCCCAGACGCAATCGACTGCTCGTACCACCTCCCGCCGATGCTAGTTGGAAGGATATAGTCTAGCACGCCCTGTTCACATCCTCGCACTAGCATCAGGATATCCTCGTAATTTACGCAAACCCCGTAGTATGTCGCTGGTACCATATTGTTTAATCCTTTTTTCTTGTTTGTTTGTTTGTTTGTTTGTTTGTTTTGGAATGATTGTGGGAAAAGAGGCAGAATATCCACTACTTATATAGTCGAGCCTTAGGAAAGGATAAGAAAAAAATTGGACTTGCCGTTGCTTCGCTAGTCTTTGGATTAGGGGAAGTACTAGCAAAAAATTTAAGGTTCGGTGTCGTTGCACGACCTACTCAAAGCTATGTGGTTTCTGGACTTGCTGTTGTAGAAGCGAGCGATTCTGTGCTACTCGAGCTATCCATTTCCTTCAACGCAGGTGCACGGTGCGGCTTTAAATTTGCCCTTAGCAGTGGGAACGGTAGGTCCGGGACCACTAGCGTTGGGAACGGTAGGCTATCCGGAGGTGGCTTGACCACATCAATCAAATCGGTACGGTATTTGTGATACTCTTGGTTGTGTCTGGAAAAAAATACAGGTTGTCCTAGCGGTGGGATGATTGTGTTGTCAATCACCTCGCGATTATAGTACTCATCACGCGCCGCTTTGGGTAGAATAATCTTGTCACTGGGATCGTATTCCGGGCCAGCACTTAGAGAACCAACGTATGGTTTGTAATTCACAAATGTGTAGTGAAGAAACTGGTTCTGGATCGCGCGCGGTAAAAAGTGCGTTTCATAATCGCGTAACCGGTAATAGGACAGAACAATAACTCGGCGCTTACCATCTTGCAAATCAAATGGGCGGCTAACCCGGCGAATCATACCAGACATGGGGTGTTTGTTGAATTTGCAAAAGAACGACCGCGACTCGAAAACCGGATTTGTGTCTATTAGACGCCATCCATCGGTGTTTGGTTCCCATTTGTTCCTGTCGCTGGTATTGGTCAACATCACAAACACCTCCCCAGACCTTATCGACTCTTCGTACCATTTCCCACCGAAAAGAGTTGGCTGGATGTAATTTAGCATCCCTTCTTCGCACCCACGGACTAGCATTAGGATATCATCATAGTTTAAACAAATCCCAAAGTAAGTAGCTAATACCATTATTGGTGTTCAGTTCAAGTTGTTGGTGTGCAAAGTTGGGATGATCGCGATTTCTGGTCATTTAACCCAAACGCATTTCTTAGATTAGAGGTTAGGCGTTTCATATACGAGCTGTAATAATTAATACCCGTTAATCTGAATTTTCAGACTCTAGAGGAGCTGGTTTGTAATGCATCCTTTTTTTTATTTTTTATTTTTTTATTTTATTTTCTGATTATTCTATTTCGGCGTCTATCGCTACGAGCAGACACTAGAAAGTCAAGGCCTTGTGGCGACGCGCGGCTGGAGGATCGGTTAGCAAAGCCAAGCCAAATATAATCATCAAGCAAAGGCCGAGATAGCACCCGCCGACTGCCAACATTAGCGGCGACAAGGAAAGCAACGGCAACAACACCGCGAAGGAAAATGCCACAAACCCTGTTACCAACAGCGGGGAGATTAGGAAACCGCTAAACAAGGACACAAACACGGCGGGATGCAGCAGGACGAATGTGTAGAACGACACGCCAATCGCACAGACTACCACCACCGTCTTGAGAAGCACGTCTCCTATTGAGGTTGCCATATTGACGTTTTGTGAAGTGAGGGAAAGGCTGTGAAAAATTCTAAACCTCTCAAACTTTTGGTATATATCAACCGCCTCCAAAGCTCAGCTCACGCACACGCAAGACGAGCGCCCTGTTGATATATTAAGTGGCTGGGCAATAGAGCAAACAAACTTGGCCTACTGTAAGCCATTTTATTCAACGCCCTCAATTCACGTACATGCTTATATGCATGGTTCAGACATTTCTTAGACACCTCTTCCCACACATCAACCTTGCCCTTGCCCTTGCGCTGCACGTTTTGGGACTCATGCATAGCACGGTCCGGGGAGCTACAACACAACACAGTACAGTATAGTAGGGTAGGGGCCCTCAACGACGCCTAGGTAAATGTGCAGGCGACACGCCTCCCCCTTGATAGGACGCCTACCCAATCGATGCCTGTACATGTGCCAATCTGACCCGTCGCGATCGAGCAACCATCGAGGAGAAAAAAAAAATTAGGGTTAGAGGTGTGCTGGAAAAAACAAATTATGTCGCGCTATTTGGGGGGATGTGTATTTGCGGCTTGGGGGGGGGGGGGGGGGGGGGGGAGTGGGGCGCGAAGAAAGGGGGCGTTAATTATAGCAAAAATTTTTATTTAAGCAAAGGGGGTCCCAGACGCGCCAATTAAATGTACCTTTGCGGCGGGTCCCGAGGGCCCCAACCTCCTTCGTACATGAGATGTACAGCAGTAACTACTCACACACTCGTCACGTCATCATGAGACGGACCGGTTTGTCAGTGTCTGACGTCCTGATTAACTGACAAGCGTGATTAAATTTTTTTTTTTTTCTTGTTGGCGGTAAAAAGGGCTGGTCAGTAGGATCGGGCGCACAGAATCGCAAGACATCTGCGTAACGTTCGATTCAGTGCAGAACAGCCAAGGACCCTTAAGCCAGGAGGTTTACTGAAATGTACTCTAGATGCAAAAAGTTGTAGTAAAAGTAATAATAAAAAAAAGGTAATAAAAAATTCAGAAGTAAAGAGTCTAATAAATACGTATATGCAAAAAAATAGTTTAGCTGTTCAATGGTTGTATACAGTCTTTGGGCGCTTAAACACGGGTTCGTGGCGCGCCACCGGCGTGAACCGTGGCGATAGCAGCCCATACTTGGATGTGGTCTCCCCGCTCGCGTCTGGCGTCACTGGCGCTTCATTCTCCTCCTCCTCCTCATCGTCATCGTCAAACGCCTCGTTTCTGGATCGTTTGTGGTGCTTATAAGTTTGCGTAATAACCGGCGATGGCGGCAATGCGTTGTTGGAGCTCTTTTCAAACTCAAATGCAGGTAGTAGAGTAGGCGGGGTTGGTGGCAGGGCGACCGCAGTATTCGAAGTAGCAGGCTTTTGCCGCGACATCATCTCCTCGGATCGGGTTAGCGGGCTAGACATGACCATACTAGTGAATTGTTGTAGTGATACTCGGCGCAGCGGGTTGGAATCAAACACATTGTTTAGGATATTGGCCAACTGCCACGAAATGGTTGGCATGATTCGATGCAAAAACCCAGGGTCCTGGCAAAACGCTCGGTACGATCGATCTTCCGCAGCCGCAGCTTTTCGCCATGGGTTGCGCCCGCACGTCAAATTGAGCAGGATAATGCCCAGTGCCCATACATCGCTCAGACTCGAGCTAAACTTGGCCACAATATGCTTGTCAAACCGCTCGGGGCTCATGTAAAACGAAGACCCGCAGCCAAACTCGGTAGAGTACATGCGTCGCGTGGCCAGTCCAAAGTCTGCAATCTGCACACTCAGCCCGTCCCCAGATACTAGAATGTTCTCTGGCTTTAGGTCACAGTGGTACACCCCTCGCAAATGACAGTAGCTAATCGCGTCAGTAAGCTGGCCAAAGATCCGCTTCACCATCTCCTCATTGTTCGTATACCACCCCATGTCGGTAATCGCGTGGAAAAGGTCGCCATTCGGGTAGTAGTCCATCACTACATAAACATAGTCTTGGCAGTCGTAAACCTGGTGAATAGTGACAATGTTGGGGTGGTCGTGGACCATGGTATGCAGGGCAATCTCGCGGTACACCCGCTCGCCGGTGGTGATAAATCGTAATGCAACAGTGTCTAGTGGCACGCGCGTCACGCCCTGGATATGGCTCTTGCGCTGCTTGGGCATCACCTTTACTGCGACCGGCTGCTCCTGCGCATAGTCAAACCCTAGATACACCGCTCCGTATGCTCCTGCTCCAATGAACCCGTTCAGTGATATCGTTCCAATCTTGTTGACCATTTTCATAGCCGGATATTGTAATGTCTTGTTTGCTGGGTAAGTAAAGAAGTAGTGAACGGAAATTTTAAAATGTAGGAAAGAGAGAGGACAAAGCTTGATATATATATATACACTCACCTCCTCTCGTACTAGTCTAAAAAAGCTTCAATGCATGATTAGTGGCGATGATTTTTGCTTTTTTCCGGTACACATGTATAATTTTTTTTTTTTTTTTCAGTACTAACCTCGCGTTGCTTTTTCCCCTGGGTTTTTAATTAGTGGGCCTGTGGAGTGGTAAAAATCCATGGGTGGCCAGGCCCCCCGCTACGTTGCTTTTTTTTTTTTTTTTTTTTTTTTTTTTTTTTTTTTCTACTGTACTTTCCTTTTCTTTCGTTTCGTTTCCTTTTCCTCAGCAGACCAGACAGGACCGAACGTAGGGGCTGATTATGAACCTTTTGGACCTTGTGCAGTGTGTGAGTGTGAGCTCGCAAAAAAAAAAAAACGACAATCGTGGCCACACCCAGAAAGAGTATTCACATTGGACTTGCCGTGATTGCCGTGAACAGCATAATATCCTACTAACTACTAAAGGCCGCGCCTCCAATTTAGCTTTTTATTGTTGTTATTTTATTCTTGGGGCCGGTCGAATTCTTCCAATCTGAGGTGATTTTAGTGTTTCAAACTATATCTCTAGACAGGTCTCACTACGGTTTGTTTTGTGAGACAAAAAATTTGGATGTTTATGTTTACACACTACTATACCAAGGGCCAATTTGGTAGATTGCCATCTGAGTCAAAACAAACCGCCCTGCCCTGCCCAACCCTGGCTCTCCGTCCTCGCCCTACAGTACGTGTAAGCCAGGTTCCAATAAGTTTTTGGGTGCTATGTGGTCATGCAGTGGATGGACAAGGTGGGGGGATGACGGGACCATCCCTATCACACACCCTCCCACGCGGCTTATGACAAGTCAGCTCAGTAAATAGTATTCTATCATAGCCAACAAAGGAATTAAAAAATTATTTTTCTTGTTATTTCTCATTCTCTCCTCCTATACCCCGTTTATTAAGCTTGAGTGTGAAAAAGAAAAGCGGGGGTGCGAGCGTACTGTACTGTACTGTACCGGTGCCGGTTGCGCCTCTTACTTTTTTTTTACCTCTCAAACAAGCGCAAATCGTTACCCGTCGTATCAGCCTATCAAATATATATATATTGGGAGGAGGAGAAAAAAAGCCGTCACTTGATCAGCACCAAACGTAGGAGTTGAGAATTATTATGATTATTCTTATTCTGCACTACAGCACATGTGGCCACTAACCTATCTCAATCTCACTGACCAGTCATTTTTATTAAACCAACTTAGCAAAGTACTAAACGAAGGAGGTGGGTGCTAAAAATTTTAAGACATTATTTTGGTTTATAGCTTAAATATTTGTTTATTTATTATTATTTGGCGAAGGTTTGCTGTACACTGAGTCGGTTTCAGAGGGTAGGGGCCACCAACGCGTTAATGTTTTGACCAGGGGAGGATTTCTTTATACAAACCTGTCCATTTGATCAAGGCCACTATATCTACCCAGATCTGTGTTGCGATATGATACGGATAAACATCACATCACCCTGCTCAGCATTGTACCAGCCTGGTGTATTTTTTTTCTTTCTTTCTTTTATTTACCTGGGTTATCGCAATCGCTACCGCAACCCTGCCTGATTCACACCCAACGTGCGAGTTCATATCCGGATGGTTGTGTTTAACGGCCTGGGGTTCCGTTCCCAAGCGAGTGTGTATGTGGTTGTGTGTACCGCGCTTAAAGCCCTGGCTTGCGGTTACTATCCGGCGGCCTGGCACCTTGTCACCAGGCCCTTAATACCCTGTCAGTATATATAACAAACTGCCACGAGAGGCATCAAATGGTATATTTTTATTGTACTGTACAATGAGTACTGTAGTTTTGGCTTAGATCACTAAAAAAAAAAAAAAAAAAAAAAAAAAAAAAAAAAAAAACATCGGAACTCCGAGTATCGGCTTCCTTGTCCACCTCCCAACCCAATGGGTCCCTCTCTATAATCATCACATAACATCACAACAAAATCAACACCAACCCACAACAAATGAATGATGAAGATAGGTGCTGGATTTGCCTAGGGCGGGAGGACGAGGAACCACCGGCCGGTGAAAAGGAGCACAAATGGCGACGGGTTTGTGATTGTAATATTATCGCGCACGAGGCGTGTTTGCTAGAATGGGCTGAGGAGAAACGAGCTTCTGAAAATAAAGTTGCGGGCTGTCCGTTTTGCAAAACGCCATTCCGGATCGTCACCAAACGCAATAGTATGTGGCTGAAACTTCGAGACGTGGTGGAAAAGCTCAACTACGCGGGGTTCCAGGTCATGTTTTTTACCACCGTGGGAGGGTCAATCTTTGGCACCGTTTACTCGACTCTATACGGACTGGGCGCCACAGCAATCCGGTGTATCTGTCCAACCAATATGGCACTGAATTTGCTAGGAATTATAGTCAGCCAGGGCCGGATCCAGTTTGCCCCGCCAACCTGGCGTAAAGCGCTGCTGATCCCAATGATCCCGGTGTGGTTGGTACTTTGCGGTGATCGGTCGCGAGCGGTGGATTTGACGTCGTTGGTACTGCCGCTGACCTTGGCCACTCGTGAGCAAATGTTCCCGTGGCAGTTTACCGGAGCGCGTCGGACCATGCTGTGGCTACCCGTTCTTCGGCTCGCATATCACCGGTTCTACGATTCGCTGGTTGATCCACTGGTGCTGAAATGCGCCACGATTGTCCGGCCTAGCTTTGAACCTTATAGCGGAGCGGTACCGGGTGGTAACGAGGTTGGCCCAAATATCAACTTCCAAATTGATATCCAGCAGATAAACGGCAATGCTGCTGGGAATGGGAATGACAATGGAAATCGGGTCCCAGCGGAAGGCGCGGAAAACGGTGACGACGGAGGCATGATGCTTCAGCAGCTGGAGGACGAAGAGGATGAGGAAGGGGTTGATGAAGAGGCTGGGTTGCTGAACCGGATCATGCTATTTGGACTGGACTGGGCTATTAACTGGATGGATCCGCCAGTTCCTGCTGCTCAATTACCCGAGAATGCCAACAATAATAATAACAACAACAACAACAACCAGCTTCCACCAGAGGAGCTTTTGCATCAGAATAACGACCCTCAGGAGCAGATTGAAGCGGCAGTACAACAACAACGGCGCAACCGGCCACGGGTGGGGCATACTGGCGATTGGGTGATTAGCCCTCGGTCTACAACGTTGAAAATTGGGCACGCGCTACTGTGGCCGCTACTAGGAGGGATTGCCGGTGAGGCGCTGAGCCAGATGGCGACCATGCGCAAACTGGTGCCGGATCGGTTCAATCGGAATATCGTGGGCGCGTTGGCGGTGGTGGCGCTGCGGGACATTGCCAACTTGGGCACGGCCTATTTGCGCACGCGAGTGCAGACCAGTCGATCCGTGGTGGATGTATCAAAACGAAAGTAAACACTATGGGGGTAGTTTATAGTATTGTACTGTACTGTATTGAATATGTATACCCCTCTTTGCATCATTTTCTTCTTTCTTTTTCTTTTTTTTTTCTCTTTATTTTTATGAGGGGGGTCACTCGCAATGATTTGCTGTCAATCCAGCCGCTTTGGTGATGGCGCTGATCAACGGTGCAGCGCAGAACTGTATCCATCCTGAGACGTTAGTGCGCATTCCGATCGAATACAGGTTTTATCTACAAATATAGCTCATAATCTTTGTACCGTTATGATCGCTAGTGGTCTAATTTAGACAATTACTTATAACTAGGGGCGGTCCAATAACCTCAACCAACGCCAACGCGGGATAAACGCAAGGGTTGCAAGAACCCTTGACCCCTCGAGAATCGATCAACCTAATCAAGCTTGGTTGGGTGGTCTAGACTGACTTTTGTTTTGCATGCAGTTAACGTCCCGATTCAGGCTATAAATTTGCAAGGCGCTTATATGAAACAAAAACCATGGTCGCAATCGATTTTCTACAAGTTTTATGCATATGCAGCCCAGGTTTAGCTAGATTGGATTTGAATTCGGCAGTGACTATAGTTCAGTACTCTTTGCAAATATTTTTCAAAGGTAACCGCTATAAGATGCAGTCCCCAGCGCTGTGTGTTTTAAAATACCTGCCTGCAGTTTAAGGTCAAACTCGTTTCATGCATGCCATGGTTGGTCTCTTCTATATATATACTCAAAATTGTTACCCATAATTGATAATGATATTATCTAGCCACATAACAGGGTCATTAGGGTACAAAGCGCCCTTGAATATTTTTCAGTGGCTAATTTTGGATGGATGATTTCCTGCCAAACCATAATTTACGCGCTATCGGCGCGTACCCGGCGGGTTTTTCGCAAAATGTGGGAGGGTTGGGAAGGTGGGAGAAAAAGGACCCCAACGTTTTTTGCATTTACAACCACAACCACATAAACGTAATTTGCACGAAACGGGAAAATGATCTATGACGCGGGAAAGGAAAAAGATCAGGATCATCAACACGTTCTTGACGCCCTGCACACCGAACTCAACCACGACGATGTCAACGATCTAGTTTCCATCGCCGCTGCCGCAGCAGCTGATTTGCACAAACCACCTGGGTCGACTTCAAACAGCCAGCAGCATGAAACCACCACTGACCATCACGCTGGCAATGACAGTGACGCGATTGATCCGGCGATTGAGGCCAGGTCGGTTGCAACCGAGCCGGTTCAACATCAACATCAACATCAACATCAACATCAACATCAAGATCAAGATCAAGATCAAGAAGAGAAACAAACCCAGCAGGATGAGGGTGAAACTAACGAAGACGATGGAGAACAAGAACAAGATCCAAAAAAGATTTGCAAGTTTTGCAGCCGTACGTTTAGCCACCCGGGGTCGCTTGGTCGACATTTGGACCTGAAGCGAGGCACTGGTAACCACCCCAAACATTTGGTGGACGAGATTCGCGGCGATGTCAAGCGACGCGGTGATTTGAGTGAGATTCGGGCCCGTCGTGCGAAACGGGCCAAATTGTACAATGCCCGTGAGGATGTCAAGGAACGGGCCAAGGTTCGCCGGAAAACGAAGGAACGCAATGACAAGGCACGAGCCGTTGCCAAAAACAACTTTATAACCCGCATTGGCACTCCATCGTTGCCTCCTCACCCGTCGTTTGCCAACGTGGTGCTCTACTTTTTACCTCCAATGCATTGGCCTCACGATCCCCCGACGAAATCAACGTTTGATAGTTTGGAGGAGACGCTGGCTCAGTTGCAGCTGGATAAACACGAGTACACGAGTTACCAAACCCGATTGGAAGTGGCGTTTGAGCAATGGAGCCGGATGAACATGTTAACCAAGACTGAGATATGGGCTAGAGAGCTTCGTCGCGCTGCTGAGGCCGCATTGTCTAGTATCTCGCTATACGATCTAGGGTCTCGCGAGCGCTGGATCGATCAAGAACAGGCCCGGATTGTAGACGAGATGGGAGGGAACGAGGAGGACGAGGAGGAGGATCGGGAGGATCGCGATAACGAGGAATGAAGCAATTTTTCTGTTGATAAAAACAAAATAATAAATACATGCTAGGGATGAGCCCAAAAGTTAGGCGACCGATGCCAGGTATGAGTTTAAATGGCGATCGAATTGATCGCATCGTATAGGCATATCGAGCTGATAAAACGGATTTTTCATGACATGATCGCTGAAAATGGTGTAAATACGGCTGATGATTCCGTCTGGATTGTACTGGCCGATATCAGTAATCACCAAAAACTTGGTTCCCGTGACGGTTTGGAAACAATGCATGGTAAACTTGCCCGTCTCCATCGTTTGCAGCCCTGATGACGTGCCGCCTGGGGCAATCTTGGAGGACAGTGCGTGCACCGAATGGAACGTGCCCGCCAGCACCAAGTAATCGTTTGTGCTCAGCCTGGTCAGCCCTTGTCGAAAGTCCCGCTGGTATATCAGCCCTCCAGCTTTGTTGAGAATATACACCGACAACACGGCCATCCTCTATTGGTTTTTTTTATTTTATCCTGTGATATTGTAAATCAGGGTTACGTTACTGTGAATTTTGGGAGCGATTATTTTTTGTACGTGGAATTTAGGAATTTGTAGAAACTAGGAGCCCCGAGCGCCGTGGCCGTGTGTAAAGCCTGCGCGCGCCGGCGCTCGATTTCCTATCAAAACGTCACTGACTGGCCGTCCGCTTCGTCCAACCAATTGATCTTTAATTTGTAAACCAAAAAAAAATATAGACTATATACGCGGTTATAGCCAATAAAAAAAAAAAAAAAAAAGAAGCTTGTTAAGGATGGAAACGCGGCCAATTTTTAAATGGAAAAGACAGGGTAAGTAAAGATGGGGCCTCCCGTGCGGTGGAGCAGTGAGGCAGGCAGGAAGTCAGGCAGGCAGGCTGTAGGAGAAGCGCGCTTAAGAAGCATCGCCTCTTTGCTTGTCACCCTCCCACAAACAAAACAACAAACAACGTAACGTCCCAATCCATTTTTATTTTTGTTTTGATTTTTTTCTTCCTTGCCTTTCTCTTGAATCTTTTTTTCCCACTTTCAAAACTTCTCCTTATAACCCACACTTTTCTACCCTTTTTTTTTTTTCCTCCCACAACACACCCACCGCAAGTTCCGAGCCATCTTTACTACAATTCTTTATATTTTTTTTTGGTAACCGGTTCTTAAACTATCGACTACTTTCTTTTAACCCGCGACGTATATCGATAAAAACAAACATAACAATGGCCACTGAGGTATGTGCACAATCTTGGTTTGTTGGTTAGTTGCTTTGGGGGCTGGGGCAGCGGAGCAATTGGGGGTTTAGTGATAACAATCATGTGGCCCCTTAAATCTCGCTAACCCCCCCAAAAAAAAAATAATGTTGCCACCCAACCAATCAACCAACTCACACAACAATACGCTAACAACGAACAGAGAGAAACGAATACCTTTTTGGCACGGCTTTGCGAGCAAGCCGAGCGATACGATGAAATGGTGTCGTACATCAAGAATGTCGCCAAGTCTGGCGAGGAATTGACCACTGACGAGCGAAACTTGCTTTCTGTTGCGTACAAGAACGTGATTGGCACTCGACGAGCCAGCTGGAGACACATGCTTTCGATAGAACAAAAGGAAGAAGCCAAGAGCGCTGCGCACCACGTTGAACAAGTGAAGCAATACAAGGCCAAGATTGAAAAGGAATTGGAAGACGTGTGCAAAGATGTGTTGGACGTGTTGACTGACCATTTGTTGCCTTCTGCCCAATCCGGCGAATCCAAGGTGTTTTACTACAAGATGAAGGGTGATTACCACCGATACTTGGCAGAAATTGCCGGCGGCGACACCAAGAAGGACGCGGCGTCTGCGGCCCACGATTCTTACCGAAAGGCCACTGATATCGCTCAGACTGACTTGAGCCCAACTCACCCAATCCGATTGGGCTTGGCATTGAACTTTAGCGTGTTTTACTATGAGATTCTAAACTCTCCTGCCCGTGCCTGCCACTTGGCCAAACAAGCATTTGACGATGCCATTGCTGAATTGGACTCGTTGTCGGAAGAATCTTACCGAGACTCTACGTTGATCATGCAATTGCTGCGTGACAACTTGACGTTTTGGCAGAATGATTTGGAAAACTTGCAACAAAATGATCAAGAGGAAGGTAGCGGCGCTGCTGCCGAGGCTGATGCTTCTGAGACTAAGGAAGAGTCCAAGGAAGACGCCAAGGATGAGGCTAAGGAAGAATCCAAGGAGTAGAAAGTCTTGAATTTTTTTTGTTTGTTAGGTAATAAAAAAAGAATAAAAAAAGATGAAAAAAAAATTTTGTCTCCCCTCTTCACACGTAAGTATGACGGACCTGGTGACGGATTTTGATCCGGCGTATGGACGGGCTGTCAAGGCGATTTCGCCACGGGTGTTTACCGACTCGTCATACACGATAAGCGAGATTGTGGTTCAGATTGTGGAAATTGTGGACGTGTCTAGCGGCAAGTTTGAGCTGCTGCAAAAGTTAAAGTCTAGGCGGGGGCGAGGAACGCGTCGGGTGAATAACAATGATGACAACGCAGAAGGAGAAGATGGGCTGGATGACGACGAGGCGATTGCTACGCGATTCACAGCGTCCAACTTTCACAAACTAGTAGTTCAGGATTTCCAAGGCAACGTGTGTTTTGCGTTTGAACAGAAAAAAGTTCCGGCGCTTAACATGGACACGATGCTTGGGACCCGGCTCAAGCTGACCAACGTTACATCTTCACGAGGGGTTCTTTTACTTACCCCGGCCAACACCCAGCTACTGCCAAACACTGGAATCCCAGCGTGGGAGCAGGTTAAAAAGGACAAGCTGATTGAACGCGTTACAAGTCTATTAGATTAACTGTTTTTTTTTTTGGCTAGGGCTATTTCTTGCCAAGACGCGTGGCAACATTGGTGGCCTCCTCTACAGAACGAGCCACGGCGGACCGCACGCCTTTATCTTCCAACACCGCCAACCCGCTGATGGTTGTCCCTCCAGGAGTGCAGACGTTGGTCCGCAGCACTGCCGGGTTTTTATCCTCGGTTTGGACCATATCCGCTGCTCCCTTCATGACTTGGGACGCGCATTGTCGGGCCAGCTCATACGGCATGCCCATCTTCACCGCGCCATCAATCATGGCCTCCATCATCAGGTAGCAAAACGCTGGCCCACTGCCACATAGCGCGGTTGCCACGTCCTGCTGCTTTTCGTCCAAAAACAAACATTTTCCGGTGTTGTTGAAGATCCACTCAACTGCCGACCGCACTGACTGGTCAATTTCAACAGACTCGGGGAAGGATACAACAGTCATGCCGGACCCGATCTTAGACGGGGTGTTGGTCATGGCTCGGGCGATTAGCGCGTGGCTGCCGGTTAGCACGTTTAGCGTGGCGATGGTTTTACCAGCTAGCAAGCTCACGATGATCTTGCCCTTGAACAGCTCCTTTGGGATCGGGGCCAGGATCTTTTCAGCCATGTACGGTTTGCAGCCAAGAAGGATGATATCGCTTTGCTCGACTAGGGTGTTGTTGTCGCCCTTGTACACTGTCAATTGGCTCCCGTACTCGGTGGTGAGGCGAGTGGCAGAGGCGTCCGAGCTCACCGCGGCGCTAAACTGCGCTGGCACAATCTCGCCGGCCTTGCCATTGTCCTTGTTGGCCAGCATGGCGTTCAGCACAGCCGTACCCATGGTCCCACAAGCCAGCACCCCGATTTTGTATCCGTTGTTAATTGAGCTCATTTTTTTTTCTTCTATTTATTGCGTTGTGTGGACTGTACTGTATTGAAAGAAAAAAATAAACTTGATATGGAAGGATGAGAGGGAAAAAGTGGTGCCGTATCAAAACGAGTATTCAACGCCGAATGAAATTACCGCCGCCCCTCCGATGTGCCCCGACCCCAATACAAATACACCCCGCGTAGCATGCTGTATTCAAATCTATAATCAGCTATCCACAACTACATATTCAATTTAAATACCACATATTGAGCCTCGTAAAGGAAAAAAGAAACAAAGATCCTCAAGTATGTGGTCATTTGAAAAGACGCGACGGATTGACAATTCAAAAAAGGGGTAACACAGACTGATCAAGATGGGGCTTGGGCCAATTATAGTACAATTGGCCCGGGCCATTAAAACTCTTTTCTTTTAATTACTTTAACGACGAACCGAACTCAGCCATCCAACGGCGATAAAGTCACGATCAAGAACGTGATATGTGCGGCGGGGCGGTTGTGAGTTGACGGCTTACGGACGATCTCAATCAATAAAAGAAAAAGAGGCGCTTGCACCCGCCCCCTTTTTCCAGCCACGTTTGCTACGGGTACTTTTCCCTCCAGGGTTCTTTTGATCCACCGCAGTATTTATTTATTTTTAATGCCTACCTGAAACCTGTTTTATCAGCGCTTCGTTGCTAGCTGTCCAGTCCTAATGGGCCAAAAAAAATATTATTTTACTAGTAGGTTAAGTTCGGGGTTACCCGCCAGTTGGTTGAGGCTGACGCCGCTTTGTTGTGCGCACAACGACGAAGAAGAAGAAGAAAAAAAAAAAGGAGCACATTTCAGACCAGATTCCCTTTTTAAACTTTTCTTCTATCCACTTCTAGACAAGAAAAAAAATCAACCCACAATTCATCTTTTATCAATAAACAGACAAATATGGCTACAGAGTCAGACTCGATATCATGGCCGTCCAGGACGACCGAATGGGGTGCTGTTCCGGGCTTAAAGTCCAAAGTGCAGATAAAACCCAAGGATTACTACCAAGAAGGTCTGAAACCAAAACGACCGTTTGGGTTGCAGTCTGCACCGACAGTGAACGCCACAGAAGAGGAGTTTGCAGACCCGCACCGATTCATCCAAAGCTTGGAGTCTCTAGGCCGGGAATGGGGTATCATCAAGGTGATTCCACCGCCTTCCTGGCGACCCAAGTTCCGCCTCAACAGCAGCAAGTTTCTGTTCAAAACGAGACGGCAAAAGCTAAGCAGCCTTGGTGCGGTTAACCGGGCCACCAGAGCCTGGCTCGACCGTATCTGCAAGTTTCACAAGCTGGAAAACAATATCACACTGGATAGACAGCCCATGGTTAATAATAGCAAACTTGATTATTACCGGTTAAAGTGTTTGGTGCAGTCATTGGGGGGAGTCGAGGCGGTAACGGAGACGCAATTGTGGCCCACAGTTTGTAAACGACTAGGGCTGACCGACAAGGATCATGACGACAAGCTGGGTATGCACTTGTGGCAGCTGTACAAACGGATCATCTCGCCATACGAGGAGTATATCGACCAGGTGGTCAAATCCGACCTGTTTGATGAGCTGAGCAAGCATAAAAAGAAGTCCAAAGTGCCACTAACGCCGCCTCCAGAGGCAAAGAACAGCGAGGATGAGCAAGAGGACGAGGACCAACCGCGGAAACGACAGAAACGAGGGCATCGGTTTGGGAGGCACACGACTGGGAGGCAGGAGGAGGAACCAGAACAGGAACCGGAGGATGAGTGTGCGATTTGTAAACGAACCGGGACCGAGCTGGAGCTGTTGGAGCTGCGATGCGCGAATGATTACTGCGAGCGGGACTACCATGCAAAGTGTCTAAACGGGCTGACAGTGTGCGATGGGGACGATGCACCCGACGAATGGTGGTGCCCGCGGTGTCTAGTCGGCACTGGCGAGTTTTACTTTGACGAGGGTGAGGAGTACACCCTGGACGAGTTTAAAGATTCTGCGGATGATTTTCGAGAGGAGTATTTGCAACAGGCAGGGATTGACGAGGAAACGGACCCAGACGTGGAGTCTGCGCTGGAAAGCAAGTTTTGGGCCCATGTCGAGGATCTGGATTGTAAGCTGGAGGTGGAATACGGGGCGGATATCCAATCCGATGTCAAGGGGTCTGGGTTTGCCAACTTGCTAGACAACCCACGCGATGCCTACGCCAAGGACATGTGGAACCTAAACAACTTTCCCAAGCACAAAAAGTCGCTCTTCAACAATATCAAGGACATCTCGGGGGTCACTACTCCATGGGGCTATGTCGGCTCGCTCTTTTCGACATTTTGCTGGCATTCCGAGGATCACTACACTTATTCGGTTAATTACCAGCATTTGGGCGACACAAAAACGTGGTATGGGATTCCTGGGCAGTACGCGGAAGGATTTGAGGAGGTTAGCCGCGAGACTGTCCCCGAGCTGTTTGAAAAGCAACCGGATATCTTGTTCCAACGAGCCACCATGATCAGCCCAGAATTGTTAAAAACCCGGGAGATCCCAGTGTATGCAATTGACCAACACGCTGGTCAGTTTGTCATCACTTTCCCCAAAGCGTATCACTGTGGGTTCAACCACGGGTTCAACTACAATGAGGCGGTAAATTACGCGCCACCGGAATGGGTCCCGTTTGGCGAGGAGTGCATGGTCAGCTACCGAATCTCTAAACGCGCACCGTTGTTTAGTCACGACCGGTTACTTATCAACGTTGCCGAGCTGGATAAAACCGAGGATACTGCGGCGTGGCTGTACACTCATTTGTACAAGCTGGTGCAGAACGAAGTTGCCCAAACCCGGCATGTGAAGGAAACTTTCCCCAACTTGCGCAAGGAGCTGTTACGGAGCGATGTGCAGGATGATCGGGTGTATCAATGCTGCGAGTGCAATGCTATTTCGTATGTGAGCCGGGTGGTGGTCAATGATGGTCACTCGCGCCACAATGACAAGGTTTTTTGCCTGCATCATTTCCCCCTGCCAAATGAGTTGAACCGCCAAAATCTGGTTACCCTAGAACAACGCTACACCACCAACGAGCTGAGGACCCTGCTGGCTAATGTTCAGCAGCGCATGCCAGTCACCTAGCTGTATTTATTCCAAAATCTATTTATTTATCTTTATCCCACAAACGCTAAACGCCGAGAATATGCCATAGTTCCATGTCGTTAAAATAGTCGTGGTGAACCACAGACACCAAATGGTAGGTATCATGCACGTGTTTCAACAGCTTGGCGGTGTCGCTGCCTGGTTGGTAGAGCCGCATAAACTCCAACCAGATGCTAAATGACTCGTCTCGCCACGCCTTGAACGACTCCTCCTCTACAATAGTACTTTGTACAACCTCCCGGTTAGGAAACACTCCCCAAGTGACTACATTCGAGCTGTTTGGCTGAAGATCAGTAGTGAATCCACCCTTGGCGTCACCTTCATAATACGATACATTGTCGTTACCATCCAACTTTGGTTTCAGCACTTGCCAATCGTCGTTGCTGATGAAAAACTCGACAAACGCTTTTTGAAAGACTTGCCCGCCCGGTGGGCCCCACCCAAAGATCTTATCAGTAGATTTGGCGCTGCTACCGGTAGCGGGTTGAGAGGCCACTGTCCACATACCGCGTTCAATCAACCCCAGCAGCTCCTCCTGGATCAACGCGGTCTCGGCGCTTAGCTTTTGATCGCTCCACGGTATCACCTCCAACTCATTGGTGATATGTTTGGAGAATAGCTTGGAAATGTCACCTGCGTTAGCTGGATGGCCCCAAAGCTCCAGCGCCTGGGCATTATCAACGTGCAAGGTTGGCCCGTACCCGTCAATCTCACCATACGCCGGACTCTTACTGTTACCAAACCGCCCGTTGGGAAAATCATCCCAAGTGGCCTCCCTGCCCAGCTCACCTCGACCGGTTGAGATGTTGATTGCCGCGGCAGGTTCGTCTCGTTTGATAGTCTCTGGTTCAAGCCGGTTCTCATTCTCATCGTGCCCAGGGGGTGGTGACCATTCCTGGTCAACCATCTCCGCGCGTTCAAGCACCCTAGCCACGCACTTTTCCAAATTCAGCGTGTAAAGGTGGAACCCCTTGACCAGCTTGGACCGGGATCTCAGCTGGGAAATAATCTCATTCAGCACCTTTACCCCATACTCCTTGACTTGATCATCATCATGGGTTGGAATTTGCTGGATCTGGTGTAGGATATCCGCTGGGATGGACGCTTTGGAAAGTTTAGCAGCCCGCACAAACGATTGGTAAGTGTTGACCGGCATTAGTCCAGGAATCAGTGGGATCTTGCCAAACAACTCCGGGTCGTCCTGCATCAGCAATTCTTCAAAATGCATAAATTTTTCCACATCATAAAACAACTGCGTGATGATAAAGTCCGCACCGGCTTGGATTTTTCCCTTCAAATATGGAATGTCTTTAGCCGGGTCCTGATCGGTAGTGTCCACGCCGTCAACATGACCCTCAGGGTATGCAGCAACCCCAATACAAAATTCATTTCCGTGCCGCTTCTTGATGTATTTCACCAAGTCAATTGCGTGCTCGAATTGGGAATCGGTCGGGGTCCAAGCGTACTCGGCCCCTCGTGGAGGATCACCCCGCAATGCCAAAATGTTCTTGATCCCAGCCTCAGATGCCTTGTCAAGCGCATCGTCCAGGATCGTCTGGTCCATATTGGTACAGGTCAGGTGCAGACACGTCGCCAGATTCAAGTCCTGAGCGCACATTGACGCAATGTTTAGCGATTTGGTGCTGGTCGATCCACCCGCTCCCCAGGTGATGGTAACAAACAGCGGGCCTAGTTTCGCCATCCGCTCCAACCGCACCGTTAAATTCTGGGTCCCGGCTTCGGTCTTTGGCGGGAAAAATTCCAGCGAGAAAAATGTCTGCCCTGGTTTGAGCTCGTCTACCAGCTGTGTCACAGTCTTCATGGTCCGTTTAGTTGGTGTAGAATGTGTCATTATATATATATATTCTCAGCAACAAAAATTCAAATAAAAAAGGAGGAGGAAAAAAAAAAAAAAAAAAAAAAAGAGACGACCCGAGTTGAAACCCCGAATCTCCCAATAGTGCCCCGAGTAGGTTTGACATCAACAATGAACGTGATGGATGGCGATGATGAGTTGTTTGTTCAGCCAACCGACCCAGGCCAATTGTACGACGGACAGGAGTTTGTATCCGAGGAACAGGCCAAACAGGTGCAGAAGCAGGATGAGGAGGAGGAGAATGATGGGGTGGTGATGCCCAAGTCAGCCCCACCAATCACCACCGCGTTGTCGCTCCCATTCCAACAGAAAATTGTCAGCGACATGCTAGCCGAGGATGGGCTGCTGGTCCTGGCACGCGGGCTGGGTCTGCTCAGAATCACCGTCAATTTGATACACTGCCTGGACGTGATTGGAACGGACCAAATCTCGTCCCAAAACAGCCTGATCTTGGTAGTTGGCGCGTCGGATGACGATAATGACAAGATCCGGGAAGGGTTACGCGAGCTGTCTACTATAGACGGGTTGAATAGCTTGGATGTTGGGGAGGGTACGGCTGCGCTTCCCAGACGCAGACGCGGGTTGACGGTGTTTTCCGAGTCCACCACGACCAAACAAAAACGGGAAAAGGCCTATACCCAAGGCGGCGTTTTCTCCGTATCCAGCGTGGTGCTCGTAAATGACATGTTAAGCGGGACTGTAGACCGTAAAATGGTGACGGGGATTGTGGTGCTAAACGCGCATCGCGTCAAGGAGGATTCCGCCCCGGCGTTTGCCCTCAACCTGTTCCGCGATCAAAACAAGCAAGGGTTTATCAAAGCGCTTTCCGACCAGCCCGAACGGTTCTCCACTGGTTTCTCTGCCCTATCCAAACATCTAAAGTGGCTGCGGGTGCGGAGGTTGTGGCTATGGCCGCGGTTCCACGTCAAAGTCCGTGGCGCGCTGGACTCCAACCGCGATGTAGTGGAGGTTGCCGTCTTTCCTACCGACGCGATGGACGATATTGGCAAGGATCTACGGGGTATTATGGAGAGCTGCCTCTCCGAGCTTCGTCAGCTGAATATTGTCAAGCAGAACGTGGAAAACGCGAATGATAACTGGACCCTGGACAATGCCATTCTCAAAAACTTTACCGGGATGGTGAGGGCCGCGTTGGGGTCGGTGTGGCACCAAATGAAGGGCAAGAATCGCCAGTTGATTTACGATATTGGTGAGCTGCTCCAGCTGCTTGAACGCTCCACTGGTGCTTCATCGGTCAACTTTCTCAAGGACCTGACTTGTATGCACCGGATTGGTCAAATCTCTTTAATGAAAGGGTTGTCATCCTGGATTGATCACCCAGCCGCCGACCACTTGATGAAAGCTGCAAAGCAACGGGTGTTTGATAAGAAAGGCGGCGTGGAGGAGCCGCCCAAGTGGGACCAACTTGGCAAGATACTCGAGGAAATCGCCATAGCTCAACAGCATCGAAAGGGAGGGGAGATGAACGGACCCGTATTGATCATGTGTGGATCGTTTGAAAATGAAATTCGAACTGCAATATCCCGGTTACGTAATGTAGATGGGGTGTTTACTGCTCAGCAGTTTCTGGTCCACAAGCGGAATGAATACAAGACCTGGCAAAAGAGCTTGGTTGGGGTGTCAGCTTTGTACCGCAGCGGGCAAACCATGCAGCAAATCTCCGCAGTGGCCAACCAGCCCAAACCTATCCAGCTGCAAATGACCGAACAGCGGAGTGGGTTTGCTAAACGACGGAGAGTTCGAGGCGGGAGCGCAGCAGCAGCGGCTGCCAACCCAACCCCCAGACAGGCTACCCAACCCCCTCCTCGACAAACTGGACCCGACGCGACTCCATTTGATATCGTAGATGTTGACGAGGTAGAGGATGAAGCGGAGGAAGAAGACGATATGGAGGTGGAGGTGGTTGACGAGCTGTCTCAGCAAGTCCAATCGCAGGTAATGGACATGGGGGATCTGGTGCTCGTGCAAAAGTTTGACGAGACCAACGACGAGCAGCTGCTTGAGGAGCTTCAACCCTCCTATATTATCATTTACGAGCCGGATCTGGCGTTTATTCGGAGGGTTGAGGAGTACCGGTATGGCCACACCGCGCGGGTGTTTTTCATGTACTATAAAGATTCAGTGGAGGAGCAGCGGTTTTTGGCAGCGGTGCGGCGCGAAAAGGATACATTTACCAACTTGATCCGCGAAAAGGCCAAAATGCCAATTTTGATGGAGGATGAGGAAACTCACGGCCCAGAGTTTTTCCGCGCAGTTAGCTCGCGGATTGCGGGTGGGCAGACAATCGAGACTGAACCACCACGCGTGATTGTGGACACGCGGGAACTAAAAAGCTCGTTGCCTTTTCAAATCTACAAGCAGAAATGCGAGGTTTATCCTTCAGTGCTTACAGTCGGAGATTACGTGCTAACTCCGGATATCTGCGTGGAGCGTAAAAGCATCAATGATTTGGTGCAGTCGCTAAACTCCGGGCGGTTATACAAGCAATGCGTTGAGATGAACAAGTTTTACGACCTGCCAACGTTATTGGTGGAATTTGACGAGGCCAAGGCGTTTTCCTCGCTATCGATGGACGAAAACGAGCGGATGAGAAACTCTGATATGGAAAAGTTCCAGCAGGATACAGTCCAGTCCAAACTTGCCTTGTTATTCTTAACCTTCCCTAAACTACGGATAATCTGGTCATCAAGCCCGCACCAAACCGCGGAGATTTTTATGGACCTCAAGCAGGCCCGATTGGAACCTTCGTTGGATACGGCAATGGGATATGGCAGGCGCGGCAACAACAACAACAACGAGACTGAGAATGACGAGGCCATTGCAATGCTCCAGAGCATTCCTGGGATCAACCATGAGAACTATGGTAAGATTATTAACAAGGTCAAGAACCTGAAGGAGTTTTGTATGATGAGCGAGCCCGATCTGGCCAAAATTATTGGCAAACCCTCCGCGGCACGTGTCTCGGAGTTTCTGCGCACCCAATCCGGGAAATAAGTGAAATAAGTGGAGCCTTTTTTTTTTTTTTTTTTTTTTTTTTTATCCGCGGAATTTCACCGCGCTGGAGGCATGGGCCTTGGCGGCACCTAACGCCTTGACGGATTCAACCAACCGGCGTCGCGTGCAGTGGGTGCAGTTGATAACGCCAAACCTGCACCGAGGGAATTGCACAGCAACCTGATCGTGGAGGCATTGCACCTCGTTGCTGTCGAACCCGGATAACGTGCCTTCAAAGTATTCCAACTTCGGAAAAAGCGGGTTAGTTGTGGAAAACAATTCGTCGCTGGTAAGGTTGGCATCGTCTCCGTGCAACCCACCCGTCGTCTCTATGAATATATCCAAGTTCTTTAGCAACTTGCAGTGTGTACCAATAGTGTATAGTAACGAATGGCAATCAACTTGTGCGCTGAGGCTGATTTCCTTTAGGTCCGTATAACTAGACACGAATCGAACCGTTAGCGCTTTCAGACTAGTTTGATTTTCAAAAAACGGGGCGAATTTACCCGGGTCGTCGTAGTTTGTCCAGTAACTCAGGCTTAGGTTGTTTAGCGTAAATTGGAACGTTTCCAGGCAGTGACGCTCCCCAAACCGCTTGATCATCAGCCCGGTTTGCTTGTAAACCTGTTTCCCGATATCCGCCTGTAGCGCCATATGCTTCAAATTTGGCAACACGATATTGTCATTTGCGAGTGTCTGGAAAAATTGGAGCGCGTGGATATCCGTATCAATCTCCAAGGTGTCGAGATTGGGCAGGAAGGCTAGGATGCTAGCTAGGCGTGCGGCTGAGGCGCCATCTTCAAACCCCGCCACTTTCAGCCGTTTCAGGGATCTAACGGTTTTGGAGTCAACCTCCAAACCGGTAACAAGCCATAAGGGCGCACTGAGCTCCAGTTGGTGGTACCCGGGCTCCCAATGCAAAATCACGTCGAGTTCAGACACCGTTAGTGTTTGACGCGGGGTGCCGAATACCAGCCGGTAAAGGGGCGCCGGCATGCACCCACTCCCTACCGCGGCAGCAAACGCCCTATCAACTTGGAGATCGAGCTTGAGGTGCGGCCGGGTCGCTAATACGGTTGTGACCTGGCGTAGATGCTCATGCCAGTCAAACACCTCTCCTCCATTGAGATTCTGCCCAACATAGTACAACTGGAGTTCTTTTAGGCTCGGGCACGCCGCCAAAAACTGGGCAATCAAGTGGCGGTTAAAAGTGGTGTTACTTGGGAGACTAGCCACCTCAAGGTTTGGAAACACCCGAAAATAGCCCAGCGCCATGTAAAAGATGAAGCTGGATATTTCTGGCACGCTCAAACGTTGCACGAGCGGCAAATACACCTCTCTCATCCTGTCGCTGGAGATGGCCCCGTGGAACCACTTGCGGAGAAGTTGGTCGGTATTATCCGCGCGAGTGTATAAAAGTGGCGTGATTTGCTCAAACCATTCTGAATTGACTAGCAGGTACCGAACCGCGTAATCCGGGCTGGTGCTCTTTGATGCAACATGCCTCCATACCAATCGTTTGATTTCCAAGGGCAGCACCTCCATTAGTCCTGAGTCCTGTAGTAAATAACGTGGTGAGAGGAGGAAAAGTGGGGAAATTGGCGGCCGCGCGAGAAACCTTTATTCCGCCCCATCTCGTCATACCTGATGATTTTTAACCAGTGTTAGCCTGTTTCGTTGCAAACTCAACGAAAACCTAGCGCATCAATCAAACAAATCGTATTCTATAATCTACATACTACCCACAAGCTCGTCAAAATGCCCGCTCTTTTCGCACAAATCACGGAAGGAGCCACCGCGCTGCTCAATTAACGTCCTTGGCGCGTCGTACTGCACCAAACTGCCGTTATCCAGCACCAAGATCCTGTCATAATCCATAATACTCTTCAGTCGGTGGGCGATGGTGATCAGTGTGCACTGTCCAAACTCCTCCCGGATCGTCTTTTGGATCTTGGCGTCTGTATCATAGTCAATGGACGCGGTGGCTTCGTCCATCATCAAGATCTTTGGCTTTTTAAGCATGGCCCGGGCCAAACACACCAACTGGCGCTGACCCTGGGACAAATTCTGCCCGTGCTCAGTCACCGCCGAGTCCAGGTTCCTAAACTGATTCTCGTTCTCCCCATACGCCACCGCCGCCTCCTCGTCGTCATCGTCAGTCAGCAGGTGTACTCTCCGTAGCGCCTCAAACATTTGCAGGTCAGAGTAGTCCCCAAACGGGTCCAAGTTGGTCCGAAGTGTGCCGGAAAACAACGTTGGGTCCTGAGGGATGATCGCCAATGCCCGTCTTAGCGGTTTCAGCGCCAGTTCTGAGATATCCATCCCGTCAATCCGTATACACCCTGAATCCGCCTCAAGGTTACGGAATAACGCGGTCATGATTGTGCTTTTCCCGGATCCGGTTCGCCCAACAATCCCCACGCGTGTTTGCGCAGGGATATTCAGCGACACGTTTTTAATAACCTGGGGTAGATGAGGCGCGTACCGCAACGATAGCTTGTCAAACTCAATCTCCCCGTGTTCAGGCCAGGATAAAGGAGGCTCGGCACCATCCTGCTTTTCTGCAGGCAGGTCCATCCACTGCTTGGCACGTTCCATCCCGTTCATCCCCATCTCCAAATCGGCATACATCCGGACCATCCACAACACCAGCTCGTTGAAGGACAACGCGTAGGTCATGGAGATGCCCGCCAACCCGCTGTCAATTTTCCCTAGACTCAGCATCACAAATGCGCCGGCGCCAAACGACACCACCGCGCCTACAACCTGGATCCGGAAATACAGCCATCGGTTGGTCGCCCACATTAGCATATATGACCGCGCATTGTAGTTAATATGCGCCAAATTTTGCGCCATGAACCGGTCGCAGTGGCCATACGCACGGATCGTCGAAACCCCGCTCAGGCTCTGCCCATAATGCTGGTAGATTGGCGAGCGTGTGATCGAGTCCATTCGCTTCAGCTCACGCGAAGACGCCAGATAGAACGTGGCGATTGCAGAGTAGACACACGCAATCACCACCCCTAACGGTATAAACGCTGGGGTCACTGCAATAATGACAATAAGAGTCAGCAGGGCCGTGAAGGTAAAGTGGAATACCCCTTCCAGCACAGGAGGTAGCTCCTGGTCCAGCGAGCCAATATCTTTGCTAAACCGGTTCATAATCCGCCCTAGAGGTGTATTGTCAAAGAACCGCGAGTTGGCCCCCATCACCGAATCGAGCAGCTTGTCAAAAATGCGACGGGAGGCGCGCAACATTGCCGCCATCAGGTAGGCCACCTCCAGAAAAGTGCACAACACGGCGATCACACCAATCCCTACGTACACAGCCAGGTAGTATTCGGGCGAGCGGTTGTCGATCCCCAGGGCCCAGTTTCGCACCCAAAAGTTGTGGCCAAACTTGAACGAGTTTTCAATCGCAAACGCCACGGCGAGTCCCATCCAGAACCACTTGTTCCCGCAGAATTTAAAGTAAAGCAGGTACACGTCTTTTTCAACCACCCCGGTCGCGCGCTCCTCTTCCTCCTCCTCCTGAACAAGCTGCTCACCCCCATCCGGTTCCTGTGGTGCAGTTTCCTCCTCGCTTGGGTTGGCTGGCTCTTTCTGCAGGTCATCTTGAGGTTTGGCATGGACATCCTTTGGAGGCCCTTGCTCTACAACCCTCCCGTTCTTTAGGACTACCACAAAATCCGCTTTGGATAGGGTCAGTCCCACGTTGTGCGACACCATCACCACCGTGCGGTTCTTCACCAACGGCCCAGTCAAGCACTTGTCATACAGGTATACCGCAGTGTCGGAATCCACCGCGCTGAGGCAGTCATCTAGAAGTAGGGTGTCCGCCTTGGAGTAGACGGCCCGGGCAAGCGAGATGCGTTGTTTCTGCCCGCCAGACAGCACGATCCCCTTTTCGCCTACAAACGTCGAGTCCCCACCGGATAGAATCTCCAGGTCTCTCCGCAACGCGCACGCATCGATAACCGCGCGATACCTCTCCTCATCGTACTCGCTGGAAAAGAGAATGTTGGCCTTGATCGTGTCGTTCAGCAGCCAGGGTTGTTGCGCGCAGTACGCCACTCCCGAGTAACAGCCGCGCACGGCTGGTAGCCCATCGGTTAGGTACACCTTTCCCGACTCTAGGCTCATTTCGCCAAGCAACGCCATCAACAGCGAGGTTTTACCGGATCCAGTGGGACCAGTAATCATATTTAGCTTGCCTTTTTTGAACCGGATATCGAGGTCGCGAAGGGCAAACCCATTGGCGCCGCCCCACCGGCACACCGCGTTGTTTTCAAACCCAATATGATCCAGCTTCGCCGCGGCAAGTTGCTCGTATTTGGTAGTCTCCGTCTCGTTTAGGAACCTGTTCATCCGGTTAAGCGACACCAGCCCGCCCATAATACTGCCTACCGTGTCCGAAGCCTCCTTTATGGGCACTTGGAGCATGGTGAAGAGCGTGAGCGAGGTGAAGGCCACGGGGCTGGTTAACACGTGACCCGCAAACATGGTATAGGCAGTAAACGCGCTAACGGTGATGGCCATTGGGGTGCCAATACTAACCGCAATCGCCGCGGACCATATTATCAGTCGTTTCTTGATCATGGCGAGTTCCTGTTCTCGAAGCTCCCTCACTTGGTCGCTAAACTTGTCTTCCCATGCAAACAGCTTGATGATTTGGATACATTGAAGCAGCTCGTTGGTCTTGCTGATCCGCTCGTCGCTCTTTTCCAAAACGAGCTTGTGGTACTTCATCCATCCGTTCATGATCCAGGTGTTGATTGGCACGGAGGCCACGCAGGCTGCCGCGCCAACAATTGCGCTCCATCCCATCACCAAATACAACCCGCCCATTGCAAACACAATCTGGAATAACGACCCGAATAAACAGTGTAGCCGGGCAAATACCTCGGAAAAATTGTTGCTGTCGATGGACATGAGGTTGATGATTGACCCAGTAGAGCTGGACGACGAATGGCTGACCACATTGCGTTTCAACAGCTTGTTGTAGATTTTGCCCTGAGTGGCTAACCGCACATGGACCGCGTTTTTCCGGCTTAGGTACAGCGCCTGGCTCTCCACACACGTCGCCAGAACGGCAAAGAACAGCAAGGCAAATACCGACGTCCACGCGGTTGAGGAGTAGCTCTCGTCCGGGTTGTCTATATAGTCCAGGATGAATTTGACCAGCAACGCAGGAATGAGGGTCAGGCAGGCGTGGACCATTGCGTACACGCCAGTTAGCAAAACCCGCCATTTCAGCATGTTCAGACACGGGCGGAAGATGTTGTCGGTCCACTCGAACCTATCAAACTCCTTCATCACCTTGTACGCGTGATCATCGTGGTGAAGGTCCGGCACCTGCTCCATGTAGATTGTCCTCCAATAGCCATTCCACAGGATATCGTCGACCCACGAGAAGGAAATCAGTTGGGATATGGAAGCAAAGGTTTCTGGTGAGGGGTTCAGCCCAGGAGTAACTGGTATACATGTTGGCCCATCACCCCTCCGGCTTGTCCACACACAACTTAGCACCGCAGTGGCTATCACGAATTCCGCGGCGTAGAATAAAAAATTTACGCCAGTGATTATGGAAGTTCGCAATGGGATGATGGTTAGCAGCCATACCATTGGGTAGAGTACAGCCGAGTGGTACCACAACCCACCGCCAAAACCCAAACCTCGTAGCGCGGCGATTAATAGGCAGTATGACCAGAATATCAGGATGGCACCAATAGGTGGTTTGTCGCTGGAAGCAGGCGGATGAGCTTTGGTTAGCACCAACCCAATTTGGCCAACCAGGCAGAGAATCTCGATCGCCGTTTTGACCCGATCCGAGGTGCTGACCGGTATAATCACAATGTCGTTCTCGTTCTCACCAGTGATGGTCCCGTAGGTGTGCTCAAACCCGGATAGCAGCTTGCCTGATCGTCGTTTGAAGTTTCGCAGTTGGCTGGTTATCAGTATTACTGAAACTAGCACCGCAACGCTTAGCGGGATCGACTCGAATACCCTGATCTTCCTGTTAGTCTTTTTGCGTTATAGCGTTATAAATGGGGTGTACAAACGAATGACGGTAGCAGCTTGTGAAATCGCCCCGTTCCCACAAGGGCCCTTTACACAACATGATAGGTGGATGTCTAGATGTCAACTATAGGGAGAGCGACAGAAAAAAAAAAAATTATTATCATTATTTATGCATGCGAAAAAAAGTGGGGCGGGGGGCGCCGATACTGTACACTTCCCTATTTTACTAGTCTATAGTTCCAGATTTAGCCGGACATGCTCGCTTCCCTCCTCCGCATACATGCAGATATTTGCCGCGACGGATCGATCCATGGTGTTTGTCAGGATCGCCCCTAGCACAGACTCCAAATTCGGCCACGACCCAGGGGGTAGCACCATTTTTTGGCCCGCATCTTTGGAATTGCTCATGGCTCGTTGACCCAAAATCCGCAGCACCGAAATCCCTCGTTGCGTGATTCGTGTGAATGGGTTTTCAGACTGGGGTTGTGACATGACCGCGCCCAGTGTCACTGTCATTCTCAACAGCAACGTGCCAATCCCTTCGTTAGTCTGTAGCCAGTGCAGTGGCAGGTTGTACTCGGGCCATGGTGAGTCCTTCATTTTAGGCATAAAGTTGGCCAGAATCTCGGCCACCAGCATGGATTGCAGTAGTAACGGCCGTCGCATCTCCAACGCTCGTGGAATGTCCCGGTAGTCGGTGCGGGGCAGGGTCGAAATCACCATAGCAAACAACCGAGTCATGAGCTCAAATGGTTGAAATTGCCTACCTTGCAAATGCCGGGCCAACAACTTGTTGCACTCCTCGTCAAGCTCCTTCTCCCGGTGCATTAGCAAATTCTCAAAATGCTCCTTATTGGGTGGGTCCCGCACGATAATCTTGGCCACCATGTCAATCGCGGACCCTAGATACCGATGCACCGATGGAATATACTCGGCAAACTCAATCCCTCCCTGCTTGTTAAACACGGGATCGGAGGGCGAGAAGGATAGCGCAAAGAGTAAAAGTGTAAAGGCATCAGAGGGGGTCGAGAGGATGATGTAATGCCCCACGTTTGCCAAGATAACCATCACATCCTTGATAAGGTCCAACCGGCGTTTGGTGGAGAAGATTAGCGCAGAGTCACTGCCCAGAGCCTTCAACACGTTGAACACAAACTTGAAGGAAAAGGTTTCGATTGCAATTGCAGTCTTGTTCACATCCGCAAATGACAAGTTACGAATCAACCCAGTAATGCAAATCAACCGGTCAACCACTGCCTTTTCCCAAAAGCTAGTTTCCTGGCCCACCACCGTCTCGTTCTCCTGTTTGCTTTGTTCAACCAGCTTGGCATACCCATCAAACCCGAATGGTCGGTTATCCGGCTCATCATCGTGATCCAACTCAACCTTGGCCTTTTTGGTGGCTGGGATTGCATCCCCTTCCTCTTCAACAGTCCCAGACGGGAAAGATCCAACTGGCCGGCCAGTAACGCTGTTAACCTTGATGACAATGTCATCATGGTCAGAGTCCACCTCCTTGCACTCCCGGAAAATCTTCTCAATCAAATCTGGCTCCTCCTCGTCTGTGACTTCCTGAACGGTTTGGCGAGTAAGTGGCTCCTGAACATTGTTTTCAAACTTTTTGGACACGAGCCTATCCAGCAAATCACCACCTAGTTCGCACAATGCTTCCAGCAACCCAGGAATCTCGCTGAGGGTTAGCTGGATACGCGGGTCGCCAGTCACCGTGGCCAGCTTATCCAAGGCCTGGCGCACCTCAGCATTGACTTTGGAGGTCAAGCTCATGGTCAGCGCGTGAAGATCGATATTACCAGACTCGTGAGGCATGGGAAACTCGCAGCGAAGGCTATCTGCCTCCATCCCCAATTGCGACAACTGTCGGATATCATGACCCCCATGGTTATCAATCATGCGTTTCTTGGGCACGTATTTCCCTTCCTTAACCGGTAGCACCACTAGAGGTTTGGGTGGGGCTGGCGCCGGCACCGGAGCAGCACTAGACACTCGAGACTGCGGCGGACCCATCGCCGCCTCACCACCACCACTTCCACTGCTCGGTGGTTGAGGCGTTGACCCACGCGATTTCACCTGCTGGTTCTGCTGCTGCTGAGGAGGAGTTTGTGACGGTGGACGCGTAGCAACCCTTGGCGATCCATACGTTTGCGATCCAGCCGGAGACCCTCCTGTAGTTGACTGTGGGCTCATGCTCCCACCCCCTGGCGGCCGGCTAGCCATTCGATTCTTGACCTGCTGGTTCGAACTCGCCACCGCCTCTTCAAACAACGAAAGGTAGGTTTGAAAAGTCTGTTGTAGCTGCATTCCAGCCTCCTCCAACTCAGGCGCGCCAAACTGCAAACTCTGCGCAATCAGCGGCCATTGGTTTTTGGCGTTGACATTCTTACTCCCGCCCAGCTTGGCAACGTTTGCGTACAGGTTGAACCATGATACTTGGCGGTTACACACTGTAGGATATTGAGTAACTGGAGTGCCTCGTCGTTGCATAAAATCTACAAACGATTTCATGAACGATTGCGATGATCGTTGCCGTTGCTGCTGTGCCGCTGTGAGTTGTTGCGCCGGTGCTTGCGCTTGTGGCGTAGGAGTTGGCGTTGGCGTAGTCCGAACCTGCTGGTTAGGAAACGCTTGTTGCTGAACAGGCGCTGGCGATTGATGAACCGGTGCTGGTGCTGGTGCTGGTGCTGGTGCTGGTGTCGGAACTGGCTGTGGCGGAGCCTGTTGCGACTGGGGTTGAGGTTGTGGTTGTGGCTGAGATTGTGGTTGTGGTTGTGGTTGAGGCTGTGGTTGTGGTTGTGGTTGTGATTGGGGCTGTGGTTGTGGTTGTGGTTGTGGTTGTGATTGGGGTTGTGATTGAGATTGAGGTTGAGGTTGAGGTTTAGATTGAGGTTGAGGTTGAGGTTGAGGCTGAGACTGAGGCTGAGGCTGAGGCTGAGGTTGAGGTTGACCAAACTGCGATGGCGAACCAACCTGTGGTGAGCCACCACTGCTCTGCATTTGCATACCCTGTCGCTGCTGTACAGTCTGGAAATAAACCCGCTTAAAAAACATTTGGTGTTGCTCTTTTGGTAACGCCGCCAGCTTTTGCTTGATCATCTCCTGGTGCTTCGTGTTGAACTGTGCCATCAACGACTGAACCTGATTATCCGACAAATCCGGGATATCCTGGAACCGCTGCATCTGCGGTTGTTGTGGCTGCTGTCCCTGCATTTGAGGCTGAGGAGTTGGCGGCTGTGACTGTCTCTGCTGCTGACGACGAGCCGCTTCCATCTGAGCTCGCTGTTGTGCCTGTTGTTGTTGTTGCTGCTGCTGCTGTTGTTGCTGCTGCTGCTGTTGATGCTGCTGCTGCTGCTGCTGCTGCTGTTGTTGTTGCTGCTGCTGTTGATGCTGTTGTTGCTGCCGCTGCATTTGCTGTAGACGCTGCTGATACTCCATTTGAAAAGCTGGGTCCATCCCAGCTTGACTATTCGGCCGCTGCGGCATCATATTCGCAAACTGCTGCTGCTGCTGGTGGTGCTGTGGTTGTTGTTGTTGTTGAGGATTAGGCATTGGCGAGCTTGACGCGCTAGGATGAGCACTATTTTGCGCCTCCTGGATAATCTGGCCCGGCATTGGTGTCATTGCAATTGTCGCCCCACTTCCCGCGTGTGGCGATATACTTGCCCCATCACGCGTCCGTTTAAACGCAGCTGGCGACGGCTGGTTCATTTGCTGGGGGCTCATTGTATTGTAAATGTTGTTTTCAGCCATTTGTGGCGAACCGTACATTCCCATTTGCTGAGGTGGTTGACCTTGCCCTTGATTGCCTAGTTTTTTGTGTTAGTAAACCGCAATTTTGGTCATTGCATAGAATAGTACATACCCATAAACACCAACGATGCTGGATCCAAAACTTCAAACCCTCCTTGAGATGGATGTCTCTGTGGTTGTTGTTGCTGTTGTTGTTGTTGAGGCGGTTGTTGCTGTTGCTGTTGCTGAGGCATCATGAATTGGTTGGTACCCATTGGACTACCTCCTTGGTTCTGAAAATCGTTCCCATCCGGAAACATGGGAAACGAAGATCCTGACATTCCTCTTGATTTTGCTTTTTACTTTATCACCCCCTTTCTTCTATCGTGAAGTAAAAAAAAAATAAAAAAAAACGTCAATCCGTTATTCCTTCCGTACACGCGAATTTTATATTACTCAGAAGACAAACGCGTAACTTTATCGCCCTTTCTTTTGCCCCAATAATTTGCAACCAATTTACAACACGGGAACGGGTCAAATAGGATTCTAACCGAGGTTTGTCGTTTAGCGCCGTCGATTGAAGGTTCTTGTCAAAAAAGTAGTGTGGCGGGTGGTGAAAATCTCGTTGGGAGTTTTCGAAAATTTTAATCAAGCGCCCAAAAACCTTTCAAGCCTTGTAGTGATACACGTCCCCGGCCTCGACATCGCTCCAACACTCCAACGCTTCAACGCTCCAACACTCCAAGTAACAAAACAGTTAATCATGGCAATGTTCACCACCAAAACGATGGCCTTGATGCGGTCATGTATCCTCTGGTCTTTTGCATTTTTTCTGATCAAAAACCCCAAGCTCATCACAGACCATCATTGGGTGCTGCTAATATCCAAAGCAATGATGATCCCTCAGGTAGTGATTCACCCAGATAACCCGCTAGTAGGCATTCTTGGACTGGTTTTGGCTTTGCAAGGGTTTGCCGACATCCCAGTCCTGTTTGGAGACTATTACATTGAGTATTTTGAAAACACGCTGCTGGTGCGGCTTTGTGCATACTTTTTCATCTGCGCATATGGCTATCTGGTATACACGCCATATCTAACAAACTCACTAGTGTTCTGCTACGGGTTTCTAGAAGTCGTAATCAACTTTGTAATGTTTGCCAACCTACGCGAGGAACGGAATGAAAAGCTAAAGGGGATAATTCGGGAGCGGCAATTCCGACAAGAACAGGATCTAGATCAACAAGATGAAGATGGACAAGAGGTGGAAAATATAATAAATTAGAATAGCCAAAACTTCTTTTTATGCAGCTTCTTGTTTAGCGCTTTGTAATGTTCCATTTCGCCCCAGCAGTCTCGCCCCCATTCGCACCCAGCCATGTTGACAACAAAGTCCCGATCTCGATCATTGTAAAACAGTCGCTTATCATCTGCCATGTCGCTGCATGCACCCGGTGGGAACGAGTTCATTTTACGCAGAGGAATAAACCCAACTCTGCCGCGAATCCAGGGTTCATTGGTGTACAAATACTCCAACGCGTCTTGTTCCTTGTGCTCCCACTCCATATGCTTTTGTTCATAAAACACTGGATCCCACCAAATATCCAGCAGCTTTTCTGTCCACTCGCTTCGTCTAATAAAAAAGGACCCCAAATTGAACCCACCACAATCCTGCGATACAACCAAATCAACCGGTTGGTTATAGTCCACGTATGGAATGTCAATTGGCAGGTTTAGTGGGTTGAAATACGAAACATCCCGGTACGTTTCATTGTACAGGTTTCGGAAAATGTGCTGGTCTAGGCTGATTTGGGGCTCCATAATATAGGTATGCAAGTCCAACCACCAAAACCATTCCGCATGGGGGAATTGCCGCATGGTTTGTTTGATGATGTCAACTTTTTCCCAGGATTCTCGCCATTCGTGCGCATACCGCTTCTTGGCCGACATGTCCTTGATCGCCAAATGATAGCCGTGACGCTCAGCATAGGCCTTTTTGTTGGCTATACTCGATCGTTCCACGGACCACTCCTTTGCACCTTTCCACTGCATCACTCCGCCGCCTTCATTCGCAGCAAGGATAATCACGTACTTGCCAGACCCCCAGTTAAAGTGTGGTAGAAATGGCACTGCGGTGAATAGTGAAAGCATGGAGATGCATAGAAAAATGGCCACAAGAATCTTTCGTCGGAGCACAAAATTGGCAACCACTGGTCGAATCGAGGCAAACGCGTTGATGACTTTATTTACCCGTCTGTTGTTTTGTGACCCCCATTGGTTGTGAATCTTTGGCTGCCACGAGTTTTTTCGCTTCCACTTGACGTCTTCTTCACCGCCCATTTTTCTTTTTCTTGATTTATTAGTGAGTGAGAGTGGGAAAAAAAAATAATAAGACTGTCGAGGACTGTGTGTCGAAAAGCCTGCAGCAAGTCCAACCTTTTCGAGGTAAAAAAAAAAAAAAAAAAAATTAGAAAAGTAATACTTTGGGCTGAATAAAAAAACGTGGTATTTTTGGGCGCCGGGCAAGCCGGGTAACTAACTAACAAAACTAAAAGTACAGTACTTTTTTTTTTTTAAAACTCAAACTCGGATCGAAATGCATTAACGTCCATTCCATTGCCAACCTTTTCAACCAAATCACGTCGTTCCATGGCCAAGAAAACCCGGCGTAGGGTTTCGTAAAGGTTGGTGGATTGGTTGGCCAAAACGTCCTCATCTGGTAACCCGGCAGGCTTATCATCAGTCTTGTGTAGAGACAGGGCTGCTAGCAAGTGCTGGGCCGCTTCTTGGTAGCAGCCGATATTGATGCAAGAAACGCCCAAGTTGTACCGAGCCCGGACAAACGCAGGTCGTAGTTCCAATGCCTTGTAATACGCCTCAATCGCTTCCTCAGATCGGCTAGAATTGGCCAAAGTAGCACCAAGTCGGTTCCATAGCAACGCATCGTCCGGTCGTACAGTTAATGCCGCGTTGAAACAATCAATCGCCTTTTCAAACTCTTCGTTACCATAAAACAACACCCCTAGCCCAACTTGAACATCCGCGTCCATAGATGCACCGGCAGGGGAGATTTGCGCGGCTCGAATAAACAGCTCGGTAACCCGGCTGTGAAGCTGGAACCGATCATCATTGCCAAGCTTTGGTTCTTGAGTTCGGGCCTGGGTTGTAATATCCGGATACTTCATTGACAACCACTTTTCCAGCGTCGCATAAGCCGCGTTCTCACATGCCTCGTTAGTATAAGAAACCGACAAGTTCATCAGCGCGTTGAGATTACCCGGATCAAGCTTTATACACCGCTCCAAGGCTCGAATCGCTGGTCCTTCTTTTTCGTTTTGGGCTTGAGCGGCCCCCAATCGTGCCCAAGCATCCACATGCTCTGGGTTCTTTTGTACAGCTGCTTCAAAGCACAATGCAGCCACGCTCAATTTGGCACCCTGATCCATCAAGTTGACCCCCATAGCGTATGGGTCTTCCTCTTGAGCATACGGGTTGTTTTCCTCAAATTGATACATGCCAAACTCGGGGCGGTTGGTGGTAAACTCGTCAAAGTCACGATCCCAGGTATCCTTCGAGGTCCAGTCCTCGCCATCCAACACCTGCGTCTTGATCTTTTCCCACACGCTCTCAAATGCATCCTCGGTAAACTCCTGGTGAAACTCCTCGCCATCCTCATCCACAAACGTTTCCGTTTTGACCCCATTCTCACCCTCCGCAACCTTCTCTTTACCTTTACTCTCCTGTTGCTTGTCCTGTTCCTCAATCTGACGAAACTGTTCCTCCCAGTGCTTGCTATCCAGCTCCTGGACCTTTGGTTGCTGAGCAGCCTGAGTAGGCTGCTGCTGCATCATTGGGGCTCGGTTCATAAACATGCTTCCGCCGCCACCCATACCGTACATACCGCCCATTCCACTGCCCATACGGTTCATTTGCGGACCGGGCGAGTGCACTGCCTGCGGTGAGTTAAACTCCGATACCCATCGGGCGTCCTGGGCTCCAGGAGTTTGTTGGCGAAACTGCTCGACTCCCGGGGAGTGTGATTTGAAATCACTAGCCCAGTTGGCCGCCGCCGCCGCCGCCGCTGGCCCTGGTGCTGTATTATGCTGTAAATTGTTCATTTCTCGGTGCATTTGGTCAAACTGAAATGCAGGGTGGTTGGCTTGAGGGCCCTGAGCTTGATGGAACCGGTCCATCATTTGTTGGTCTTCGGCACTCATGCCTGGGCCGGCACTTCGCATGCCCATGGGGTGTTGGGGGCCGGCTTGGTTCATCCGCTCATGCTGGAGCGATCGATCCTCGGCAGAGTGCTTGGCGAACTGCGCTAGCGGGTTGCCGCTGGTCGAGCATTCAGCTCCGTTGTTCATAAACGACATGATATATCTGTATATCGAGATTTGATTTGTAAATGTGGGTTGGGGTGAGAGAGAGAGAGAGAGAAAAAGAAAGAGAAGGAAAAAAAAAAACCCGCTTTTGTCGGAACCGCGGTTGGTCGGTCGGAGATGGCCCCCTCGCCGATACAGTGCGGAGAGACCCGATGACTAATCCGATTTTGGCTGGTTAAATCTGGTTGAGCACCCAAATATCCAAATGCCTCAGTAATGATAGCGTAAAAGTCATTATGCTGTTGACCTAGGGTGAATTCATATGGACCAACAGCTCTTTGAGGATAAAGTTATAATGTATAAGGTGGTGAGTATGGAGCAGAACCAACCTCCGGCCAAATTTTAACACCCGCCTGGGCTAGCACAGACCATCGTTGCACTTCATCCCAGATTGTTGAATCAGAATAGCATCTGTTGGTTCCCACAGCATTGTGTCCCCCAACACTATACCGAACCTTAACTTTAAAAGTGGGTATATATATATATGCATATATTCTGTAGTCTCTGGACATTCACGTAGCGTTGTACTGGCTAGCATCATGACACAACAGGGTTTATTCGAAGAACGCAGCGTTTTCAGCAAAGTGTTGGCGCACCTGTCTATGCAGGATTTAGTAAACCTGCTCTACACCAACAAGGCTCTGTTTAGCTACCTAGCACCACACGTGTGGAGCAGCACCCAGTATTGGCCAGACATCCAAACCCTGATTGATTGTCCAGAAGCGACAAGAGCAGAATACTATGCCAGATTTACAAAGCAGTTGCGGCTTGACTCGTTCATAGTAGGAACACCGCCTGGTTTGGCATTTCCCAACTTGGAGGCTATCAAGCTGGTGTGCCATGATAGCCGCCTGCCAGTAGCTGCACTCACCCAACTACCACACAAGCTACTCAAAATGGAGCCGGGGCCAGATTGCGTCCTTCCCTACTACCAGATTATGGCAGGCCTTGCTGTGAAAGCAGACATGTCACCTATACTAGAAGTGCAGGTCCCGCGCATTGCTGATCTAACAGATTGGGAAACGGAGGGTCTTCGGGTTGAAGATTACTATTATATCCATAAGCATACGGAGTCGCCGAAGACAAGACCGTTCCCAGATATGATCGAGTTGCTAGTACCTACCAAGACTATTGAGCGGTGCAAGGTTCCTCATTACAATGTGCACTCTCAAACGCTTCCAGCTGGGTATGCGAACCAAATTAACACGACATTGAAAGACCTATGCCTGGTCTCGCTGTCTGATGACTTCGCCGGCTCATTGAATCTGGCCAACCTCTGTCGTTTTCGCAGCCTCAAGAAGTTAACATTGGACGGATGTGTGACACGATTTACAGAAAGAAAGTGGGGGCAGGCTGACTTTTGCACCGACTCACGTTTTCGGACCAGGAATAAAAAACCACCTTTTGTGACGGTTGACCAAGGTGAGCAGCAACTCAATCAGCTAGTTGAGCTTCACGCGGATGGATATTTTTCTCCGGCAAATATACTCAGTTTCACGCACATGGCTCCCAACCTAGCCAAACTCTACCTTACCGGTTGGTATGCCAATTTATATGAAACCAGGTATTGTTCGTGTCCATGTGAGCAAACACAAGTACTATGGAGTAAAGTTCTGCAAGGCGTTCGAGTATTGTGTTTTGACTGGGCCATTGACCGATACGAACATGTACCCCCTATTGAACTCAAGTTTTTTTCGGCGGGGTGGCCACTTCTTTTTCAAAACTCGGACTATCCGACTGAGCTTCCGTCTCTCGAACGCATTGAGTTTATTTTTGTAAGGAGAGGTGGATCTGACAGACAATACAGAGGGTTTGAGGTTTTGGACATTTCTGAGTGCACAGGTTTGACTATTCCAGTCACGGTTGATAATCGAGGAACACGGGAACGGGTGACTGCCCGGTTAGGACAGGTGACTCTTCCAAACTTGCAATACCTGGGGCCACATGTACGTGTCATCCCCGAACGGCGTTTCAATCTCAATTTACCTCCATCACCGCCTTGCACATGCGATGCGATTAGAGCGTGCATGCCACGAATCGACCCCAAAAGGGTGTGCGGCCATTGTGTTGCTGTAGAAGGAAACCTGGATCACCAGCCCGATGCGGAATGGTTTGACTCTTATCACAGCATGCGTGATTCTCCCTTGTGTAGCTAGGTACCGTATATGGCGTGTGGCAAAGTAGGGTACTTATTGAGATCCTATACCAGTATAGCTATGAGTGCACCATCACTTTGATCATCTCCCATTGCAATTACAGCCTCCAGAGAAGCAAGCTAATAGTCCCATCATTTAGCCTTTAAGAAGCTATGTAAAAAAACCGACTTCCACAACATTGCGCTCCGTCTCTAAGTTTAGTTCATTGAAAGATTATGGCTGCCCTGGTTCTCTTTCCCAGTCACTGTTGCGAAGCATCCGGTCCTCTACTAGTCGGAAAAGGTGATGTGAGAGTGTGGATCGCCAGGGCTAACAGATAAGAAGAGAAAAGTTTGTAAACTTTTCTCTCACTTAACTAATACAATTTATTCACAATTCTCCTGTTAACGATTACCCAACCTCTGCTCTAATAGGTGTATCGCTTAACTTGAGAACGCCGTTTTCGCCAGCGGATAGAGCAGGGTTTATAGTACATTGGCTTTACAAAAAGTTAAAGACATGTGGGCGAAAGCGCGCGTACAATTGCACTAGAGGTTCGATACGTTATTTTCGGGCGCAGTCTCAAGGCGTGCCGTGCCATCCATAAACAACCGGTGCTACGAGAAGTTTACCAAATCTTGATGGAAAAAGTCTGCAGACCACTCATGAAAATTGTGGTGCATGATTGAGTGTAAAAACCAGTTCTGGATTAAGTTTCAACCACCCAACCTCGAACCAGGTCCTCCCGTACCGGCGTGGGCGCGGAGCCTCACACGCCCATATTGCAGGAAACATGCAGGCTACGAATCATAAAAACCTACTGGACATTCCATAACCACTAGGTCGCTAGTCACCAAGTTTAAAAGAAATCCATATTTATATATTTACATATAAATTAAAACAAACGTTTTACCTTCGAGATGAAAAAAAAAAAAAGTTTCAATTCACAATGTTGATCTTCACTGCTCCTGATGATTAGCTTGAGACATTTGTATCATTACGCGTATGTTCATATTGCGTAGTGCATAGTAAAAGCTTTTCCACGCGTTCTTATGAGTAACCAGTATTCACACACAGCAACAGAACATCTGTGATTGAAAATAACCTTCACATGGGCTTCACATAGAGTTTCACAGCGCGTGTGTTGGGATTTTACCGCCACAGCCTTTGAGTGATTACATTTAAAACAAGTATAAAAACGCAGACGCTCCCCAGCACGTTTTGCATTTTACCTCTAGTACAACTTAAGATTTATGTTACCTTCAACGACCAACCGTTACCCAGCGCATCCAATGGATCGGCGGCCTCCTCCGGAGGGCTGGAGTAACCAGCAGTTTGTCCGCACATCCTTTTACTCTGAAAAGGACCAATATAAGATCAGGGTTACGTTTTTGATGTCGCCAGCGCGGCATGATCCGGTGGGACTTGAATATGCTACGACGGGGATAGAAGGGATGCTATCCAATTCTGGCGACTACGTCATACCCTGCATGGTTCAGAATTTGGTAAACGACTACACAGCAGATTTTGTAATAGATGACACCCCCCCCGGAACGACGCCTGGAACGACCAGCGTACGACCTATCACCCGTCGAACGGCGAAAAATCAGACGTTATATTCGGTTTACCATCGTGCGGGTAGGCACCCATATGACGCGCGAAGATGTCTTGGCCTTCATTGACCAATTGCAAAACACATGGCAGATAAGACCATTACATGGTTTGCGGCTCATGATCCCGACAAACATGAAATATGGCCAAAGTCGGGAAATTCGGCGAGAAAACTTCAACAATTCGCTTCAGCGAGAACAAGAAGCACGAGAATGGGGTTTTGGTACTGATGATAGTGATAGTGATGATGAGGATGATGACGCTTTTAATGTGGACCAGGGCGAGGAAGGAGAACCAGAGGGGGAGCAGTAGCTATCAATACATAATTTTAATTGCAATACCTTATATACCCAGTGAGTGAAGACTATTTTTTCAAAATCCAATTGATCCACTCCTCAAGCTCCCCAAGCTCGTACAGGGACACTGACGAGATTGTTTTGTCCTGGTCGTCCTTGGCCGTCGCTTGAAACAGCGGAACTTTTGGGTGCACCGGCGAGGACGCCAAGATATCCACCGTGACTCTGTTGTTGACCAGAGTGTATGTAGAAAACGGCTCTTGCAGTAGCTTCCCAAGCCGTGTATCCTGTTGGTCCTTGCTATACCGCTTCAAGTCCAGCTTGCAGTCGGAATGACCCTGCAAAATCATGTCCAGCAGCCTGGACGTACGTTTAAGCAGTTTTTGGTGGAGTATATGCATGATCAACGGCCGAAGGATCATCATCGGCTGGGTGCTCTTAGCCGCCGAAGCTGCCGACGCTGGTTGTTTGGAGTTTAGCGGCGCCGGGTCGCTTCGGCGCTTGTCTAGATTGCGCCGATGCATGTCACACAACAGAATCTTTAGCGTGTTGCAGATAACATCCGCTTTTGTCGAGTGCTCCATCTCGTCGTAATCAAGTGTAGGGTCAATATGATCAATTTCCAAAACATGATCCTGCAGACTAACCACAACCTTGCCATTGACCACCTGTACCTTGTACGCAGTCAGCCGACGCGCTTCCCTTACAATCTCGTGAAACAACTCCTCCTCAAAGATTAACCGCCGCGCGTTTTGAATCTCCTGCTGCACACTCGTCTCCTCCACCAATGCGTTTTTAAAGCTCGAACACCCAATCTGGGCAAGCTCGCCCGAGCTGGAATCATATAGCGTCACGCGCATAACCTTGCGATGCCTTTCCTTGTCAAACTTGAACGACATTGTTCCGTCGTCCTTGCGTTTGATTAGCGCCGTGCCGTGGTCGCGATAATTGGACCCCGCGTCTGCAAACCCATACTTGATCCCCAACCCACGAGCCTCACCGCGGCGAATCTTAAACAGGACCTCACCCGCATTGACTGTCTCAAATACTGACTTCCAGTACGTGCCTTCTTTTGACACCTCGTTTTTTAGCCGTTTCGCGGCTTTGCTCAATGTATCAGACGCGTTGCCCAGCGAGTCGAGTTTCCATCCAGCCCCCACCCGTGGGTTTTCCTCGGGGATCGACACTGTCAACGCGTCGGCGGATAGCGCACCCACCTGTACGTGTTCTTTGAGCATTGGCGACATTGATGTTGACCCAGCCGCTGGTCGAAGGCAGGATAGCAGCAACGACACAAAGTCAAGCGCCAGTGCCGATTCGTTCATGGCTCCGCTCACATTCTCGCTCAATTGCCTCCGCGCCTCGTCAAAATTATGTTTTTCCTCCTCTTCTTCCTCTTCCTCTTTCATTTTTTCATTTTCTTCGTCTGATTCTGCCGTGTTTTCCTCCTCATTCTTCCCAGACTTGGGCTCTGTCTCATCGTCCACATTTATCGGATGGGACCCGTTTAAACTGTCAATTTCCGCCCGAAGTTCCTCTTCGCTAAGGTTAGCAAACGCACCACGCTCCTGTGTAATCCGAGGGATAATATGCGCTAGCTCTAACCCCTCATTCTTTATCTGGTCCTCTGGTTTCTCCTTCGGCTCGAGTGACAGCTCCAGATTGTCCATTTCTCTTTCGCTTAGCGGTTTGTGGTGCAAAAAAAAAAAAAAAAAAAAAGGAAAAAAAAAGAAAAAAAGAAACACACAGGTTGGGAGCATCTCTTTACAACTTACAACTATCTACTCATAATCATCATCGTCTAGCTGCTCAATCTCATTTGCAAGCTCCTTTTCACGCTCTCGAGCCTCTTCCATATCCTGCAAGTCAATCCGGTGGTCGTTCATCATGTACCGCATGCTCTTGACGCTCTCATCGTGCAAGGAAATGCAAAACTTGATCCGCTCGTGGAACGTGTCTTGAGGCTCTGTTGATGAATACACATCGGTAATCTCATTAGACTGCATAAACCCCCGTTCGTGGTCAATCGTAGCGTCAATCACCCCGTCCCGAATCGCCTTGGCAACCACATACTCGGCACTCTCCTCCGAGTCCAAATGTAGCCGAACGCAGATATCCTTCAACGAGATTCGCGAATAAGTCAAACTCATCATCCGGATCCCAGTCTTGATCACATTTTGTCGCAATCGCAGCACCAAGCTGTAGGTCCCGTCCTGCTTTAGTGCCGCCTCGTGCTGGCTAATCACTGCCGAGAATTGGTTCAAATCACCATCTCGCACCGCGCTCGCCACGTCAAAGTACGGCGCTAGTGGCTTTTCCAACTCTGGCTGCTTGAAAATAGTCCGGTTTGGAATATCCCCCATTAGCAGCTCAACCACAATGCTTAGCTTGTTGGCTTGTTGCAAAAACCCAGTGGCCAGTGGGGTTTGTGGCGCCTTTCTAATCGCAGTGGTTGCTCGCTCGTGCGCTTGCGAGTAGTTTAGCTGAATTGCATCAATCTTGGCCAGGTAGTAAAAATACCGCGCTCCTAGCGAGTTTGACGCAGACTCCGGAAAACTAGTCTTTGACACCAAGTTTGCCGCTTGCGATACTTGGTGAGTGTTGAGGTAGTTTCGCAACAACAACGTAATGATCGAAGCCTGGGTTTCCGAATCGTGTCGCAAGGTGGCGGTTCGCAATGCTTGTAGAAGCAATGGCCGGATATTCTCCATGTTCCCGGACAGTTCAAATGCTCGCGAGTAGTAAAACCAAACCTTGGCCGTCAAGTAATCCAAGCTCCGTCTGTTGTACAGTTTCAACCGTCGCACCGAAATCTCGGCAAACTTTTTGAATTGCTCGTTGGTGGCGGTATTCAGCAACCACACTAGGATTATCAAGTGCACATAAATGTCGATTTCTGGGAGCAAGTTGAGTGGCGCCGACATGTCAACATGGGCCGGATCGCCACCAGTAAACTTGAGCAGTTGTTCACGGGCCGGGTCGTCAGTAGGATACGTCAATTGAATCACCTCGGTCAACGACTCCTTGTCCACTCGTTTTCGCAGCGCTGGCAACCCTCGCAACACTTTTAGCGTAAATCGCGGGTCAAAGTTTTGTACAGACTTTTCCAAGTACGCAAAGCCTTGCTTGACATCGTCTACTACCAATGGGCCTTCTTCTTTGGTGTCTGGTACCGCTGAGGGTGTTTGCATTTCCACGTCAGTGTCGGCCATTTTTTGTTGCTTTCAATCTAGGGTTGTGTTGTTATGATTTGTGGTGATGAGAGAGAGGGAGAAAAAAAAAAGTGCAGTTTGTGTGCGGGTTGGGATTAAAACTTCTCTTCGTTCTTTCTCGCCACCAAGGGAAAAAAAAATAATAATACGTTGAATAATGAAGCGACGAGCCCCGCTGTCGGTAGAAGATTTGGTACGCCAGAAAAAGGAGCAGGAAAATGTTGCAAAACGGCCAAAGTTTGTGAGCATGGATAAGCGACAGGGGGTTAAGGAGACTGAAAAGCCTGAAAAGCGGTTTGTGGAGAAGAAGAAATTGGCACTGGCAATTGATCGTGATGATGATGAGGCCGTACCTTCTATTGAACAAAAGCTGAAAAAACGTGCCCCACCTAGTTCATCACGGACTTTTAAATTCGAATGGAGCAATGAGGACGATACGGTTAATGAGAGTGATTATTTATTAAACAGCGGTGCGGCTCCGGTAGCTGTAGCACAAGGCGGGGGTCAAGAAGCCCGGCGCTTACGACAGCTGGAGATCGAGCGGCAGAAACAAAAGGCAGGCAAGCACGAATGGGATGACAAGGCCTGGTGGGAAAAGCCATTGGATAAAATGACATCGCGTGACTGGCGGATCCTGAAGGATGATTTTGAGATTGCGACTCAGGGCACAAACATTCCACATCCGTTGAGATCATGGCACGAATCGTCCATCCCATCCGAGCTAATCAAGACTATAGATACATTGGGGTATAAAGAGCCGTCCAAGATTCAACGGGCGGCGATTCCGCTTGCAATGTCGGGTAGAGACGTGCTGGGTGTGGCGGAAACTGGTTCTGGTAAAACCGCCGCGTTTGTGGTGCCCATGCTGTCCTATACAATGAATCTTCCTCCAATAACAGCAGGAAATCGAGACCTAGGCCCGTACGCGGTGGTTCTGGCTCCAACTCGTGAATTGGCGCTGCAAATTGAAACAGAAACCAACAAGTTTTGCAAACCAATCGGGTTTAGATGTGTGTCAATGGTGGGCGGTCACCAGATGGAAACTCAATCGCATGAAATGAGCCAAGGTGCAGAGATTGTCATTGCCACACCTGGTCGGTTGAAAGATAACTTGGAAAAACATATCCTGGTGCTGTCGCAATGCTGCTATGTAGTGATGGATGAGGCTGATCGGATGATCTCTATGGGGTTTGAGGAGCAACTCAACGCGATTTTGGAGTTTTTGCCAGTAAATGCTGCGAAACCACGCCAAACCATGATGTTTACTGCCACGTTACCTCCCGCGATTGAGAAGCTGGCGGATAAATATTTGCACAACCCGGGTACAGTCACGATTGGGCGCGCCAACCAAGGTGCGGCTCAAGTGGAGCAGCGGGTTGAGTTTATACCACGTGACGGCGACCAACGGGTGGACCGGTTGTTGCGGCTATTGAAATCACAGTTCAAACCGCCGATTATTGTATTTATGAACCGGCAGCATTTGTGCGATGAAGTGGCGGATAAGCTTCACGCGAATGGCCACAAATCGGTTGTCCTGCACGGGAAAAAGTCCCAAGACAGGCGTGAGCAGGCACTGCAGCGGTTAAAAACTGGCCAGGCAGATATTCTAGTGGCTACTGACGTGGCTGGGCGGGGTATCGACATCCCAGACGTGTCTCTAGTGGTTAATTTTCAAATGTCCAAGGAGATTTCCGCGTATACTCATCGAATCGGCCGAACAGGCCGAGCTGGTAAAAAGGGTACCGCAATTACCTTCCTGGGTGATGAAGACGAGCCGGTTTTTAAAGACTTGGCTAATTTAATCAGCCAGTCGGAGGCTAGCAAAGTCTCTGATGAGCTACGCCGCCGTGCTCGGACCAGTAACAAACTAGACCATATCAAGGATTAGAGTAAAAAAATATATATATAAATAATTAGTTAGTCGCTGTCGTATTCTACAAGCTGGGGTTTGGGCGGTGGCGCTTGAGCCGCACGCTCTCCCAGCGACTTCACACTACTAAGCGTGCTGGCCGAAAACAATGACTGTTTCGGTGCCTCACTCTCGATTTGTTTCTGCTCTTCAAGCTCTGGCTCTTCAGCTACCGGCTCAGAGGCGTACCAAAGCTCATCGGGCGCATTGTAACCCTCCAACCCGTACGTGCCTTCAATTCTGCGGCGTTTAACGTGCTCCTCATCGCCTTCTAGTTCTTTAACCTGGGATTCAGGGAGGAGTTTGCGGATAGCCTCGGCGGCTTGGTCCTCCAACCTGCGCTTCTCACGTTGCTGTGCATCAGGATTCGGGTCTTCAGCGGCCCATTTCACGGTTAGAACCTCCTGGCCGTCCAACCCCTGCCGGTTCATTGCCTCTTTGGCAAACTGCGCGCTATTTTCGTTCAAATAAGTGACAAACGCCAACTGCCGGCCAGGAATCACTCGAATCCGGTCAATATCCCCCCATTGTGAAAAATGCCTAGACACGGTCTCGTCTAAATTCTTGCCATCGCCAATCCTCGCCACGTAGAGCGTCCGGTTTTGGCGTAAAAACGACCCAACGCCACTCATATCTTCCTTGTAATTGGCGTGTTTTCTCCGGCCAAAACAGTCCACACTGGGCGCGACCATATCCTCCACAGACGGAATGCGATGGAGCTTGCTGCACTTTTTCCCCTTGGGACAGATCCCTCTAGCAAATGACAAGCAAAAGAACGCGCCGTGGATCTTGTCGCCCTTTGTATACCCCGAATCACGTTTCGGATCGCACCGTCCCAACGCCGGTTTGGTGTGATAATACGACTTTGACGAGTCCCCTCCGCTCCACTGTTGGTACCAAATATTGAACACTCCACCTGGCCGCTCATCATCCTCTGTAGGCACGTTTTCCGGGTCAACCTGAAGCCTAGCGCCTTTGGCTTTTACAGCTTGAACGCTCATACCGTTTTTAATGTGATGAGGAGGGAAACAATTTTTTTTTCCTACACTAAATATTTTTTTGTGTTGTTGCAAGTTGGGAGTCAAGAGAGTCGTAATCGGCATTAAAATCATATACATAGAAAGAAAGGAGAGAATAATTAGAGAGAATAAGAGAGGTGGATGCACAAGGTCTATCAGGATCATGACAAGTGAATCTCGTCTAGGATCGTTTTGGCACCCTTGGCAATCAACAAATCGGCCAATTGCTTGCCAACCTTTTCTGCGTCTTCTAGAGTCTCCGCATGAGCGTTTTCCACCAAATCCTCCACGCTTTCAGTGCCATCGACCGACACCACAATGCCGCGCATCGTTAGCTGCTTTGCCTCGGTATTGTATTCAGACACCACACCAATCGGCACCGAGCACCCGCCTTCCAACGTTCGCATCAATGCTCGTTCCGCGGTACACCGCAAACTAGATGGCACATGGTTGATTGCTTCCAAAATCTTTCGAATCTTTTCATCACCGGTTCGAATCTCGATACCCAGCGCGCCTTGCCCCACCGCATAGTACATATCCGGATAATCCAAATAACTAGTAATCTTGGACTCCATACCCAGCCGAATCAACCCGGCAGCCGCTAGAACCGTGCAACAAAACGGAGTGCTAGGATCGTTTAGCTTGTTGAGCCGAGTTTGCACATTACCCCGAATGCTTTCAAATAGCAGCTTTGGGAAACGTTTTTTAAGCTGAGCCGACCGCCGGATTGACGACGTGCCCACAACGCTCCCATCCGGAAGCTCATCAAGCTTTGTATATGGCAGATTGGACCCCATAATTAGGGCGTCACGAGGGTCCTCCCGCTTGGAAATGGCACCAAGGTAGCAACCCTCTGGTAATTGGGTTGGCATGTCCTTGAGTGAATGCACAATCATGTCCAGTTGGTCATGACCCTCCACATGCTCCAGTAGCAACGTCTCTAGCTCCTTGGTCCACAGTGCCTTGCCGCCAAACGAGTATAGAGGCTTGTTCATGACTTGATCGCCAAGTGTGGAGATGGCATAGACTGGAAAGCTGTAATCGTCGTGGGCCCGTTTAAGATCTTCGGCAACACAGGTCGATTGCACCACGGCTAGGCGGCTCTTCCGCCCGCCAATAAAGATGCTAGGCTTGTTTTCGTCCACGGCTGAGTTGTAAATGATTGGTTTCTCCATTTGTGGGAGGCGTTGTGTAGAGATGCAATAGTAATATATAAAAAAAGTGTCGACGACGAAAATGGACAAATGAAAAGAGAGGAAAAGAGAGAAAGAAGGGAAAAAAAAAAAAAAAAAAGTGGAGGTTTTAAATTTTTCTCTGTGTGTAATAGTGTGTTGTTACTAAAAGAGTAAAGGTCCCCCCTCGGCAAATTTTCCCCTTCACCAAAATTGATGTGAAAATTCCTAGGCTAAAAAAAAAAAAAAAAAAAAAAAAAAAAGGTCGAGACTCGGCTCAAGGGACCAATCAGGGAAAGGTAATTTCAAATAACGGTGGTGTGTTGTTTCTTGTTTGCGCACAAGGCCGATTCCTCCGACTTTTCGGGTGCGCGCGCGAAAATTTTCGGTGGTTGGGAGTTGTAGCCTGAATCGGCATCATAATCCCTTTGTGACGATACCCTCTCTACCAACTGAAGAACGAGTAATGGAGGATTGGAACAAGGCGTATCAGGCGGTGGAGCAGAACCCGGATGATTTTGAAAAGTGGCAAGACTTGGTGGAATCTGTGGAGGCAATTGACGGCGGGCTGAACAAAACCTCCAGCAGTGCAAACATTGAGCTGTTTCGGTACACTTTTGACCGAATACTAGGCAAATGGCCAATGCTGCAGGGGTTTTGGGTCCGATACGCACAATGGGAGTTTAAAATTGGGTTCAACGACAAGGCGTGTGAGGTTTACGAACGAGGCGTGAGTCTGATGCCGGGGTGTGTTGACCTATGGGTTAGATACTGCCGATTTGTGGCGTTGGTGTCGCATGATCCCGATACAGTGAGGCGGGTGTTTCAACGCGGCGCCACCACCATTGGCAATCATTTTCTATCCCACGAGTTTTGGGACGCATATATCAACTTTGAGGAACAGTATGGGACGGTAAAAAGCGTGTTTGACGTGTTGGATCGGGTTATACGCGTGCCGTTGCACCAATACGCGCGATTTTTTGAGCGCTTCCGGAAACAAACCCGGCTATTACCAGCTGAGCAAACTGTTGACGAGTTTAAACTGACCCAGTTTCGAGCAGAGTACGAGCTGGAAAAAGAGAACCGGCTTGTTAATCAAAACATTTCGCAGGATTATGATTTGCGGGTGCGGGCCAACTATTACCACGAGGAGGTGTATGAACGGACGAAATGGGCCGTGGCCAAGCGGGTACCCTACGAGACGCAGATTCTGCGGCATCATTTTGATATACTGTATTTGGAAGAGTCGCAATTGGTGTGTTGGCGCAACTATTTACAGTTTGAGCGGGTGGAAGGGGAGGAAGAAGCGGGGTTGGCCGAGCTGCTGTTTGAACGGGCCGTTATTCCGCTAGCCTTGCATGAGGAGATTTGGCTCAGTTACACCCGGTTCTTGCTGAGTAACAATCACAAGGAGCAAGCTAGAGTAGTGCTCACCCGAGCCTGTCAAATACTGCCAATTACGCGACTAAAAGCACGCCATTTTCTGGGTCGGTGGTTGGAAAGTGAAGGCGAGTTTGACCAAGCTCAGCAGATTTATCAATCCATTTTGGCTCAAACCGCAGAATCACCGCTGGAAACAGTAGTTTTACTAGGAGGGGTGCTGTTACGTCACGAGGGCCTGGACCGGGCCGTTGAGCATTACACTACGCACATCGCGGAAGCTGTTGGCGAGGATTTGGGGTTTCTAATCTCCGAGTGCGCCAAGCTTTTGTCTACTCACACGAGCATCCAGGCCGGGTCTGATTTCTTTGCTCAGTACGAGTCCAAGCACTCGTCTTTTATTTATTGGCGCGAGTATCTCAAATTTGAGATGCGCCATCGCCGTGATGAACAGGTCAAGCGGGTGTTTGCGCAGATTCAACAGAGCGAGATGCATTACCGCCAGATCAAGGATCTGGGTCATTATTACATGGAGTATACTCTGACCAATCTCAACGCGCCACACGAGTTTATCCGAGTTGACGCTGCAATCCACAAGGGCGCGGCATTGACCTTGTAATTTAGTAGTGATTACATGATTTTATTTACGTTGATACGAAAGCCCGGTTCTCTGTCCTTCTTTTTTTTTTTTTTTTTTTCTTTTTTCTCGCGTGTTAAGCGCCGAATTCACTGTTTTGCGCGTACAAAAAGCACGTGACGGCTCAAACCCTGTGAGTAGGGCCGCGGCGCGAATTAACAATTGGCGTAACTTTTTATACTGCTAAACTACAGCGAGGCAAGAATCAATGCAAATAAATAAAAAAATAAAAAAACTATAAAAAAAGATAATAATAAAAAAAAAAACAAGTTATACAAGTTCAATAATAACGTTAATCGTAGTGGCGACTGTCCAAAAGATGATCATTGACATGCCAATCCATCTTGACAACTCCCAATTATTGAGCGGCACTGCGGTGGCCAGGAACAACAAAGTGAGCAAAAGCGTGGCGCCAGAGATGATGAGCGAAGTGTCCAAGTCCAAATGATAGGTGCCCATTGTGGCACCCTGTTGGACCAACACCACCAAACAAGATACACCGACGCCAACCAGGATATTAAGCATGGGCCCACCAAAGCATGCAGACAGGGCCATCACGGGATAACCCATCTTGGCCACCGTCACATTGGCGACAAAATCACCCAGCGAGTTGCCCATGGCAAACACAGTCAGGCCCAAAATGGCGTCTGAAATTTCAAACACCAGCCCTAGCATCTTCAGCACCCCCACAACCTCATTGGCAATAGTCGATACCCACGAAATTGCAATCACAAACCCTAGAAACGATACAAACCGGAGGGATTTGCGGGGTACTTGATCAAACCGCGGCGCCACGTAATAAATGAGGGCAAATAATAAACACGTGCAGACCAACGCGCACGCAACCATAACTACCCAGTGGAATCCAGGGCGGTAGGTAAAAAGCCCTAGAGTGATTGGCGCCAAGCTAGCCTGAACTAACATTAGCCACCGTGGAATCTGCAGCGTTTCACTTTCGCGTTCAGGAATAATACCTTCCCGCCGCTCCTCTTCCTTGGTAACTGCAGTTTCGTATACCGGCACTGTTAGGGTTAGTAATAAAATTGACGGCGCGGTGATAAAGCTGCTCAACACGCCATGCCATGGTTTCTTGCCCAACCCTTCCATGGTAGGGAACAGCACGTGGAAATGCTCCCATTGGATCCACCTGCTCTTGAACCGCGTCTTCCAATGCTCAACCTCGTCCTCTATAATCGGACGGGTTTGCTGGCTAGACTCGTCAAACGAAGTGCGGTTGGACCCCCCGGGGCTAACCGTCGCCGAGGTCAGCCCCAACGCGTCATACACCTCCTGTGACCCATATTCGGTGACAATCACCTGTGGAATATCCAATCGTGGCATGTCGGACGAGTTTTCATCAGGTTCGTGATCATTAAGCGGGATCGTGTTGCTGTTGTGAGCAGTAGATTTTGAATTCTGCAGGTTTTGAATCAGCGATCTGAATTCTAGAGCGCTAAACAAGGATGGCCGGATCGCCGAGCTGTTGTTGCGCGAATGATGCCGGGTATTATACTTTGTGTCCTCCACGCTGTTTGACCCTTGTGGTTTGTGAACCCGCATAAACCTCGTCAACTCACTATACCTCTCATCGCCTTCTTCCTCCTCTGCCTCGTCCTCTGCCACTGTCTCTGCCTCATGCAATGCTTCTATATTAGGCGATTGGAGCAGTGGGTTGGAATCTACAATCTCATCGTCAGACTCTAACACGTGTTCCTGGCCCGGTTCTGTGTACCAGTCTCTAGCGCGGGTTTCTGATACTAGCTTCTCCCGTTGTTTGGATGCGTACCAGTGCCACCACACCACAAATAGCACGTAAATCACGTACAATGCCAACATTACTGCGCATTCCCAGGGTTCGAGAGTGCCGTCCGAAACAAAAAACATGGCAAAGGTTACTGCCACGGCAAAGAACAGCACATCCCGCATAAACGACCGTCTAGACACTTTGAACGGGCAGATGATAGCCATGGATCCTGTTACGACTGCGGCGATAAACGATGCGGCGCCAATCAGCTCGCCCAGTGCCAAGGACCCCGATCCAATCTTCATGGCTGCATAGGTGCTAAATACGTCAGGGGATCCATTGCCAAACGCCAGAAACGTCACGCCTACCAAGCTCTCTGACAGGCCTAGGATGTTTGCCATGGTGTTGAGATTGGGGCACAAAAAATCAGAGGCGGCAATGCCAATCGTCATGAACAGGCATGTTAACCACAGACTAATCAATGCCAACAGCACTGCCTTTTTCGCATCGCTGGCACAGTAGTACGACTCCAGGTAGTTTATATACCCAACCTGCTCCCGTTTGCAGTACTGCTTGACAAACGAGCATTGGTTCGATTTCGCTTCGGTCAGCACTTCGTGACAGCCGATCTTGGGTGGTGTCGGTTGATCAGCCAACGCAACCGTTGATAGCAGCGCCAGCACCGTTAAAAGTATTAGAAACTTGTTGTTGTTACATTTCGCGGTTCTCATTGTCGTATTATCTTTCTTGTTTCCTTATTGGTTGTCCGCTCTCCACATTTGTGTCGCCAGTAACGTTGAGTGTGTAGATACGTTGCGTGGCGGAGAGGAGGAGTAAATGGGGAGAGTTGGAGTTGAGAGTTGGGAAGGGAGCAAACTTATTCGGACACGCAAAAAAAATTATATAATTGCTCACAGCATTCACTTTTTTTTTATTTTTTTATTTTTTTAATATTCCGATCTTTGCCCTGCGCTTGTGCCCACTTCGTGTAATAATAATATATTATCGCGCCAATCACGCTTATACTACCAGTCAGAATGTGTGCCGCAGGATGGATAATAAACCTGTGACACCTGTGCGGTTTGGGCTTGGCTCACACCACACGCCACGTCACCACACGTCCCACTTATTTACTATATTTTATATTTTTCGTTACCAACTATAATCACCCACGACGGCTAAATCCCGGAACCCCGATATCTTAAGGTTAAATTAAACGCGCAAAGTTGCCAAGAAGGGAACGCTGCGGCTGGGACCGAACGGGGGGCTATTTTTAAAAAAAAAAAAAAAAAAAAAAAAAAAAAAAGAATAGAGACTGGTTCATAAATTTCCCAATTTTTCAAACAGGGCTATAAGACAGGCAGATAGGAACATGTCTTGCAAAGTTTTCCACGCTTTCCAAGATTAACACTAGTCCGCTACATTTTTTTCAAAGTTTGGCTGCGTGGTACCAGCCTGGAGCCCCGGGATTCAAAACATGGCATTCCTATTGGACTGAAAGCTAATCGGTGTCGGTTTCCTGTAGAGAAAATTTAACCAGGGTTCTAACAAATTGATTCAGAAATGTCGCATTGGGCCCTAGCGATGGCACACGTGGGGGAGAAAACTGGGTGACAATTTTATTTTTCCCTTTCTCTTCCTCGGGGGAAGGGGGGGTGCGCGCGGCCAGCCTTATGGCAGCGCCACAACCGTGGTAAACTGGCTGGATTTCCTCTCTCGAAAACAGTTCCCCGAGTAGAGTACCAGACGGCTGGGCCACGCGCGTGGTAAGCTGGCTGGGTTTCCTCTCTCGAAAACAGACCCCGAGTAGCCCTTGTTTTGGTAAATTTATTCGCTATAAAAAGCATTATAATTCCCTTTTATTATTATTTTTGTACCGATTAAATACATCAACTGAAGATATCGAGATGCGGCTACAAGCCAAATTATTCAACACAATCGTGCTTTGTGCGATTGCACTAATTGTCATGATATTACATTTTATTAGCTACTCACAATTCACCCACCTACCACAAAAGTTTAATACCAACCTGTTTGCGCAAAAGCCGTTTGTAGATAACCGGATAACCGGGCTGGATTCGGGCAATCACTACGAGACGGTGGAGGTGTGGCAGGCGAGTGTTGACGAGACGGTGGTAGAGGATAGTGCGGCACACCGGCCACACACACCCTCGTTTAGCAAGTTCAAAGCCAAAAGCGACTACATGAAACAGGTTTTGGTCGCCGACTACGCCAAAGGCGCGGAAAAGGTGTATCTTATGGTCAAAGAAGGATCAAACGTGATGTGGGAGCGAATGCCGGTGCACATGTTCACCACGCTAACCAGAATGCCGCACTTTGCCCTCTACTCTGACGTGGAAGGATCCATGGGTGGGCATGTCATCCACAACGCACTGGCCGGATTATCCGAGGAGTACCTCCAACGAGGAGATTTTGAGCAGTACCGCCTCCAACAGTACATCCGCTTGGGAAGGACCGGGCACGACTATACCAAAATGAAGGTGAATAATGGATGGGAGCTGGACAAGTACAAGAATATCCCCATGCTTCGGCATGCATACGAAAATGCACCAAAAGAGGTGGAGTGGTTTATCATGATTGATGGGGACTCGTACGTATTTATGGACACACTCCTCGAGCTGCTGAAAAAGTACGATCCAACCCAGCCGTGGTATTTCGGGTCGGCAGTTATGCTTGGACATCTTGACTTTGCCCATGGAGGCAGTGGAATTGTGCTATCCCGAAAAGCGGTGGAAATGTCGGTTGGCGAGCATCCCGAATGGATCAAGGATATGGAAAAGCCAACCTCCGAATCCTGCTGTGGCGATGCGATCGTCGCGCAAATGCTCAAGGATAAAATGGACTTGTCATTTTCCAACGCTCTTAGCGACTCGTTCCAGGGCAACTCACTACATGATGTTGATATTAACCCGCGTTTGTGGTGCAAAAAGCTTGCCACCTTTCACCACCTGTCCCCCAAAGACATTGAGGTGTTGTGGGAGTACGAGCGAGCACGCGGGCCGAAGCAGCGCGGTCAAATCACCTATGCCCAGTTCTACAAGGACTTTTACGAGCCGTATATCGACAACAAAAGAGAGGATTGGGATAATTTTGCTCGGGAGTTTGAGTACACATTAGGGAAGGATCTGGACGAGGGTATATCAACCAAGGACCGGCCCTACCAATCGTTTGAAAACTGCAAAAAGGCGTGTGAGGACAACGAGTCGTGCCTGATGTTCCGGTACTTTCCAAAAACTGCATACTGCGGAGGGGCCAGCTACGTCAAGCTTGGCAAATCTGTCCATGACAAGATTGACTTCCCACGAGATGACGATGACAACATTGATAATACTGGCGCCCAGTCCGGGTGGATGGTTGACCGGATCAGGGACATGCGGTCACACCAGAGCTGTGATGTGGTGAGCCAGCAGGGCAAGGATGGCACCGAGCATACCGAGGGTTGGTGGCTGCGTGACACCAAGTACAACGAGCAAGCCCTTCAGTTCCGAAATACTGAAAACACTTAATCCTGTATTCTTTTTTGTATAACAATATTTATAAACCCAACCCCTAATTTTATTCCGTAACCCGTCCTTATAAAAATGGGCGTATATGTGCGATCGAAGACTTTTTAATGCAAAAAATGCAGTTACGGCTGGGTACCCCGATGGGGTTGCGCGTTTGTTGTTTAGCTTGGCATTGGCTGCCAACCTGCTCCTTCTGATACGATTGTACCGCAACGACGTCTCCGCGTTCATACATCCAAAACCTTTGACAGGGCTCGACAATACCGCGCGTTATGAGACGCAAGACGTGTGGCGGAGCAAGTGCTCCGCGCGACAACCGCTAATCGCCGACCATGCCAAACATTCTGAAAAGCTGTTTTTAATGGTCAGGGAAGGCTCCAACATTTTCTGGGACCGAATGCCAGTTCACTTGCTAACCACACTAACCCGAGTGCCAGTATCACATTTTGGCCTCTACTCGGACTTGGAAGGGTCGGTTATCGGGCATCTTGTTGTACCAAGGGTGGGAACTAGACCGGTTCAGAAATTTGCCAATGTTGAAGCACGCGTTTGAGACTGCGCCGCATTCTGTAGAGTGGTTTGTGATGATGGACGGCGACTCGTACCTATTTCTGGATAATCTCCTGCCGATCCTACAGGAATTCGACTCCAACCTTCCGTATTACTTTGGCTCCGCAACAATGCTGGGGGATCTTGTGTTTGCACACGGAGGTAGCGGGATTGTATTGTCCCGCCAGGCGCTCAACCTGTCGGTTGGCCAACACCCCGAGTGGGTTCGAGAGCTGGAAAATGCTACGGTCGAATCATGCTGTGCAGACGAAATGGTTGCGTTGATGCTACGGGACAAGCTCGGAATCACGTTAAACGAGCAAATTGCCAATTCCTTCCAAGGAAATTCCATCCATTCCGTTGAGTTGAATCCAGATCGGTGGTGCGAAAAAAATTGCCTGCTTCCACCACACAACGCCGCGTGACGCCGAAAATTCTTTGGTCCTACGAACCAATCCAGGGGTGATTCAAAGGATAACATTACCTATGCTCAGTTTTACACTGATTTTGTCCATCCGTATATTGATCATTTCCGCCGGGGTTGGGATAACGAGGCTCGCGATGATGAGTTTAGGCGCGAAAAATGCGGGGCAGTGAATAGCCCAATCGGGAGATCGGCAGCAGCGCCCCACGCATCGGTAGCCGCTTGTCGGGGACAGTGTGAGCGCCAACCCGATAGTTTGACATTTCGATACCTGCCCAACGAGTTCCTACTGTGGTCTATCACACTCGGTTCTTCGGCTAGGCAAAGCAGTTTCCCCTAAATTCAAGTCACAGGATAAGGACAAGCTGGACAATACGAATGCTACATCTGGTTGGATGATCGATCGAATCAGGGCAATGCGGGACTGTGATCAAGTGTGTGATGTAGACCCAGAGGGTTGGTGGTTGACTACACCCTAGCTACGCGTCATAAAACTTTGCACATGATTATAAAGCTTTGAAAGCCACGTAGCTGGAAATACTTGCTGTTAAAACAATAAACAATAAATAAATAAAAATAAAACAAAAAAGCTTTTTTTGTTATATCTAATTGAGCCCCTTTGGCTAAAGCTCACACAGATTGATCGATCGAGAACGGTTGGCCTTCCTTATTTATTTCAGTAATGGTAAGAGGGTGTGTACGAGTACGGGATCAGTTTCCTAGTGCACATTTCTGGGGTATATTAATCAACGACCATTAGCTGTATGTATATCGCTTCATCGGTCTCATCTTGATGGGCCGAAAAAGTACCTGAACTTGTATGTGTATACCCCTATCCCATTAGCAGAATACAGTATGCATTCCGCCAACTGCGTAAGTTAATCCAGGTACGCGACGATATTTTTTTTTTTTTTTTAAGCGGGTTACCTAATATACTTCCAAACCCCGGCTTGAAGCTATCTAGAGGTACGTTCGTAATTCCACCGCCTGGTAATATAGTTTTTTTTTTTTATTACCGCAACAGTGGAGTGGGGCCTGAGCGGGCCAAATACGCGTCGGCCGATCTTATTTCATTTTTCTTCTTTTGACGGGAGAAAAAAAAAATCGAGGTTGTGTCGATGTATATATATATATATATATATATATATAAAGGAGCGGGTCTACTCAATGGATAGGCCAAAAACACTCTAACCGAAATATTATGTATATTCAAAACTACTTGGGAACCCCGTTGCTGGCCTACTTGGAGCTATTTGCCGCCAGCCAAAAAGGCGTGGAGACTGATGCGAAGAAGGGAAAGAAGGGCAAGTATATGCCGGTTGGGCCAATTGTCGAGGCAGCTTGGACCTTGCCAATGCCTGCCAACAACACTGTCACGTTTGACCTACAACCACAAACCATCCAGCGAACCGATAACACCGGGTACGTGATGGAATACGCCTTCCAGTTCTCCGAGTCCCAGGCTCCAGTGATGCTATCGTACGGTTTGCACCACGTCAACAGCACCCAAGAAGACCGAGTGTCGTTTGAGTTTGGTGGCAAGGCCGAATTGGTCCACGACAACGACGATGACAACCTCAGCGACTGGAAGTGTTTCTACAAGAAGCGGTCGGGTACTACCCACTGCTACTTGCCAATTGACACCGGGTTCGACACTGGGCGAGGTGAAGCCATGCGGTTTGAGGTCACTCCATCTAGCGACCGAAAGGAGTGGACCCCACACGTGATTATGCGAAACAAGGAGCTAGGCAACCCTCCAGTGATGAAGTTTGAGGAGCCACAGAGTATCGTGCCAAGCGGCGCGTTTACGCTACGAGGTGAAAACTCGGTGCAAAAGTGCCAGGAACTAACCCACTTTTGGACTCGAGTGGTTCATCCAAAGGCTGGCATCTCCAACCAAGGCGGGTTCAACCAACCGATTACTAACGGCGCCAACTGCAAGGGCACTGCTCCATTAACCGTTACTACTACTATGGACGGGTTGGATATTGTTATTGGTGCCATGCCTCGAGACGAAATGCCAGGGTTGCGAGATGATATTCAACTGAATGCTGAGGATGTCGTGCTTAACATGGTTATCGACGAGTACTTGGGTAGCTTGTAATCTAGTTTATGTAAGAAAAAGCCGCACACAACACAAAACCTCCCAATCCGTTACAGGTACACGAAACTTTTTCTTGTTCTTCTTTTACTCTCTCCATAGGACGCAGCATACAGATCATATTATATGGGCAACATCATGTCAGCAAGCTTTGCACCGGAGTGTACGGAGTTGAAGCAAAAGTACGATGACTGTTTCAACGAGTGGTACAGCGAAAAGTTTCTAAAGGGCAAGTCGGTGGAGAACGAATGCCAGGACACTTGGGAGGCGTACGAGGCGTGTGTGCACAAGAACCTGGAGAAACAGGGGATCAAACCAATGCTTGATGACGCCAGAAAAGACGCTCCGTTTGAGGATGGTGGTCGGCTAGAGCCCGAGGAGAAAAAGTAGCCCCTCACCTGCTTGTTATTTTAGAGAAAGAGAGACGGTTTGTAACTTATTGTATATATTTAGGGGCCGCGCGGGGCCACCAAAAATTTTTCACACAAAATTTGTCAAAACCTAACCATACGACAGTAAAAAAAAAAAAAAAAAACGCTAAATGTTCAGCCTAATATCAGCAGCAAAGGCCCGTATCACCACTGCATTCACGTTCAACCCAACTGCATCCCTACAGAGCATTCTCACCCGAGGGTACAAGACGCATCAGGGTGCTGCCAAGCGGTGGCGAAAGGTGTCCAATGGGCAGTTTAAACGGAAGCAATGCGGCCGACTTCACGGCAATGTTGGTTGGTCCAAAGCACGAAACTTGAACCATCTAAACGGCACGGTTCTAGCCAAGGGGGTGCGACGCGGAAATCACAAGAAAAAGCTACAGCGAATGCTTCCACATCATTAAATATCTTTGTACATAATTTTTTAATCATCCTTCGCCCGTTGACCATCCTTATAGGTAAACTCCTCCCATTCTCTAGTCTCCGGGTTCTTGACCATTTCCGCGGTCGGAAAGTAATGGTAATTGGTCTTGATGCTGCATGCGAATGGGATATTGTCAAACGTGACCACCCGTAGTCGCACATAGGTGTTATCCGGGATACCAGCCACGACCTTGAGGAACGAGTCCAGATCCGGTGTTGACTGGCCATTCACATGAGTGATAAAGTTTGTCGGCGCGATTGAGTACTGGAACGCTGGCGAACCGGACGATCGATACGAAACATAGACCCCAGAGTGGAGCTTTTTGATCTGCTGCCGGACCGCGTGGTGTGGCCGGTGCAGAATCGTGCCGCACCACGATACAACCTTGTCAGTATCTAGATCGTCAGAAGACACGGTTGGCACGGTCAAGGTCATTTCCTCCTTGTTTCGCACCACGGCCACCTCAAGCTCCTTCTCCCGCATCACATTGTCAAGCTCGGAAACACGGGTCAGCACGTTCCCATTCACAGCCAGGATGATATCACCTTCTTTCATGGTAGAACAAGGCCCGGTGGAGACACGCATCACGTTAAACAACTGATGACGCTCGTTGTTACTCTCCTGTACCTTTCTGATCCACTTTTCGGATACCCCTCGAATCCGCGCCTGCACGATATTGATCGCATTAACCTCCATATCCAAAAACCGTGGTTTTGGCATGCCACCGTTTTTCAGCTCATCCACGACTGAGCGTATGCTAGTAATATCCAGCCCTAACCGGTACTCATGGTCTCGACCGTCCATAGTCCGCTCGCCCAAACAGGACAACCACAAGGCACGTACAGTCCCATCGTCATCCGCCAACACACCCGACCCACATTGTCCGCTAATCGTCGATTCCACAGTGATTGCGTCCAGGTTAATGGCCCGGTATCTCGGCGCTTCATTATTCGGCGGCACAGTTACAGTGGTAACGTCAGTAACTCGTGTTTTTGTAGCAACCGGACGAAGATTGTGGTTGTGGCCCATAAACGTGACTTGGGTACCCTGACGCAATGGAGTATCGCTCAACTTGGCCGTCTCAATTGGCGCCTGGACCAACGCTGGGTCATACTGCACAATTGCATAGTTTTGCAGCGGATGCAAAAACACTACTTTACCAGGAACAATCACCGACTCGGCGACGGTGATGCTGATATTCGACAGGTCGTATGGGACAATGTTCCGCGACACCACAACATAGCCCTTTCCCGCGTCAATCACCAGCCCATACCCGCATTTCAAGTTGCGTGGGAACCCCTCGATCCGCAGTGGGATCATTGTGGCCACTTTGACAAACGATCGAACCAGTTTGGAACATTCGGATCCTTCCATCTCAAGATCGATAAACTTGGCAGTTTGCGGCTCAATTGGTAGTTTAGGAAGCGGTTTGCCGAGGTCGGTGAAATCCCACAGCCCGGTTTCGTCGTTCCGGACCGCCATTCGCATGGACGGGTACCAATGCCGGTCGATATAGGCGATTGAGTAGTTGATGGTGTGCAAATCCCGGATATGACGGTATTTCACCGCCACTCGCTGCCCGTCTGGAATCTCCTTCATCACCTGGATAAAGGCATCCAAATCAGGCACCGGTTTGTCGTCAAGCTCCTCTAGCAACCAGCCCTTTGACTCGCTGCCGTCCAATCGGAACGAACCAGAAGCCTCGCAGATATGCACCCCCTTGCATGGGACAGCGTATAATCGAGCCAATTGATAAGAAAGGTTTTGGAACAACGCACCGGCTGCTTCAACGTAACGATCTGGAGTAATAGCGTGCAAATCGCCAACGTTGATAGTTGCGGATTGGTTTTCGCCACCGCGTTGAACCACAATCCCAACTTGCCCACCTACCGACGAGTCCAAAATTTCATCCACCCGCACAAACGTGCTGATTGGCTCGTCATTCATTGACATCAAAATATCCCCCTCCTCGATCTGGGATTCGGACGGGCCTTCAGGTAGCACCGTCTCGGCAACTAGCAGCCCAATCCGTCCTGGGAATTTCTCCCGGGCCAATCGTTCACCCTCCGCAGTGAGCCCCAGCCGTCGGCATTCATCATACGGCTTCAATAGCCATTGTACCTGTATCGTACCTCGCGTGATTGGTTTATCCTCTTGGATGCACTGCAAAGCTCGCAACCCTCGAAACAGTGGTAAAAAGAAGTCAGTAGACGATTCGTTTGACCCTCCGGCTTGAAGTGCCACTACATTCCCGTCGATATTGATAACAGGAGACCCGCTGGACCCGCCAGACGCACTGGCTGCGGCCTGGATATACTCCGTGTTGAAATCAGAATAGGTGAGGTCACCGTACTCTGGTGCATTACGATCCAATCGGGAGATGAACCCAGAAAGAATGCTCAGTTTCTCCCCAGCGTCATTACCAACCACGCGAATCTCGCACCCGACTCGTGCCAAGTCCGGCCGCAAATCCAGCTTTTGCACGTCCATGTACTTGATTTTGCTCGGATCAAACTGCAAAAACCCAAAGTCGTGCACCGGGTCACGGTAGATTGGTTTGACATCGCATTCCTCGTGGTTATCAAACACTGCATAACCTGTAAACGGGCCAGGGCCAACCACGTGCCGGTTGGTCATGATAATCCCTCGTTCAGCGTCCACGATAAACCCGGTTGCTTCACTAACCAGCGCTGGATCAGTGTCGAACGAGACTACATTGGCAAATTGGATCGCAACCACGCTTTTGACCACCTTTTCAATCGTGGTCTGCCATTCCGCGCTCTCTACAGACGAAGACCCAACTGGCAGCACAATCTCTCGCTCTTTAGGAGCCTCCTCAACGTCCGATACCATCTCCTCGTCGCTGGTGCCGGATACCGAGTATCGATCGGTATCCATCGAGTTTTTCGTCTTGAGCTCGTGGGACCCATTGAACGGCTTGTTGTTGCTGATCGAATGCAGCCCATTGCTAGAATCCTCCTGGATCAGCTTTTTGTTGTTGGTGTATCGCTCCGGAGACGTTGACGCTCGTCGCTTGTTGCGATGATGATCACTCATTATCAATGATAGTCGATTGTAACAAACGCGGGGGCGGCAAATGCTCTGGCGAAGTAGAGCGGTTCGTAGTGGTGAGTAAATTTTTGAACCGCGCTAGATTGAGGATAGTATTTCTTCAAAGGTCGTTTAAAGAAATGTGGCTCGAGTAAATATAACTATCTGGAATAGATAAATAGTATAGGAGAGAAGAGGCGATGGAAAAAAAAATTCAAGTCGGCGGTGGAAATTTTACACATCACGTGACGCATTGTCACGGTTCAAGGAAGAAAAAAACCTCTTCCTCCCGACGTCTCTCTCTCTCTCTCTCTCTCTCTCTGTTTTTATTTACACAATTCGTCACTACCAGGAATGCCATTGATTGAAGATCTAGGGTCAAAGGGGCAGGCCAAACCCTCTGTATCGTTTGGGTTTTTGCCGGTTCAGCAGCCATGGGCGCCGATTGCTGGTCCATCCCAAGCAGGGAACCGGAAACGTACGCAATACCAAGCGGATTCGTCGACAAAGCTGCGGGCGCTTAACCGCCGGATCGCCGAGCTTGAGAGAGAAAACTATAACGAGACAAGGGTGGAGACCCCCAAGCTTGATTTGGTGCCAGAGGCGGTACAGACAAAAAAGACTAGCCAACGGGTAGGAAATACGGTGAATTCTCGGCGGATTTTGGCGTCCAAAAAGACTCTAAACAACCATCTTGATGATGACCCAATCAACGCAAAAGTGTTTTTGGATGGGGTTGCTCCCAGCTCCGAGTACCCTCCACCACATTTATGTAGTATCTGCGGGTACTGGGGCAAGGTGACGTGTATCCGGTGTGGAGCAAGGTACTGCGGGATCAACTGTGAAGCAACTCACCAAGAGACGCGATGTTTAAAGGTATATGGTTAGCAAGGTCTGACCCGTTTGAGCATTTGATCCACCCATTGCGTATCAGTGCCAAAATCCATCATGTTTTCTGAACGCTTAATCCCGGCGGTGGGTTTTTGCTGCTGGGTGATGCGCTTGATCCAGCTGTGCTCGCCAACCATCTGCTCCACGGTAACAGTCCACTCCTTGACCTGCGCATGGTTGCCAAACGGGAGCAAATCCGCCACAATTGAGGAAAATTGGCGGTTTGGATTGGCGTGAATCAGCTGAGGCTGGGCTCGCTGCGCAATCACGCACATTAACCCGCCTAGAAACAGCCACTTTTCGCGTATCTGTTTGCTATAGTGTCGATATCCATAGCCCACTGCTTCAATACATTCGCTGTCGTACTGCATTGCCTCGCATTTTTCTATAATATCCTCCATTGTTGGATCGGTGTTCTGCTTCTTGGTTGGCGACTTCTTAACCGCCGTGGTAGTACCAAATCGCTCCCGCCCCCGGCGCGGGGTCTTGGATGGGCTTTGCTTGGGTGTAAAACTTTTGACGTTTTGCTCAAAACTCAACGTCGCGTCGGTTTGGTTCCGAATTCGTGATTTGGTAGGGGTACTTGGCGCGCTAGGTTGACAACACGTCTTTTTAAAGTGCTGGAGGATCCGGTTAAACACCTTCTCCGGAACTGGCACTTTCTTGGTCATTGGTTTGGGTAGTTTGAGTTTGTCGGCTAGCCCCTCGATCGCCAAATGTGCGCAAATATCCGCCCTAGCAATCTCCTCCGACGCTTGTAGCGACACTTCATTGCGCGATTTGCTATATATCGATTTGGCGTAGTTGATCAACCGCGGGTCAAATTCTTGAACGGTGGGTAGCGCGTTCACAAACGCCTGGCGAATTGGTTGGTCCATTTTCTACGGTTGTCGCTGTGTAAGGTGAGGAAGATATAAAAAAATAAAAAAATTGCACGCGATATTTTCGTTCACAAAATGGTTGCGCGCGCGCCTGCTCCAAAAAATAACAAACCCGGTTAATCAAACGAGATTGAATTGCAATCTCGAGACACGCAAAAATGGAGTATGATAAGGACGAGGAGGAGTACGTTCTGAAAGACCCTAAATTGATGCATTATGATACCGAGCCGTTTGAGGATTTGACGTTGGAAGAGCTAGTGGCCTACACCATCATCATCCGATCAGGGTCCAACCTTACCAACCGGTACACTGCTAGGATCCGCAATGAGGCGCTGGCCACGGTGCATTTGTGCCATGAGTTTTTACGGGACGCGACGACTTAAGCCAAACTCAACGCTGAGCAGCGTGTCTCGCAGAAAATGGCCACCCAGTTTGAGCTGGTGATGCACAAAAAGCTACCACAGTGTCTAATAGGCGGGATTGTGGCTGGAGTGGTGATATCCTTGGTGTATTTTGTGCCGGCTTTGGCGCTGTGGGTTGGCGCACACCTAGCCTTGGTGGAACGCATCCACGTTAGTGACCTGATTGGGTCCATCGCGGCCAGTATCACCATTGTCATTGATCTTGTACTCATTCAATCGTTAGTATCTACTCTAAAAAGGGCCGTCAACTCGGGTCGGAAGATATTCGAGGTGGTTAACCGGCAGAACCCTGCCACCGTGGATCCAAATAGCGGGATCTTCCCCGAGAGTATAAAAGTGTATTGACGCGTCCAAGGCCCTGGGGCGGGTAGTGCTAGACAGTGTGAACTTTGCCTACCCGCGTAGCCCGGATATCCCCGTGTTGATTGGGGTCACAATGTCCATCCCATCCAACACTCTGGTCGGGATAGTAGGGCCTGAAGGATCCGGCAAGACAACCGTGCTTCAGTTGATTGGCCTGCTGTACACAGCTCGATCCTGACCCTGCCCGATGGTTACTCCACCACACTCTACGACGCGCATTTCCCCCCACGCAAGCTGCGGTTACTCGCACTAGCCCGGGAGCTAGCTCGCAAACCCAAGGTTTTGCTGGTAGATGAGTTTTGCCAGTATGACGCTGAGTTTCTCGAGGCATTGCTCTGGGCGGCCAAGAACCGCACGGTGATTGTTGCCGGACAAAACGTTAACGATATTGCCACGAAAATGGACTGGATCTATGTATTACATAAATGATGGTTGGTTGAGGCGGGTACACACGTCGAGTTGGTGGCACTAGATGGGAGGTATAAAAAGTGCGCGTCTATTTCTTCATAAAATCAACCGGTCCTCTCACCGTGGAAACAGAAATAAAAACAAAAAAGAAACACTAACTATTTACATGAGCGTTACTGATTTGCGCGCACCGCCCTTACGCCATCGTAGCAGACCGGCCAGCAGCGGGTCCATCGCATATAGCGTCGCGTATGGTCAGTTTGTGGCTGTCCCTGGCCGCAATGAACCAGTGTTTCGGGTGGCAAGCCAAGCCCAGGCCACCGTCCAAGGCAATGTCTCGTTTATCCGGCAGGCGATTCGGGATATCCGTGGGTGGGTTCCTAGCCTATTTGGGTTGATGGCATCGGCTAGCAATTTCCGGAGGTTTGCCACGTCCACTCCGGCCAGTGACGACACGCTGGAGCAGTTTAACGGTATGCTGAGGGAGGCCAGGGTATCAGCAGTATTCAAGGCGGCTATTGAGGGTGATCCAACTTTAGTGCTCGCCACGCGGTCGGCCCAAACGCTGCAAAAGCTGCTGCGGCAGCTGGACGAATCCGCCCAGGGACTGTTCCTACGCGCCCCACGACTCGCCACGTTGTTTGACCTGCTAAAGTCCATGCACGGTAAAGTCAAGCCAGAGGATATAGCTCGCCATCAGGACCTTATCAAGGACCTCAGCCAGTCGTTCTCCAGCCTTCGGCCCGTCTTGGACTACTTTGAAGATAGAAAGGCTGGGTTGGACAAGGCGGAGAAACGCGACGCGACCCGCGCCGGGATCAACGAGCTATTCATCCCAACACTGGTCAAGTTCCTGAATGCGAAAGAGGTTGATTTGGAGGGCATGCTTACCGAGCTACACTCCAATTTATCTGGGTACATCAAGGACGTGCCTGAGCTGACGGAGGTTTTCAACTACACTGTCAACCTGTTAAACAACCCGAGATCGGCGGTCTCCTTAACCACCGAGCTGTTGGATAAAGTAGGTGATCTGATCGACGACAAACAGGTGATCCTACAAGGGGTGGATCGCGCCGCCAAAGTCGCCAGACTCCGCGATGTTATTGAACGCAGAGGATTCACTGGCATACTAGTCAGCCTGTTGCATGGCAATCTCATGACTTCAGTCGAGTTTAAGCAAAGGGTTCGTGAGTGGAAACAACAGGCAGAATTTGGCGGTAAAGAAGAAGAAGAAGAGGATGTAGTTGGGGTGGTGTCTCGGTTCGTGCGGCTTGTCTCGGCAATCGCCGACAATTCTGACAAAATCCACAACCCCCGCGAGATTGCCGTAATGCTGGTTGAAAGCAACCTACGCGAGGTGCTAGGCAGTGGAGTGTACAGCGCCGCTGAGTACGCGTTACGCCACGCGGTAGTATTCGCAAATGCTGCGGTTTGGTTGCGATCAGGCAGTTTATACGACGTGCTGATTGGCAACCTCTCCAACATTGAGAGCATTGTGATACCGCCCCGAACTGGGGACCTGGTAGGGATCGTAAAATACCTGGCCAACCAAGAGCACGGTCCAATTGATTTTTTGGCATCCGCTTTGCTCGGTACCATTCCGGATAGAGCCTCGCTGGAAAACAAGTGCTACGAGTGGGTGGCCGCGTTATCGCCAGGGGACCCTACTCTAGCTAACTATCCAGGGCTGGGCTCGCTACTCAGGGTGTTGGTAAAAATTCAGCATGGGGCCAATGTTGGTGAGTGCGTTTACGAGCAGCTCGAGACGTTATTGGATATTACCGAGGGGGATAAACTGAAGGCTGCGTTGAGCAAGTACATGCAAAAGAAGCGAATACTTGGCGTGATTGAGCATACGCTGGTGGAACCAGGTGGAACGATCGATTTTTTCAAGCGGGTGATTAGCGAGTCGATTGACGAGGCACACATTGCTATTGAGGGCAACCGTATACTAGCGGATTTTGCCCAACGGCTGCATAACGCCACGTCGGCCAATATCGACCAGTTGTGTACCGATGTCAGCGCATTGTGGCACCTACTCACCTTTTTTGGCGGGTTGAATGAACTCTCCACGGACCATGTGGTTGAACGGATTGACAAACTCATCCCCAAACTCTCCTCGTTTATCGATACTTCCCACCAGCTAGGGTCGATGATTGTGGACTACCGCATCCGGCGCGCTCAGACGGGGGTGATTGAGATGCTCAACGTTACATCCGGCCCGGTTGACTTTATCATTCAGTGTATTGACGAGTGGCCAGACTCGGACACCGAGCTGATCAAGTCCACCAGCCGCAAGTGGTACGAGCTGCTAACCACCCGGGCCAACAGCCTCCACATCCCAGGCGCTGACGAGATTATCGACCTAATGTTTGGTATGGCGGATGGGATCAACCGCGACGATGTGGTGTGCTATGTTCAAGACATTTTGGAGGAGATAAGACCGGTGTGCAGAAGGACCAAGGAGCTGGAGGGTGCCATATCCAACTACCAGCATGGAGCTCGCCGCCGGGCGCTACTTGAGTTAGTGTGGTCCGTCCTCAACGACCAGGAAGGAGCTGTGGAGTTTTTGATCAGCGTGGCCGACGAACGGCTAACCAGCATGGAGGTGGTTAAAATCCAATCCATCGAGTTTTTCCGCCTGCTAAGCTCGAGCCGCGAGCTTGACGAGCTGGAAGGGTTGGTCAATTTGTTTTGGAGCATTGGGGTTGGGGAGCTAACCCAAACTCGGGAAATTGTGCACTGTTTGCACAGGGTTCTCCCCTCGTTACAACCGGTTCTAAATAATACAAGCCTCGAATCGTCGATCAGCAGCTTTATCCACCGCGAGGAACTATGCAAGGTTGTTGTCATGCTAGTCAACAACAAAAACGGATGCGCGGATGTACTGTGCTCGGTGCTGCAGGAAGAGGAACAAGATTGCGATGTTCACGGGGCAACCTTGGCCCTATCGCGTAACCTCACCGCCCTGACCGAGTATTCCGTCTCGGTGGCCCGAACTGTAGTCCCCGGGATGGACGCGTTGATGAACGTGTTGTCGGACCTGCAAACAGGCGGGTACGCGACCGACCCCGACGCGGCCCGATCTCTGATCCTATGTATGCAATACGAGCTTTCCCAGATCATAACCACTCCATGCTTCTTTGAGCAGTTGGAGCGGTCACAACTCGTCCAAGATTGTTATTATGACGCATACCAACAGGCCAAATGCGTCAACCTATCGGAATTTTTTATCAACACGTTCAAGGACCCGCAGATCGATCCGGAGGCGCTGGCGGTGCAGTCCCACCAGCTATCCGATGCTCTATCCACCTTTCCCGAGTTTTACAGCCTTAGTCGATGCCTGGTAGCTCAAGTCGCGATTCCAGATCTGCTGGTCCAAGCGCAGGCACTATCCTGGCTGCCAAAATTCCGCAGCATTCAGATTGCGATGGAAAAATTTACCTACTGGCAAGGAGTGAAAACCAAGGTGTTTGAGGTGATCAATGGCCGTGACGGTCCGGCCGAGTTTCTATTCGACGTACTATCAGGTACTGTAGAGGAGGAGAAGGAGTGGATCCAGGTGCGAGCCAAACATTGGCAGATTAATACCACGCAGAAACTAGCCGCGCTGGGGAAGGACAGCGCGTATGTACCCGGTGTGGCCGAGCTGCTGGAGCTGTTTGATGCAATCTCAACCGGCGGGGCCCCACGCTACGATACCATCAACACACTAAACTCTGTTCTCGACCCGAACAAACTATCCAAAGTTCTTGCTGGACGCAAAACTCAAACCATCTTTTCCGGTCTGGTGGACGAGATCACCACATTGATCGAGAGTGTAAAGTAGCTATTGCTCTAATAAAAAAAAAAAAAAAAAAAATGAAACAGACACTGGATTCAGTACATCAAAAAACCTAGATCTAGCTTAGGAAGGTTAGGCAGAGTCTGGTTCTCGCAAGCCGACGAACCAGGCCAACCCGTAGTCAGTGGTGGAAAAAGTGATGGTAGTGCCTTTTGGAAAGAACAACACATCGCCTGGAACCGCATCAATCTCGTTGCCTTCCTCGTCCTTCATGTGGTAGTTGCCCTCCAAAATGATCTTCATTTCATCGTAGTGGTAGGTGTAGGTCAACGGGGTACCTGGCTCTTGCCGGTAGAACCCAGCCGACAAGGTCTTTTCCTTGTCCTCTGGCTTGGAGTGGATCACATCACCCAAAAAGGCGTTGTCGGCAGAGATCAATGGTGGCTTGACATCCTTACCGGTAGACTTTGGAACGTGTTGTAGAGGCATTGTATTGGTTTAATGATTTAATGATTTAATGTAGTAGTTGATACTTTTTTTCATCAATATCCAGACAATCAACCACTCTTTTATAGTTTTTTTTTTTTTGGGCTAATATACAAGGCATTTATACCGCTTCATGCCTAACATGGCTATTGAATCCAAGGTTGGAGACGCCGGTTAGGGGTGTGTGGTATCAAAATAGGGGCGGATAAACGTATACGCGGGGAACGCGCTTCCCAATCGGGCAGTCGAATCCCGATTACCTAATACATGTTTGCGGAATTTCCGACGTTGAATGCGAGCCGCACCATCCGCTCGGCTAACCTTGCCTGGCTCTATAGAAACGGGGAATCCCGAGTACTTTGCTTTTCAGTACAGTACTGACTCGTGGCTGCCCGCCGCATATCAACACACGGCACCAAATCTAGATTTGGATCGAAAAACAGCAGGATGATCTTTGCAAAATTTCAACGCACGGCACCAATGCATTTCCAATTATATATATATTTATATATCTAACCTAGTAGCACTTCCCATCCCCACTCTTTCATCACCACGCTCCAATGGCACCAACCTTTGATACCCTCATCTTCCGGGTCGTCGGCTGACTTGGCCCCGCCAAACGCCTCGGCCACTCGAGATGCAATACTTGATGCGATATCCCTGGAGCTTCGACGAGCCGCCAACGAATCGTCCGTGTTGTTTGCAACCTTTTTGTGAATTTCAGTTGCCTGTTTTTGCCGATTTTCTCGCTCCTTACGACTCGTATCCTTTCGCAACCACACCTCCTTGACAATCTCCACGGTCCGGTCGACATTACCCAACCACATGCGCTCGCTTAGTTTTCGCCATCGTTCCCGAACCCACGCCCGTTCCTCACCATTCGCCTCGCAACCGGCAATAAGTAGTGGGAAAATATGCACCACCGAGGTTCGTGACGAGGTTGGGATCGACGCCAGCAACATCATGACCTTTTCCGCAAGTTCATGCGAGCTAAGCGACGGAACCTCGGGAACCGCCTGATGCAAGTACAACAGCGATGCATACCGGTAGGATTCGGCGGTGGCCAGACAAGAGTTGAGATCCCAGGTTGGGTCCTCCACTAGCGTCATTTTCTTGGACAAGCTGGCATTCCACTGTTCCAGCTGATGTTTGAGCTCAACTGCCTCGCTGACAATTGACAACGAGTTTTTGTTGCTCTTGCGCACTTTTTGCACCAACGTGGCCACCTTGCCGATCAACGGAAATAAGGTCTGCGCGCACCCCAAAAGCGGGTCAACCTCGTCCTGCTGCCCAACAAACATTTCGTTTTTTAGCTCCAATGGACCGGCAGTAGGGAGCGACGTTAGGGAGGTGGCGACTGAGGAAGTGGACCCGTTGCGAGTATCCCGACGTTTCTTTTTTGGGTTGGAAGTTGGCGACCCACCAAACGACTCATCATCATTATCATCGCTACTAGAATCCTCAAACACGTCATTATTGAGCAGCATCTGCACCGGATTTTCGTCAATAATCTCCTCATTGGCCAGCTCCACAATCGAGTTTTCACTACTACTCCGCACTTGATCGTCGTCTGCAGTTAGGCGCGCGCACACATCCAAGTACAACCACGAATTGAACAAAAACTGCAGCCAAGGCGGCAATGGCCCGCCATTTTTGTTATGCTGGTTCAGCAGCTGTTTCAACATTGCCGCCGCCCCTCGCAAATGCGCGATCCCCGTCGTAATGTGGCGGTCCCACGCCTCCGCAAACGCCAGGGATAGCGTAGTGGCGAGTGCGATATCTGGGGGTAGAGTCTTGTTGGACAGTCCCGCTGATAACATGTTGAAAGACTCCTTCATGTGGTGCATTGCCTGCGATCTAAGCTCACCATCGCTCCGTGCGGTGTGGAATTTGGTCATGGCGGCAACGGCATGGTACAATGCCCCGTAATCCTGCGCTAGCGGCCACATTACCGTCCGCCACGGATTTTCAGTGGGGCCGTCTTTAATCGACAGAACCCCGCATGTGTACCGATCGTAAAGCTTAAATGTTTGTTCATGCGAGTCGATCAGATTGGCTGGAATCGGGCCCAAGTTGATTGAAAATGGCGAATTGTCATTGGCGGTTAATACTTCTGGCTGCTTGGCCGGGTCAAAAATATCCGCGAGCCAGCCTTGCAATCGGTCATTGGCTCCGGTGCTGCCGCTACCCCACGCGTATTGGGAGTGAGACACCAAGCTCGATTCTTTTTGTTGTTTGCTTTTCTCGTCCTGTCCTTGCTCTTGAGGGGGAATTTTGGTGTTGAAATCCAACATGTCGATATCTTTGGGCGATGGCACCGCCAGGCTGAAATTATCCTCGTTGATCCCACTGCCAAATATCGCAGAAAAAGTGGGTGACGGCGCGTTGTTTTCCATGCCCCCGTTCCACTTTGTCAAGTCGCTAGGTAGATTGTTCATAAAATCGCTAAAGCTTGGGCTGGGGGCGTTAAACGGCGAGAACCCTGATCTGTAATTATGTGGTGGCGACGGTGGCTGCTGTACCACCACCACTGCATTCGCATTCACACTAGGGTGCTTGTTTTCTTTACCCGTATTATTATTATTCGCAGCCGAGGGGGGTTCGATCTTGTTGCCCGACATGTCTTTGCAATTTTGATCCCCGCTTTTGTCTGCCATTGGATTGTTGCCCGATACATTCACTGCACCAATATTATTTGGGTGCATTGCAGCTGTGTTGGCGGGTGCATGAGCCTCACGCTTATCTGCCCGATTACCCGGCACCATTGCCGCCGAAGCAGCGTGAATAAGCGAATCAATCGACTTGTTTTTGTCATTACCGTTTTGCATAGCCTTACCGTTTTGCGTAGTATTGTTGGTTTGCGGGTTGTTGACGGCACTGGTGATACTGTTTGATCGTTGGTGAGTCTGCTGCTTGGTTTGTTGCGCTGGCGTATTGTTTTGCTGCTTGTTGATACGTGCACACACATTGGTCTCTTCAAACGATCTCCACTTGAAGTTTTTGGCATATCCGCCACACTGCACTTTACGACGCGCACCTTAGTTAATGTTAGCCTTGTAAATTCTTACAAAAAAAAGCACCAAAAGAGGGGGAGGGAAGGCTTACACTCTAAACAAGTAGGCTTCGTCTCGTCGCATTTTAGCCGCCGTTTTTTACAGGTCACACAACCTGATCGTGATTTGGTCTGCTTCTTTGGTGGGTCAACCATCCTGCTAGGCTAAGTCTCTTCTTTTTTTTTTTATCGTGTGTATCAATAAATGGCGTAAAGAACAAAAAAAGACCAGGATATCTCAATATTTTTATATCAAATGTGGAGCTGTTGGTAAAGAGCTGATGTAGGCGTCGATCTATATATAAAAATAATTAACAGCGATGCAGCACAAATCCCACAGATACTACCCCCCAGGCGAAACCTCCTAGCGCTTGTTTGGAGATCGAATAAGAAATATTAAAAAAGAAATGTAAAATGACAAAAGAAAATGGTTCACCCGCACAGAAGAAGGAGGAGGTGTGTTATTAAAAAAAAAAAACTTGTCCGTTTTGAAACCTGGTGCTCGCAGCAATATTGGTTCCAAGACTTTTGAGAAGAATTAAAAAAAAAAGGGTTACGAGTATACGGGTGTACAACACACACAGCAAAATAAGCAAGCGCACTTGGGCAAACTGCAGTAGATCAGAAAGATGGAGAAGAAATAGTTGAGCTAACCACAAGAGGGGTTAGGATAGGTTAGTCCCGGGACACTCCTTCTTTTTTATATTTAAAAAATTATACCCGCCCAGGTGTATTATTAAAAAAAAAAAAAAAAAAAAAAAAAAAAAAAAGAAAAAGAAACAGGGAAAAAGGTCAAATGTACACCCCGGGGTGTGCTGATTACACGATATTCATGGCCAGCCCCATCCTTTCCTGGGTTTTAAGGGATGTCTAAGAAAAGTGCACTAGTAGCTGCACTTGGTATCAGTACGTATCAGAGAGACAGCGCGGTGGAGCGCGGCCGGCCGAGCTTTAAATTCCACACGAGATAGAAGCTTGTACTGTACTGTACTTTATCTATCTGCATAGATGAGTGATAACGGAACAATTCAACTGATAACTGTAAAATTGATCCATATGAAAAATGTCGATGGTTAACTATATAGAAATATCAAGATATTTTTCAGAGTCGTGAGCTGCCCATAGTAAGCGATGATTGCCGAAAAAGAATTTTTTTTGTTTTTTTTTTTATGTGGGGAAAAAACAAAAACAAAAAAAAAGAACGAGGATTACAGTCCAGTAGCTTAACTGACTATTAACTCGTTGTTGAAAAAGAAACGCAGACGAGACATTTATTAATTCATACAGTAGGTCACGATACCGCGCAAAGTTAAATGCACAGCGCAAGGTGTCCCGGAATGGAAGGAAACCCAATGGCGGTACAAGGTTGAACCGGACATTGTGTTTGCTTTTTGGGAGCTTTGTCAAGATTGTCCTCGGTTGTTTCTTTACGCACTCCACCAGTGAGCCCGGCAGTCTGCTCTGCTCTACGCTACTCTGTTGCACATCATATGTGGCTTGAGGACGGCCGGCTGAAGTTTGACATGACCAGATAAAAAAAAAAAGATGTGAACGGGAGCATGTCCCAAAATGAACGCGCCTTGGGGCTTATTTTAGACTCATGATCGCATCGCCATCAGAAGATCAGGGCAGTGTGAAAGGTACCTAGATACAAAGAACCAGGCATTTCCCCCCAAGTAAGGCTATCATGTATAGTAAGGAATTTTAAATTAAGCACCCTCACGTGGCTGAGGAGTAGTGGCGGCGGCGGGGGCCGCCTGTGTGGATCATAACTTGTTAACCCCGCAATCGGATCGGTACCCAGCACCGACTGGGCCGGTTTCGCCCTTGCCCCAACGAACAAATGAAAAAAGACTCATTTCTCTTGTACAGTTACACAACGCAAACATCGGCAGATCAGATCAGCAGCTTGTTTTTTTTTTTTTATAAAATTTTTTATTCGCCCACACAGTGACCACGAGAGAAAGTAAGCAATGAGCGATTTGAAACACAGCGGATTGACAGAGTACTCCAGTGACACCCCAGTGACTGGATCCAAACCGCCTAGTCCATCAATGGGCAAGTATCCGAACATTGACCCGTCTCTGCTGCTTGAGGATGGCACCCCAGACTATCTAAAACTGATCTTGACATCGCGAGTGTATGAGGTGTGCAGAGAGACGCCAGCAACACCGGCGGTCAATTTGTCTGCCAAGCTCAAAACCAATGTGTTTTTGAAACGAGAGGATTTGCAACCGGTTTTTTCATTCAAGTTGCGAGGTGCGTACAACATGATCTCTCAATTGCCAGAGGATGAAATGTGGAAGGGCGTTATTGCCTGTTCGGCGGGTAATCATGCACAAGGTGTGGCGTATTCAGCAAAGCATCTGGGCATCCCGGCTACTATTGTGATGCCAACCGGTACCCCATCGATCAAGTACAAGAATGTTGATCGGATGGGTGCCAAGGTGGTACTGCACGGCGAGGACTTTGATACCGCCAAAGCGGAATGCGCACGGCTAACCAAACTACACGGGCTGACCAATATCCCCCCATTTGACAACCCATACGTTATTGCTGGGCAGGGCACTATTGGCCTGGAGATTCTACGCCAGGTTAACCTATCCCAGCTTAAGGCCGTGTTTGCCGCAGTAGGCGGTGGTGGGTTGATTGCTGGCATTGGATCGTATATCAAAAAGATTGCTCCACACGTCAAGATCATTGGCGTGGAGACTTATGATGCGTGTGCCATGTACCAATCCTTGCAAAAGAAGGAACGAGTCGCGCTGAGTGAAGTTGGGTTGTTTGCTGATGGTGCCGCTGTGAAACACCCAGGCGAGGAGTGCTGGCGATTGTGCGCTCAACACGTTGATGAGGTTGTTCGAGTCACCACTGACGAACTCTGCGCGGCCATCAAGGACGTGTTCACCGAGACTCGAAGCATTGTGGAACCAGCTGGGGCATTGTCCGTGGCTGGGATGCACAAGTATGTTTTGGAGCACGGAGAAGTGGACCACTCCAAGTCTGCCTACGTGCCGGTTCTTTCAGGTGCCAACATGAACTTTGACCGGTTAGGGTTTGTTGCTGAACGGGCCAAGCTTGGTGAAGGCACTGAAGTATTTATTATCGCAGCCATTCCTGAAAAGCTAGGCGCTTTTAAGGCCTTGGTTGACGTTCTTTATCCACGAACAGTAACCGAGTTCTCATACCGGTACTCCACACCAGAGAATGGTGGTGAGGAAGGCGTGGCTCATATTTACATGTCTTTTCAAGTTTCCGACCGAACGGAGATTGATGGGATTTTGCAAAAAATGGAGGCAAAGGGCATGAAGGGGACGGATATCAGCGACAATGAGTTTGCCAAATCGCACGCGCGGTACTTGGTTGGCGGTAAAGCGCCAGTTGCTGACGAGCGGATCATCCGGTTTGAATTCCCTGAACGGCCAGGATCTTTACATCGGTTCTTGAACTGTATGCGACCAAAATGGAACACTACGCTGTTCCATTACCGAAATAGAGGCTCGGATGTGGCCAAGGTCACTGCCGGGATCTGCGTTCCATCCAATGAAAGCGACCAATTGGAGCAATTCCTGACCGAATTGAACTACCCATGGGTGGAAGAAACGGATAATATCGCCTACAAGCTTTTCCTAAAGGGCTGTTAACTACTCTGTAATTACTTGTATACATGCATGTAACTCAACATTTGATGTTTATGTGTGAGGCTGAAGCGGGAACTCTGAGGGTGAATTAATTGGGAAGGAGCGAGCGAGCCCAATCTTTTACCCCTCTGGCTATATAAATGCGTCACCAGATTTCCAGTGACTAATTTCTATCCTCTCGAGCATTTACTACCACAGAGTTGTAAACAAAAAAAAAAAAAAAAAAAAAAAAAAAAAAAAACAAGATAAAACAAGATGGTGCAACAAGAACATTTCCAAGTCGAGAGATGGATGGACAAGTACGAGACTACGGTCAAGACTAACCTCGCCGAATCGTGCTCTTATTCGTTGAGTTTGAACCAGGTAGCCCGAATCACCGGCACCGAGATTCCATGGTCCAAATTGAACGACCACCGGTTGGTGTATGGCAACATTAAAGGCTCAGAGGAGCTTCGACAGGCCGTGGCTGACATGTGCAATGAACCATCTGGGCCAATTAAGCTAGAGTCCCAAGATGTGCTGATTACAAATGGCGCGATTGGGGCAAACTTTTTGATTTACTATGCGCTAGCTGGGCCGGGTGATCATATCATTGTGGTTGATCCAACTTACCAACAACTAAACTCTGTGCCGGCAATGTTTGGCGCGGAGGTTGAGAAACTTCCATTGACCCCGGAAAACAACTACTTGCCTGATTTGGACCAGCTTGCCAAGATGATCCGTCCAAACACCAAGATGGTCAATATCAACTCGCCGCACAACCCATCGGGTCAAGTTATCCCACAGGATCAGCTAGAGAAGATTGTTGAGATTTGCAAAAAGGCGGATTGCTACTTGCTTTGTGATGAAGCATATCGGCCAATGTTCCACGGGTGCGAGCCAACCACCAGTGTCGCGACATTGTACGAAAAGGCGATCATTTCTGGTTCCACCTCCAAGGCATTGGGTCTGGCAGGACTGCGAACTGGTTGGGTAGTGACCCCAAACAAGGAGGTGATTGAAACGTGCATGAGCCGACGGGATTTCAACACAATCTGCGTGTCAATGATTGATGATTTGCTAGCTACTTGGGCCGTGTCCAACCGACACAAAATCCTAGAGCACAATTACGAGCTTTGCCGACAAAACCTGCGGATTGTCGATGACTTTATCAATACCACATCTTCCATTGAATACTTTAAACCACCAGGCGGGACCACTATTTTCCCAAAACTGGTCAAGGTGAAGGACACTCAAGAGTTTTGCCACAACCTAGCCACTCGGTTTGGCACCTTGGCCGTCCCTGGTGAAACTTTTGGCAAGCCAGGTTATTTGCGGATTGGATATGGCAACAGCCGGGAAGAGCTGGACGAAGGGTTGGAGAATATGAAAAAGCTCATGATCGAAGACGGGTACTGGGATTAGCCTGGCCCTGCTGCGGAGATGTAAATCGAGTATCAGACTCTACTTTATGAAACCTTGGCATTGTAACATGCTTCAACCGCTCCAACTCCTCTTTTGGAGGCGCACTGTTGAGCAGCTCGTTCAACGCCAGATCCTTCCACGCCGGTTCCTTGAGCTTTTGCTGTGATTTGGTAATCCCAAACGTGGCGTGTTGATCGGGAATCACTTCATCGTCGTCATCCGAGTTTATAGGCTGATGATCGGCAGGCACTAGAATATCGTCAAACTCTAGCTTATTTTGCATCCATTCTTCAAACATTGCCGCGGACCGCGCCACTGTTAAATGCACATGCGATCTGTCGCTATCCTTCATTCTCAGGGCGTATACTAGAAGTCGAGAGAAGAAATTAAAAAAACAGCGCGTAATAAATATTTGGGAGAAAAAAAAGCGGAGTTGCAACGAAGGTCGGAAGGTCGGCGGCCGCCGTGGCGGCGGCGGCTGTGCATTAATCGTAAACCAATAAATTCTCAATACAACTTTCCCTCCTTATTTTTCTCTTTTGTCCCGACTTGATAACATCATCACAAGAGCAACCTTGTAAAAAAAAAATTCAAACCCACTACTCTTATTCGGCCCTTTTTATTTACAACCCAACCATCCAGGAGAGATTAACTACCAGGTTGTTAGTGTTTTAAAATGTCCAAGGCGATGATGCGTTCTATCAAGAACGTGACCAATGGGTACACTTCAGCCCAGGTCAAAGTGCGAAACGGTACGAAACTCCCCCCCTTCATCCTCCTCTTCCTTCCTCCCCCACCAAGATGAAAAAGACTAACAGTACTAAGCAACTAGCAACGACGCATGGGGCCCAAATACAGCGGATATGCAAGATATCGCACAAATGACATTTCAAAAGTAAGTCTTTGGAAACCCACCCCTATTTAGAAAAAAAAAAGTAGCATGTGTTAACATCAGCCCACTAACTCCTGATAGCCACGAATTGTTTGAAGTCATGGATATGATTGACCGGCGGTTGAACGATAAAGGCAAGAATTGGAGACACGTCATGAAGGCGTTGACGTTACTGGATTATATCATTCACTGTGGATCGGAAAACGTTGTGTTGTGGTCCAAGGACAACCTGTATGTGATTAAAACATTGCGGGAGTTTCAGTACATTGACGAGGATGGACGGGATCAAGGCGCCAACATTCGTGCCAAGGCGAAGGAGTTGACTTCGTTGTTGCAGGATGATGATAGACTACGAGAGGAGCGGAAAGGTGGGATGGCTAGACAACAACAGCAACGACAACGACGGCGAACAAACTCGCGACCGCCTCGTCCAGAGGGGTTGTCTCCATCAATGACTGGGAGTAGCAGGCGTAACACCAACCCACGTGCATCTCCAGCAGGGGATTCTGAGCTACAGCGAGCGTTGGAGGAGAGTCGATTGACTATGGAGCAGGATGAGCAACGAAGAAAGGAGATGATGGGTTCGGAAACTGATTTGAAAAAGGCTTTGATGTTGAGTAAGGAGGAGGAAGAGCAGCGAGGAAAGACTAGTCAGGCTGGGATGATTTTTGAGAACCATAGCCAGCCAAACTTGATTGACACGTCGGATGTGTGGGCTCCACAACAGCAACAAGTTTATATGCAACCACAATTCACGCAACCTCAACAACAACAACAACAACAACAACCAATGTATCAAAATACGGGTACGGACTTGTTTGGCAATCCAATGTTCCCTCAACAACAGCAGCCAATGGCGACTGGTATGTTGCAGAATGCATACAACACTGGAGGTCCATTTCAACAACAACAGCCGCAGCAGTTTACTGGCAACCCGTACATGCAACAACAGTTTACTCCGCAACCACAACAGCCGCCGCAACAACAAGAGCCAGAGCCTTTGCAGCCGCTAAAAACTGGGTCCAATAACCCATTTGCCAAGTTAAGCCAGCCACAGCAACAGAGTGCAGCACCACCGCAACGGACTCAACCGTCGTTGCAGGAGATTCAGCAACAGCAACAACAGCCTCAGCCTCAGCCTCAGCAATTGCAGCAACAGCGAACCAATAACAGCAACTTTGACGCTGCTCATATGAACAACCTAAATACGTTGTTGAGCGAGAAGGATGGGATTGACACGTTTGGGAATGTAGGGGATTTGCGGATTCCGGCACAGCATACCTCGACGAGCTTTGTCAACTCTGCGGGGCAAAAGACTGGCAACGGGCAGGGGTACCAGCAGTCCAACAACCCATTCATGGCGCAGTACACTGGAGTTGCCACTACGAACCAAATTCAGCCGGCGTTTACAGGGTATGGGTTTGGAAACGCACCGCAGTCGCAGCAGGCGTATCAGCAACGAAACAATGGTAATAACGGCCCAAATAGCTTGATTGACTTGTAATATTATCTCTATTTTTTTTTTTCTAGTGACGATCGATTTGCGCGTTTTGATTTGAGCATTCAACAGATTGGCTTTGAGGTACAGCGTACATTGGCAATGCTGCCCCGCTACAGATTCTATCGTAGGAAGGGAGGTGTGCGATTTTATGTTGTGTGGGAATACCCCCCCCCCCCCCCCCCCCTGCGGCTGAAAAACCCATAACTATAGTACTGTAACTCAAAAAGCTTGTTACCACGTCTTTTTACTTGCTTCAACACTAAAACCCTGGCAAGATCAATCCGGACCAATAGCTGTGTGAGGGAACATACGTATATAAAGTAGCGCCAGTGACAATTATCCCTGTCTTGCATCGACCAGGTCTCCTACTTTCCAGCGGCTTATCAGGCGCCTAACCCGATGCAACCATCGTGCCTCAATCCGCTGGGGAGTGTGCTTGAATTGAGCTCTCAATCTGACACTGAATTGCAAGCCTCAGTTGACGGGTACAAAACAAAAACCCCAACAGTCTGTCAAAAATATACAGAAAGATTAGTCGTCGCTGCTGCCGTGCCGAATCACGCTCGAGGTGTCGGATTCAGACCGGCGAGAAAAGTTTGTAGCGTATGGCGACAACGCGGTGCTAATCTTGGTCAGATGGCGGTTAAGTTCCTCATCAAACGGGTTGGACAACCATTGTTCCTTTGTGGTGGTGGTGTTGCTGGCAACGTTGGTGAAGCTATCCGGTTGTTGGATGGCAAACAACAGTTTGACACACTTTTCCATATACTCATCAAACATCATCTCGTCAATCAGCCGGTCAGAAAACCTTAGTCGCTCATACACAGTGATAAACTCATATGTGACCTGCTCGTTGTCGATGATATCGCTTTCCAGCAACCACAGCACATACTCGCGGATTGCCATCCCCTTTGGCCTGTCAAACTCTGGGTACAACATGCGGGTCTTGTACTCGATAAACGAGCACATAATCTCTGTTACTTGTTCGTATGGAGCGTCAAACTGACCCTTGGATATAGTAGGGTTCATGAGCCCCGGGTGGGAAATGTGCTGGTCTGTAGGCAGAGTGTCGTGGGCAATCTCCATGCATCGTTCCAGCTCCTGCTCGATCAGATTCCCGCTTTCCTTGGGCAAATCGTCCTTGGCAGGGATGAACCGCCTTGGGATGTCGTTCAAAGACCGCCTTGACTTTAACAACCGCGAGACGTACAACACAATGGCAATGACGACAGTGAGGGCATAGGCCACTACAATGATAATCACATTCCAAAACTGGCCCGAGCTCTGGGACTGGGAGATGGTATCAATAGGGGTAACCACCAGCAGCCCGATGAACAGGACCAGCAGGAGCACCAGCGACGCTCTATACAGCAAGGTCCAAGCCCATTGTTTTTGCATCGAAGAAAAAAAAATTCGTGTTGTGATGTGTGTGGGTAAATGTCGTGTAGGGTTGGGACTATCAAATACTAACTCATCTCATAACTATTATCTAGCCGCTCGTAGCTTTTTTTCTTGAACCGCTTTTTCCGGGGTTTTTGCAGGTTAAACTGGCGAGCCCCTCTCGTGCAATAAATAATCAACATGTAAATGGCAAAAAACATGAGGATGCATGTGGGTAGCGACAGCATGGCCATGGTCAACCCATCATTACTCGCCTTGATCTCAATCTTTTCCTGTTTTTTGTGCTTGCCCCGGACTGTCGGGCCCTGGCGCAGCTTTACAATCGTTCCGTTGGCTAGCATATCCAGCTCGCTATCCAGCACCGACTCGGGCTGGACCGTAAGCACCGCAAGCTGGTTGTACTGCCCCAGCAACCAATCATACTCAATCTGCAGCGGGTAGAACCCAGTGTTTTCCATCCATTCTGATGTGAAAAATGAAAACCCCGCGTCACGCTTCTCAACCACACTATCATCCCGTTTGGCAATGTTCTCCCATGTATCCTCCACATACGCTAGATGAATGCGGACCCGGTCGGTGGGGTCAAAATAATGCGTGTACCACGACACCCAGTGAGTTTGATCGTATAGCACGTCCACATTCTGATGGGGCGTGCAAAACGGTGCGCTGTTCTTTTTCCCGCCCCGTCGGTTGAAATACCGGTCTGGAGTACATCGGATCAGTGGGTTGAGCCGGTCGTTCTCGTCCTCCTCGCGAACCCACTTTACCTCTTTATGATGAGTCTTTCCTGATTTCCCCTTGACGTTTTTATTAGAAAGATCGTGGGTGACGGTGACCGGGCTGGCGAACCAATCCTCGTAATCCGGCCATGGGTCTTTAGTTTCGGCCCCCTTGACTTTGGGCGAGATTGTCTTTGCAACCCCGTCTTTTTTTAGCGATACCCATGCAGTCGGAGTTTTCACATTGGCTCGCGGCGATGCGCTGAATGTGATCCCATCAACCACCGTGGGCGTGACTAGCTCTATCTCTCCTGATACCGTACGGATCCACGGCTCTAGCGATTTCGATGTGGAAGTGGGTCCTGGCCGCTTGTCGATGAATTTTGCACTGGCTGTTGCTGCGATAAGTATCGATATGCTGACGCGCATTGCATTTACTACGTGAAGTGAGAAAGGAAAGTTTAAAAAAAAAAAAATCGCCAATGGAAAAAAAGAGAGGCAGGAGGAGACAAGGAGTTCCCGCAATGTGAAATAGTAAGTAACCCTGGCGAATAAAATAAAAACGTAGCCAATCTCGATTTAATTATGCGCCCAGGTATATAATCTTGGCGGGTTTTGGCGAGAGTGTTTCTCCCAATATGCAAAACGCCCCTGGTTGCGGTCACCCAGACGGCAAGTCGGAGGGAGCGAAGAAGGTCGGCTCCCGCTTCTACCCGAGTACGGCTGTGTGTGAGGCTATAATCTTTTATTAGCGAAAATACCAATCGCTTATTTATAAATGAGTTACATTAGGAGCTGGTTAATAGTGCTGTTGTTTAGGAGATAACACAGGAGTGTGGAGTAACACCGTCAGTGTAGGAGGTGGCGTTTTCGAGGATCTTGGCTGGAGTGTTCATCTTTTTTTTTTGGCTTATTGGTTGTTGATAATGGACAAACTTTGGACATCCAACCAGTATTTTATACTACTGAAGCTGGCTAAGTCATGATCAGGCCCTCAAAATAATGTCCATTGTTCTGTCAAAATTGGGTTATTGTATACGTTATACGTATATATATATACGCGATCGAGAGTGACCGTGCATATTTGCGGGGCGCGTGCATTAGCGCGTTTCGAGTTTTGGAGAAGGCTCGAATGTGCAGTTCTGCGTATATATACAAATTTGTGTAGGATTCAACTTTGTATGAGATTGAGAAAGTGCCGGTGCATGCACAAGTTTGGATAAAAACCACAAATTGAACGACTCAAGAGATGTTTAAAACCGAACCAAGAGTTGAAAGAGCATGATAGGTGTATGTATTGACATTAGACCGAGACTTTAGTATAGTCTGAATTCCAAATGAGAAAAAAAAAAGTTTATGGTTACATGTTGCAAGTATACTGATTCAAAGTTCGTAGGTCAGTTGCACTTCATTATAATTATAATTAGGCAATGACACAAGAGTGTGGAGTGACACCGTCGGTGTAAGAGGTAGCGTTGTCTAGGATCTTGGTTGGAGTGTTCATTATTAGTTTTTGTTTGGTGCATCCAAAAGTTGGACAGGGACGGTCTTTTATAGATGACCTTCGTATACCTTTAGACTAAGTTCTTATCGAGTTATCAACATTGTGTCCATTGTTCTATCGAAAATAGGCAACGCGAGCGGGGAGGATTTCATATGCGCTTTCTATATACGTCATGCATAAAGCGCGCGTCAAATTTGTCGACCAAGCGCTGCGAACTTTACAATTTCTGGTACGTGCTAATATATTTGAATACATAAACGGGTATATCATTGTGTGTACAAATCAAAGGCCCAAAATCACTGAAGAGATAGCCAAAAATTTAAGCCAGACAGGTTACATAAATGGAAAAGACGAGAGTCAATTGGGAAAAAAGAGGTTTCTTAAAAATAATTACAAGTATACAGCTTCAATAAATTACATTACAGAAAGCAGCTATAGTTTGCTGTAGAATTGGCTTCTGTGATGGTCAATTGCACTTGATATTATCATGACCTTTAGGCAATCACGCAAGAGTGTGGAGTGACACCGTCAGTGTAAGAGGTAGCGTTATCTAGGATCTTGGTTGGAGTGTTCATTATTAGTTTTTGTTTGCTGTATCCAAAACTTGGACAGGGACGGTCTTTTATAGATGACATCCATATGCCTTTAGACTAAGTTCTTATCGAGTTATCAACATTGTGTCCATTGTTCTATCGAAAATAGGCAACGCGAGCGGGGTGGATTTCATATGCGTTTCGTATATACGCCGTGCATTAGCGCGCGTCAAGTTGTCGCGCTAATGTGTGAATTCATAAACTGGTATATCGTCGAGTGTGCAAATCAAACACCCAAAATCACTAAAGATTCAGCCAAACTATTAAGCCAGAGTTGGAAAAGACAGAGTCAATTGAAAAAAAAAAAGGTTTCTTAAAAGAGTTACAAGTATACAACTTCAATAAATTACATTACAAAAAGCAGCTATAGTTTGCTGTAGAATTGGCGTTTGCGATGGTCAATTGCACTTGATATTATCATCACCTTTAGGCAATCACGCAAGAGTGTGGAGTGACACCGTCGGTGTAAGAAGTAGCGCTGTCAAGGATCTTGGTTGGAGTGTTCATTTTTTTTTCGTTTGTTGATGAGAAACTAGTATCCATGGACCTAAACCATTCTTTTATAACCAATCGCGAACCCAAATTATCAGTAAAAAAATGTCCATTGTTTGATCAAGATTGGCAATTCGGGCGGGGGGAAGCCAATGCACTTCCGTGACCATGCATTAGCGCGTTTCAAAATATCTTCTAAAACTGGCTCACCACAAATAAACTACGCAGAAAATTTCACAGGGGTCATGATTATACATTCAAAAAAATAACATTAGAAACTACTTTTTATCCAAGCAAGAGATTAATAAAATATCGAAACCACAAAGGGTAAAAAAACAACGGTTTCGACAAATTACAATCGTCGACCTCGTCGACCGTGGGCCTTTCGGGTAGAGTCAGATGGAACTGGGGTAACATCTTCGATTCGGCCAATTCGCAAACCAGATCGGGCCAAGGCTCGTAGAGCGGATTGAGCACCTGGACCTGGGGTCTTGGTGCCGGTACCACCGGTACCTCGAATCTTGAAGTGTAGAGCGTTGATGCCAACTTCCTTGCACTTGGCGGCAACATCTTGGGAGGCCAACATGGCAGCGTATGGGGAAGACTCGTCGTGATCAGCCTTGACCTTCATACCACCAGTGACACGGGAGATGGTTTCTCGACCAGTCAAATCAGTAACGTGGACGAAAGTATCGTTGAAGGAGGCGAAGATTCGGGCAACACCGAATACCAATTCACCTTCTCGGGTTTGTGGACCAAGAGTGACGTTTTCTGTTTAAAAGTTAGTATTGTTCTCTTTTTTGTACCGTTGTACCAGGGGCGGGTTTGCAAATTTTTTTTTATATATAAACTTGTGGGTGGTGTTTGAGAATGCGCTGCTGTATTGTGCTCTGCTCGTCGATTAGCTTGGAACCTGGCTCTTGATAGAATCAACATTCATCAATCGTCGTACTGCTACGCTTAGTTTGCGAATCCTTTTCATCCTTTTTCAAGCCTTTTACTGGTGTCAGTGTACCAACTCATTCGCAAATCGCATCGTATCACATTGCACGCATCGCATTCGTTCAACACAACCCATTCGTCTAAACAATTCGCATTACCTGCCCGTGGACTGATCCAGCAAGATCAAAAGTCTGTCAAACTTACCTTGCTTTGGGGCCATGACTGGTGCTATATGTGTGTGACTGGGTGTGTGAGAGAGAAGAAATGAGTGAAAAATTGACCAAAGTGTCGATAGGTCCTGCGGGTGTGTGAGTGGGAGCGCGCGCGCTAGCCCGCCCCGCTTGAGCAGCGATCGGACCTCCGACGTTTGTAAAAAAGAGTGGGTGCGGAAAAGCGTGCGCACGCCACTTTATCTCTAGGGCGTGGTTACCGCATTTGGACACAAACCCTAAAACCCCTCCCCTCCCCGAGCTCGGCTCTCGGGGATCGGAAACGGAACTGGAAAAAAATAACGCACCAAGGCAATTTACGAATCTGCACTCAAAAAAATAACGAATGACGTAGTAGCGAACAAGGATTGGCAATGTCCCGCCGGATCCTCAACCCCCCCGTTTCTCGCTCAAGCCGCGTCAGGCCCAAGCCCTAGCCACAAGAAACAAAACCCCAAAGCAAGTAGCGCGCCTAATCACAATGCAACAATGAACCACAAAACCCAAAGAACAACAAACACAACATGCAACGTGGGGTTTTTGTTCTTTTTTAGCGCAACAAGCAATAGAAGGAAAAAAAATCTCACACATATGACGATTTGGGCCTAATCGGTGCCTTTTGTACTCATTTTATCAAACGATTAAAAGCAAGATAATCTCCAGTTATTGAGGTCGGTCTCCACATTCACATTATTTATTTATTGATTTGTTGATTTATTAATTTTTTTTAATATATTGATAGCATAATGGATAAAGATACAGACCAGATATGCGCCATGATTTCGGGGTTGGATATTGAGACGAGCCATAAACGGACAAGGTACCTCAAGACGCCACACAAGCGCCGGCACAAACGAGCATTAACGCACAGCTACTTTGAAGGCAAGAGGTGGGCTGCCACGACTCACAGCAGAGGCAGGAAGCTGGACAAGCACCACTCGTCTAGACTGCGACCGATAAAGGAAGAATCGTCGTGTTCTCCGCACCGGCGCATGTACATGAACATGCGCCATGCCGGCCACAAGAGCGTTGACATGCTAGCCGCTGGGCTTAGCTCGTTGAACCTACGTAAGCACCACCGTACTTTTGACGCCAACGAAAAGACGGCGTCTTGACTTGTATATATATACATGTATACGTGGTATCAAATTATTTTATTTATTGCAGAAATGATTGCTTGTAGTATTCCTCTTGCAGTTGGCTCAGCGGGTAATATTCGGGCATTGGGTCTAGGTTGTAAATCTCGTGCGCCGCATTGATCCCAGCGTCAAAATCGTGGGGGGTTGGCGTCCAGCCCAAATCATACACCAGGGCAATATTTAGCATGGCAGTGCGCCAGTCTCGATCGTAAAGGTATTGTGCCGCCAGGTATTGCTCAAAAATGCGTCGCGAGTATTGATCCGCCAACACCTCGTCCAACAAGTCACTCATTACTTGAAAGTTTTTTTTTTTCTTTTTTTTTTTTTTTGGCGAGTATAAGTGGGATAAATAGTTTTTTTTTTTTATTCAAGTAGGGAAAAACTTAAAATAGAGACATTGACGCTAATACCTGGTTAAACTGCTTGGCCATCCAACCCGTGGCTTTTGGCATGCGCGCAATTCGGATCATCGCAACCAGGGCCAACGAGGTCAACCCGCCAATTATCGAGTATGCAGTCTTTTTGCCCGGCGCGCCGAGCCATTTCCGCCACCCCATGGTCATGTGAAACACGGTGGCCCCAACCATCACTGGATAAACCGCCCACATCATAACGGGACTGTTATGGAACCAATGCGCAACATACTCTAGTGAAATCGCCGAGCTATCACCCAGCACGTTCAACGGGGCAATTCGCATGGAATACATGTGCATCAGGACCAACGGAGTGATAAAGATGCCGGATCGCGACACCAAGCTCATCTTGTGCCAGACCTTGGACACCGTGGGCCATCGTAGGTAGTGCTGTCGATGCAGGTAGTTGGCGTGAAACCGCAGCAACGCGCCACTGGCAATATGCAGCGTCAGTGGTGCATACACCAACAGCGGCTCCAAGTACCATTCCTGGTACACCGCTTTGGTAAAGTTGAGTGTCGAGTTTGCCGCATCTAGCGAAAAGGCTGGCGTGATAATAACGCTAGCAGCATGCATGGTCGCAAATGCAGTAAAGCTATATGAGGAATACCGCTGGACCGATCTCAAAATGGTCCAGAATTTGGACGAGGTCGGTCGCTTGTATGGCTTGTCATCGACATTATCTGTTTTTGGCAGAGGGTTTGGATCAACCACGTTCAATTCGTCCATTGTTTACTGTATTATTTTTTTTTAAACGTTTTAGTAAAAAGCGTTTCGTGATTGGGTCTCTTGGGGCTAAAGCTACGGGTTGGGACGTAAAAGTTTTATGCAGCGCGCGCACGCGCACGCTACATACAGTGATAGTGATAGTGCGGCTGGCCGGGAAAACCAAATTTGGATCACACAATGGACATTTTTCAAGAAAATGCCCATTGTACTCTTCACTTCAGGGATAAACCCGTTCTTTAACATGTTTTTGTTCCAAATCCTCAAATGAGGTTTTCGCTCGGAAGGGATCGACGATGGAGTCTCATGAGATGCCCTTCCGATTCATATAAAGGAGGTGTACATTCTCAAAACGCTCCCCCTCTTGTCGAATAATTCAAACCAAAATCATGTCCAAAGCTGTGTTATTATTGGCCAGTTTGGCTATGGCCGCGCCACTGGCCGGCCAAGGCGACGAGAAGGTTGTCATCATGCCAATGAAGCAAACCGAGGGTATATTCCCCATGCCATACGTCACGGTCAGTTCCAGGGGCAACTCGATCCAATTGAATATCGATTCCGGGTCCAGCGACACGTACCTGAACAGCAACGATGTGTGCCAAAAATACTCTTGCGCTGAAGGCCCGCCAAACTATGCCGGGCAAGACTTTGACGATACCGAGTTCACGGTGTCCCCAGATTATGACCCTGTTCCCATCGCCTACGCTGATAAATCATCCACCAACTTGACGCTTGGGCATGGCAAGCTGGACTTTGGGGCCCAGCAGCCAATCACGCTCAACTACAGCCTGGCCACGGGTCTCTACACCCAGCCAAAGATTGGTGTTGGGTTTATGCAGAACGAAGCGGTTGTTAATGTGTTCAACGACTCTGCATACGTGAACATTGGCCCCGGGTTGGTGGCATCTGGCAAGACCAACCGGAACTGTTTCAGTATTGGGGGCGACGCATTGATCTTTGGTGGGTACGACTCTAATTTGCTGGACGACGACGAATTCCAAATGATGGACATGGTCGATCGGTACGCCGCTTCCGACCCACAACCAATCTGGCACACTGATGTGGCGTTCACCGGGTTCAGCCTTATTTCTAAGCACGGCGAAAAAAAAACCGACCTGTTTGCCAGCTCCAACATTTCCTCCGATTCGGTGAGGCGGTTCATGTCAATGGATACTGGCGCCGCAGCGATGAACCTGGAGGCGGATTTGTACGAGCAAGTCATGGCCTACTTGGGTGTGAGCATCGATGATGCGGACTCGCGGACAACCGTCCCAGTGGTGCCTTGCGATAACCCGCTATACGATACCGAGCTGGAGCTTACGTTGGGTAACGGCACCACAATCAAGTCTCCAATCAAGACGTTGGTACGAAATTCAGAAGGACAATGTGGGTTGGCCATAACTAGTCAATCTTCCAAAACAACCCTGAATACCATCAGCTGGCTAATCCTTAAGGAGCATTATCTGTTGTACGACCTGGATGCGCTGCAGATTGGGATTGGCCGGGCAAAACAGCAGTCGCAAGATGGGGGGCGAAAGATTGCTACTCTCCCTCCCTACAACAACAACAATACCAAGACCTGCACGCGTCGTTGAATGTAGTCTTAAATAGGAACAATTCGCACATTTTCCTTCCAAATTTTGCTTTCGCGCGAATTTATTTGCATCTTGTCAATGTCGATCTCTCTCCGCCCCCGCTTTTCCGTTGCTCTGGGTGCGGCTACCACCTTCCCCCCACGCCCCAACCATAAAAAAAAAAAATCACAAAAGTATATATATACATAAGCCAGTAAGCCAGTGAGCGGGTATTCTTTTTTCTTTCTCTCTCTCTCTCTTTCTACAAAAGTATACACGATATGAAACTATCCAGCTCGATATTAGGGCTGATTGCCGGGATGTTGGTGCAAGCAGCGCCATCATCGGACGGCGCCGTGACCATCAGCGACCAATCCACCAACTCCTCCTCGCCATACTTCTACTCGCTAATGTTTGAGGATATTAACGGGTCCGGAGAGTCTGGGCTATACGGGGAGTTGCTCGTAAACCGAGCGCCTCAGGGTCCATCGCCAAATATCACCGGGTGGCATGGAATTGGCGGCGCGTACCTGCAGGCTGCGTACCACCCACTAAGCGATGCGCTGCCAATGTCGCTGCGAGTGGACATTCCTCCGCAAAAACTACCGGAAGTCGGCGTGTGGAATGAAGGCTGGCAGGGTATTGACGTGCAAAAGGGGAGAAAGTACAAGGCGCGGTTCTACGTGGAAGCACCCGATGGGTTTGACGGGGAGTTTAAGGTTAGCTTGCGAGATGCCCAGTCGCGGGAACACTTGGCGGACGCGGTTGCCAAGCCGCAACAGGAGGATACCAACCTCTACCCTAAAAAGTCCAACAACTTTGTGCACTACGAGGCTGAATTGACCGCTACGAAAGACGCCAAGTCTTTGAACAATGGGTTGTACATTGTGCTAGAGGATGGGTCCAAGTACTCTGGCCAGCGGTTCTGGTTCAACATTCTCTCCTTGTTCCCTGATGAGACGTTTGCGGACCGGGAGAACGGCCTGCGGAAGGATCTGGCAGAGAAGGTCGATGGGATGGGTATGACGATGCTACGGTTGAGTGGTAACAACTTGGAAGGGAAAGGCTCGCCGTACAACCGATGGCAGTGGAACGAGACTATTGGTCCACTAACCGACCGTCCAGGCCGGTTTGGCAACTGGCATTATGTCAACTCTGACGGGTTGGGGCTCGGCGAGATGCTGGATTGGTGCGAGGATATGGACCTTGCTCCATTGCTCAGCGTCTATTCCGGTCTGACCCTATCCGACGATGGTATCAACTACTCGGTCGAGGGCGAGTTTTTGGAGCCGTATATTGAAGACGCGCTGAACGAGCTTGAGTATATTACCGGTGATACTGATACCAAGTATGGTAAACTGCGGCAACAACACGGCCGGGAAAAGCCGTGGAAACTGGATCACGTGCAAATCGGCAATGAGAACCAGTTTGCTTCAGAAATTGACTCGGGTAGTGATGCGGGCGAGCAGTTTGACCGATTCTACAAGGCTATCCACAAGAAATACCCCGACTTGATCTTGTCATCGTCCAGCAATAACAATATCACGTTTGACAAGTTTGGTAATGACGAGATTTGGAACGATATCCACTACTATGAAGCGCCAGACTTTTTTGTCAAAAACTTTGCCAAGTTTGATAACTACAAACGAAACAGCACGAAACAGATTGTGGACGAGTACCAGTGTATCACGTCTCTGTCCGGTGACCGGCTAGGCTGCCCAGACATGTCGTGTTCGGTTGCCGAGGCCGTGTTTTTGATTGGTATGGAGCGAAACAGCGACCAAGTGGTAAGCGCCGCCTACGCGCCGGTGCTCTTTAACGCCGACACCCACGGCTCTGGTGAGAGCATGCTTGGGTTTGGCTTGAAAGAAGGCGATTTTACCGAGACCACGTCGTTCTTGATCCACAACCTATTTGCCAACCACCAAGGTGACAAGATTTTGCAGCTTGACAACGCGGCTTTTGATCCGCTGTACTACGTGGCGGTTCAAAACACCAAAAAGAAGGAGATTTATTTGAAGGTTGCCAACTACGCCGACAAATCCACTTCTGTAAAATTCAACCTGGATGTTAAAGGAATGAAGCAACCAAAGGCTAGTGGCAAGTATGTTTCCAGTTCCGACCCGGCCGCTGGCAACTGCCCAACCCACCAAAACGATGTCCATGTACAAGATCTGGATGTCAAGGTTGACGGGACGACAATTGAGTTTGAAGCGGGGCCTTACTTTGCGGGCGTGGTGACAATTAAAAACTAGATAGTAATAAATCTAGACATATAATATATATATATATACAATAAACGGACTAAGCGTGCGACTAGTTGTGGGCACCACCACGCAGGGTATCCTCCACTTGCGGCAACCCGGGCTGACCATTAGAAGTCGTCCCAATCAGTTCCTGTGCGAGCTGATCACGAAGCTTCTCGCTCTGGTTGTGCAGCTTGAGCATGCTAGCGGCGGTGCGGCCAAACCGGTCGTTACTCACCAGTCTAAACTCCTTATCAACCACCTCATTCAGCTTTTCCTCCGACACGATAAAGTTCTCTGCCTGCTGGTACAGCTCCAATGCCTGAGCCGCCTTTTGCTGCTTGTGTAGAATTTCGTGATGCAATCGGTTCGCAGTCCGCTTCAACTGCAATGCTTCTTTTTCCTCAGCACTCCGCGCCTTGACAAACTTGCCCTGGAAAAAGGATTCGATAGTTGGGAGGGTTAACCGGGTAGCCTCACTCTCCTGCTGATGGTCAATCGCCTGACGAGCCTCTCGCGCCTTTCTGAACTGTTCCTCCCGTCTGCTCACCTGCTTGGTATCCTTGGCCTTTTGCGTCAGGTGCGAGTCCTTGAAATACTCTCGTCGGATATCCGCCGTCATGTTCCGCCATCGCTGCTGGTCGCTGTTCTTGGCCCGCGACTTGATTGGCTCCTTGGCGCTGTGTGCAATCCGTTCGTATGCCGACTTTTCTCGCTTTGGTACCCACTTGGCTTGCAAATGCTTTGGGATCATTTCCGGGTCCGCAAACCCTTGCTTGATCTTTTTGGCTTCTTCCTTTTCCCAAAACGTCTTTTGTTTAGGAAGAATATGCCGTGGCTTGGGCAAGACCCCACTAATCGCTGCCTTTTTTGTCATCTTTTTCTTTTTTTTTTTTTTTCGTATATGCTTTAGTGTCTAGATGGTTTGTGTCTAGTGATGATTTGTAGTGGTGGAAAATTTTTTTCCTCAAACTTTAGGGAGGAGCGCGCCCAACACTAAGGCTTAACTCCCCCATACTTCGTAGAGCCGCTCCGATGCCGCCTTGCCAACGCGTTTGCGAAGAATATGATGTGCCAACGCGCTTTGGACCAAGGTTTTTTTCCGCTCCTCATTATCCAACGAGTGATACGCCTGCCATAAATGATACGGCGTTTTGTAAATCTTCTGAATCTCAATAGCTTTATCCCAGGTGATGCCTCGAACCGTCATTAGCATTTTAATATACACATCTCGCACCGTCAGCATCCCGCTCTTGCTCATTGCCTTTTGGAAAGCGTCATAGTCGATACCGATAAACCCTTGGTGGGTTTCCCGCGCCTGGTCCAACGACTGACGGTAGTTTACAATGCTAGGAGTGACCACCGCAAGCGGTCGGTGCTCAAAGTAAGTTTTCAGATGCTTGGTTACCGTGGCAATGTACTTGACCGTATCCTCGGCGCTGGCAGTCCGCTTCATGAAAAAGTTGTCAACCACGGCGGTTTGGGAAAGTGCGGTTTGGTATGCGGCCTGGAAATTTTGAGGTACAGAGGCGGTTGGCGGGTGCTCAACCAAATAAATAACCTGCTTGCAGGTAGATCGATGCAGCCGAAACTTTTGCTCAGTAAACCGGTTATCCTTCAACGAGCTGATCAAATCGTCGACCCGTTTCCGCTCCATGATCGTATCCAGAATAGCCTGGTATCCAGTTTCTACATGTTCGGCAATCCACACCACATCGCCTAGTGACAAAACTTGCGCCTCGGCCTTATGGCCCAATGCGTTGAGTTCGTCCTGGAAAAACGTTTGGTTCTCGCGGTTCTTGATCTCCCGGTTATCCACAAACACTTTAATCTCAAACGATCCCTCAGCCCATATGTTTGTCTCTTGGCGTAGGGTCCGATCCGATTTATCAGCATGCATTGGGGCGGGTGATGATAGCTCCGAATTTTGCGGCGTGCTCCACAGCTGCTCCACAGTTTCCGACTCGTTTTCCTTCTCCACCAACCGTAGTTTATCCGCCACTTCCCGGCCCTCGTTTGTTAAAAAAAACTGCTTGCCACGTATAAACACCAGGTTTTTTGTGGTCAGAGTCTTGATTCCGTTCCACCCGCAATAAAAACTGTTCATGTTAGGGTTTGGCTCCATACTCGTCTCACAAAATGGTTTGGCATGGGCGATAATCTCATTCTTGGCCGCACCATTTGATTTGGACCCCGTCTGGCGCTCCAACTTTCTCAACGCGAGTAGAATGGCGTACCCACCGGTTCGATGTCTCGGCACATACTGTTTAGCAGTCGTTTGCCGTTTCTTCTTTGCCGCAGCTGTCGCACTAGGCTCTGTCGGTGGTATAAACGTCACGTCGTTACGCGAGTCTCTTGGCATCTCCATATCATTCTCCTTGCAATACTTTTCCACTTTTTTGGTCAGCAATTTGCAAATCTTTTCCCCTATAAATCGCAGTTTCTGCAGTTGATGCGGGTGGGTAAACTTTTCCTTTGATTCTTGTAACGACGCGTAAGCCCGTTTATACGTAAGCTGCAGGTTCTGTTGAGCTATGTTGGACTGGCTCCCTTCTATCAGATCCGCCAGCCACGCCAGGTACAGATCATTCCAACTGCCGTCTTCCCTAAGGCTCATCCTTAATTTCGCGGTGTGGGTGGTGGATAGAGACGCGAAAGGAAAAGGGAAAAGTTTGGTGGGGTCGATGACGGTATCGGGTCCGGTCGGACCCCCCCCCCTTCCCCAAAAGTGCAAAACAACTCATTTTTTTTTTCTCACCTCTCACTTCTCACTCTCTTTCCCTCCGCCTCACTGCTGATTTCCAATACCTAACGAAGAATATAAAGAGTGGAATGCCTCGAAAGAAGGTAGAAGGCAAGGCTATCAAACGACGAAGCCGAGGGGGCTGTCACAACTGTACGTACCTAGTGTACCTAGTACCTAAAGGATGGGGAAACTAATCTTGGCAGGCAAACGGCTGAAAATCAAGTGCGATGAGATCAAGCCCAAATGTGGTAATTGCTCCAAACACGATTATACGTGCGACTACAGTTTAAAGCTAAGCTGGGGTGGGAGATCGGTCAAGAAGGAAACCCAAGGGACGGATCTGACTAATAGCGTGGTGTTGGAGCAAATCTCACAGCTCCACAAGTACTTTGAGCCCGTACCGATACAAAACTCAAGACAGCTGCAGTTTGTGCTTGAATCTCCGGAAACGGACGGCGGGGCTTTAGATTTGGATTATGACGAGGTGTTGCGAGAGCGCCAACAACAGGAAGAGCATAGTTTGGTCAGACTGCCATCGCGAATGCAGCAATTTGCGGCGGATCTGCAACGGGTCGAGTCGTTTGAGATTGGTGTCATCCACGAGCTTTCCCCATTACCGGATACGATCCAAAAGATCCCCTTTCACCGGGAAATCTACCATCATTTTTTGGACGTGGTGGCCGATGTGTTGGTACCAGTGCCCAAATCGCTATACCCAGATAACCCGTTTCGCACCATTTTGCCTAGAATGGCCATGCAGACGCCTCACTTGCTATCCCTGATGCTTGCCTACGGGGCATCTCATCGGGCCAAGTACCTTCGCATACCAGAGCCCACGGAAACAATCTTTGAGTTGCTATCTGAGACGCTAAACGGGCTGACTAACAGCTTAAAAAATGAGCAGGAGGCCAAGTCGGATAGCACTCTTGCCACGGCGATTATGCTGACCAGTTATGAGATTTTATGTGGCAAGCTTTCGGATTCTTGGCGCACACACCTGCACGGAGCGCGGGAAATTGTGATGGCGAGGGGCATGTCGGATGCGTGGACGTTGAACGAACGGCCAGCCTACGCCGCGCCATACCATCCAACCCGGTTTATAAACACTGATGTGCACACCAACGAGGCATCGTATTTTTTGCTCCGGATTTTTGCATACCTGGATGTGATTGCCGCGTTGTGCTCGCCGCTTGCCTCCTCGTATTTGATGAATAATGACGATGTTTCGCAGTGGTCGGTGCCCGCGCTGCCGCCATCACCAACCCAATCGCCGCCCGGTTGGGGCCACATCAATGCGCCAAACGTTGACTTTATGCTCGGGGTAGATCTCAACGTGATCCCGATATTTAACCGAGTGTCATATCTCGACCGGCGCCGACTGCAGGATCTTGATGAGAGGGAAGAAAAGGAGTTGAATGATGAGATTGCCCAGGTGGCTGAGCAGTTGAAATCAGCGTGTATCAGCCCAGATGCGCTGGACCACGGGTATGGCACTCAGTTGCAGATTATGAATACTACATTTTGCTACGCCACCATGATTGATATGTACACGCGAGCTGCAAGGTTGCCTTCCGAAGCGCCGGAAGTTCAAGAAGCAGTGCACACAATCACGGGGTTGCTGGAAATGCTGCCCCAACACTCGGATATCTTTGCATGCCTGACCTTCCCAATTGTCACCTCAGGTTGTGAGGCGATTGACGAGGATGAGCGCGAAAAGTACCGAAAGTGGATGTTTGCGATGGATCGTTATGGTGCTAAGCAGATTGATCAGGGGCGTAATATCATGGAGCTATGTTGGAAGACTAACAGTACGTGGGACCAGGTGGTAAACGATTTGGGCTGGGATATCGCCCTGATTTAAAAAACTCTGTTTCAATGGACAACTTCTTTGTTGGAATATATTATGAGATGTGCATTTATAAATGTGTTGCCAGAATTTGTCTATAAAAAGGACATTGTTAGGCCTGGAGTTTGGTTCTAAAGTGCAAAGTTCAGTTTGAAAAAAAAAAAAAAAGACAGTAACTAAACTGAGTGAAGCAGTTGGCAAGAGTTACAGTCTGGACAAGATTTTGTTGGAGGAGGACCCAAAGCTGACCTCACCAAGTGCTAGTAGCGTGGTGACCCCTGAAAAGCAACGTTCAAACCAGTATTTGGCCTTGGACTGTGAGTTTCTGGGCGCTGGTACGAACGGTAGTACCAGCGTCCTAGCCCGTGTCGCCGTGGTCAACTACTATGGACTTGTGCTAGTGAATGAGTTTGTGAAACCAACCGAGCCTGTTACTGATTGGCGTACTGCTGTTACTGGCGTGACCGCCAGCGACGTGCAAAACGCCCGCAGTTTTGCGGCGGTGAAGCAGGACGTGCTTCGATTGGTCAAACAGTCCATAATTGTTGGGCACGATCTTGGCAGTGACCTGCGGTGCTTTGGCCTCGTCAACAACACCCCAGAGTCCAGACTCCGAGACACGGCGCAATACCAGCCTTTTTGTGAATTGAACCATGGTAAAAAGGCGTCTTTGAAGGACCTGGCAAAGGTTGTCCTTCACAAGGACATTCAAACCAGTGCTCATTTGCCGCTTGAGGATGCTCGAACTGCCATGCTGCTGTTCCGGTTGAACAAGAAGGAGTTCCAGTTTGAAAAGTAGATTTCCTAATTCAAAGTAACCAATTTTATTCTTTCTTTTTTTGTCTTGAGATATATTCAAAGCTCCATGCGCTAGCTATAGAGACCCTAGGCTTGAAATTTTAACCATGATGGAATTGGAAAACGCATAACGACGACGAGGAAAATGGAAGTATTTCAGGACGCAATTTAATTATGAAATGTTTTTGAACCTGACACTTCCTGGTTATGTGTTTTTCGAATCGCATGTCAAACCACCGCGGTATCGCTTACCATTTTGACTTACAAATATTCCAACCATGGTAAAATCTGAGTCCTTGATACGCCTGGAAAAGTTCATTCTCCTCAAAAAGACCCCGGGACTGTGTTTTACAACACGCCACAACACTCTCTTCATCATGGATCTGTACAAAAGCGCGTACAGTATCAGTTCAAAGTTAAGTAGGCTCGATACATAAGAGACAGTTCAATGCACAACTTTGACGGCTATAAATGCACCGTACTTACCCCGATTTCAAATGGACTAACCAGAAATAAAAAAAATGTACCCTTTGAAAGGATTGTCACCAGAAATGAGCAATCGGTATGACATGGAAGAAATCTTATTGGAGGAAGATTCGGGGCTGACCTCACCGAGACGAGCCACTTGCTAAACTCCTGCCAAACGACGACATGACCGGTATCTGACTATTGACTGAGAATTTGTTGGTGCTCGATACAAAGGAACGCGGTCACTTCTAGCGCGCGTATCCATCGTTAACTATGGGGGATCGTGGTGATGGACGAGTTTGTCAAACCATCCGAGCCTGTCAAGGACCTGCAGTGCGTTGGCCTGTCACAAACACCATACCGCTGCCGCCGGGACACTACTCTTCGCGAACAATTTTCGTAGACTGAATTATGAGAATAAACCATCTTTGAAACGCCTAGCAAGCAATATCCTTTTCGTGGATATTCAAGATGGCGAGCACTCCTCAGTCGAAGACACACAAGCCGCTATGCTTCTCTTCCGACTCAACCGAGAGGATTTTAGTTATGAGTGATTAAAAAATAAAAAAAAAATAAAAGCAGTTATGGTAGATATAAGATAGTTGTAAAAAGGTTATGCCATGGCGATAATGTTGCGCAGAGAAGCTAGACGCTCCTCCATATCCGGAACTGACCGCAAGTTCAGTTCAAGCCTGAGTTTCTCCTCTTCTAATTTAAGCCGTTCCTCAGCATCTAGGTCGGTAAAAACGTACCCGCCAGCCCCATCAAACTGTAAAATCAGGTTGTGATATTTCCACAGCGATGGTCGGTGGGAGACTGTTAACAAGCTTGTCCCGAGCGACCGCGCATGAGTGTACATTATCTGCTCAATTTCCAACGACACTGACGAGGTACACTCATCAAGGATTGCATATTTCGGGCTGTGGTAAAACAACCGCGCCATTGCGATTCGTTGCTGAACACCGGTTGACAAGTCTTCCTTCCACTCTCGCTCGGCGTCCCAACCACCCACTTGCTCCACCACGTCGTCAATTTTCACCACCGCAAGAATCGCTAAAAGCTCATCATCGCTTAGCTGGTTTTCCGCTTCGGTGGCCGGGTAGATAATTTGTTGCCGTAGTGTACCTCTGCTGAGGTATGGTCGTTGCGGGATGTAAAAAATATCCGAGCTGGCAGGTCGGATTAATCTACCACCACGCACCGGCCACAACCCGCCCAGAATCCGGAACAATGATGACTTGCCACACCCATTTGGCCCGACAATCAGTAAATGCTCGCCCTGCTCAACTTGAAAAGTTAGGCTGTTGATCAACACATCCCCATTTGGCGATACAATAGGCACCTTGTCAAACTCAATGTCATTGCCAATCTCCACCTCCCCTTCGCCTTCCAACATTCGTGCGTTATCATCCTTGGCCTCTTCTGAAGTGGACACAACCAGCTTGTCGTATTTCTGTTGTTCCACATCGCCAATCACGTCAAGTAGGTTGGTGACTCGGGCGGTATACCCGGCCAATTGTGCAATTTCCTTGTAAGAAAACATGACCCGGCCAAACGCGTCCGAGCTGCTTAGCAACAACCGTCGATTGGTCACAAAGCTCTGAGTTCGATTGCCCATTGCGGACTCCGCGCCTGGAACCTTGAAAAACACGGGCACCGAGCAAAGCGCCAATCCCAACGCGCCCCAAAAGTACTTGATCACAAAGTCCTCCATAAACCCGTGATATAACCGGCGCCGTAGAATCCGGTTAACATGCTTAATCAGGGTAAAGTATGACCGGTCAAGCGACGCCTTTTCCACTTCTTGACCATTGTACATTGCCACTTCCTCCGCATACTCAATCAGCCGAGAATGTTGAAATCGAAAGTCGCCTTCTAGTTGTGCCTCCTCGGCAACGTACTTGCCAAACGGCGGGGTGAGCACACGGATAAGGTATGCCGACGACTGGATCAGCATGCCAATCACAAACATGCCCTCTCCTCCGACGTTCCGCGACAGCTGCCACGAGTATAGAATCACATCCAGGGTTGGTTTGGCAAGGTTAGAGTACAACGCCGCCAACGAGCTCGAGAACTTGAATACATCCGAGGTGATCAGCTGGTCTGCATTTTTGATCCGATCGTCAAGGTTATGAATCGAGTAGTATACTGGGTTGTTGGAGTCGGGAAGGTACCGCTCCAAGATATGGTCAGTGAGCCGGGTCCGGTACCGCATCGCCAGCAACCCTTGGACATACTGCAACATGCTGTTTGTGAACGTGGCCGGGATGGACACCACCATCCACCATAACAACCCAATTAGAAACTCCTTACCCTGACCTTTCACTAGATAGGATACTAACCGGCCGTCCAAGTTTGCAACGTATAGCGAGATAAATGTGCGGAGGATTAGAAAGCCAGAGTGAGTGCAAAGGAGCCAAAATTCCTTGCACTTCATACCGCCTGGAACGCATATTTCCAAAAGACGTAGCAGCCGTTGTAGAAAAATCTTGTCCACTGCCACCCGTCCTGATTTCTTCGGTTTCGGGCTCGGGTCCGAGTCCTTGTCGGGTTTGTTCCCGGCCACGGCCTGGCGGACCTGATTACCTAGGTATAAAAACAGCAGCCCGTACACACCACGCGATGCGGTCGTGCGGTGGCGGAGATACCACTGTGTTGCACTACCGGCCACTTTGGATATGTTGGCCATGCTTAGTGTCTTCTGGGTAAATAAAGGAAAAAAAAAAATCGGAATAGGGAAAGGAGGGAAATTGTGGGGGACTTTATATACTTCCCCCCGACGTTACCACCCTAAACTGGGAGCAAAAACCAAAAAAACAAAAAAAAACAAAAAAAAAAGTGCATGTGATTTTCATAAGGACTTACAATTTACTATGCTCATCGTGGTTCAACTTGCTCAGATAGTTGATTTGCGCCACGCCCTTCTTGTCACGTCTAACACCTAGTTCTAGAAGCTTGCAAAATACCTTGGCAAAGTGGTCGTAAAACAGGCTCTTGTCCTCCGCGTACTTGTCCACCCATTGCTTGAACTCTGGGTCTTTGATCAGGCTCATATCCGTCGGTAACATCATCATATCCCCATCATCATCGTAAAACTGCTCCACACCTGCTGGGCTTTTACCCAGCTTCCATTCTTCATTGAGCAGGACTTTGAAATAAGTGTTGTTAAACTGGGTAGGGTTTGGCACCCAAGGTCCGTCGAACCCGGACCGATTGGCGTGGGTTCTGCCCAAATTGTGAGCACCACTTAATGCCACAATCTCCTGATCGTTGAACCCCATTCTGTAAAAAATATTCCGCAAGTGGTCCTGTCCCAACGACCCATCGGGTAGCCTACCATTTGGAGGTACGTTCTCTTCGTCAATATAATCAACTCTGCCTGGCCACCAGTCAATGTGTGGACCGCCCATTTCTTCAATAGCGACCGCGCCCGCTAGAGTCCACAGATCGGCGTAGGTGATCCATGGGAACTTTGATTTGACAGGTTCCAAGAACAACCGTGCATGCTCGAGGCCGTTATTTGCATCGTCCATAGCCTCCATATAGTATCGCATCGTGGCGCCGTTGGACCCTCCAGTGCCCGAAGCCTTGTCATATGTGCCCGAGGCGTGCCACGCCAACCGCACTAGAATCGGCCCAGTAGACCCATCGTCATAACCATCGCGTGGCATGACTTTTTTAATCGCCTCCCGTACTGGGGTGTAGTCTCGATCACTCATAATCTCAAATTGGTCGGACTTGATAAAGGTGTTGACTAAAAGTTTTTTGCGGTGTGCAGATTGGTCGGCGGATTTTGGGATCGTTTTGTACTCGGTCACCGGCTGGAACAAGTGGTGCGGGGTGGTTACGCGCGGGTAATAAACTGCCGAGCTTATAATCACCCGTCTGGTCAGCCTTTCCGACCCCTGTCGGTTGTTGGCCACTATTCGCGTTTTTCTGTTATCAGCGTTTGCTAGAACCTCCAAATCATTTTTTGTGGGATTATTGTCCTCATAATTGGTGGTGGTTGGAGTAGCATTTGTTAGACGCCCTCGGACCTTTGAGCCGAGGCTTGAAAGCAAATCCATTAAATTTTTTTTTTCTTAAGCGTGTGGAAGGAGGGAAAAAAAATGTCTCGGAAAAAATGGGAGCGTTAGATAAATGCATGCTTTCTTTCTTTCTATTTCTACTCTTTATACAGTATCAGCGCCATCGCATTTCTCGACGTGGAGTATCCCGTTGCTGCATTTGGCGTGGACTGGCCTTGTATTGATGGTTCAGGTGCGGATATGCAGAAAACGAGGGCGGTGGAGTAGGGATCGGAGGCAAGTCTGGCATGCCAGTGATCCACTCGTGGTTAAGCGCTCGGCCCGCCGTGACTCGAGATTTGGGGTTCCATACTAAACATGCCGCCACAAAATCGAGCAAGACAGGGTCTCGCGTTTTGAGTTCCTGGCTTAGGTTGCGACTATTAGGATACCGCTTCTCCTTGGTCTTCATTCGTGGGTTGCCCATCTGGTCAAAAAACAGCTTTCGTCGTGCACACCGGCTAATCATGGTCTTGTCTGGAACCCCAAACAACTCCATGATACACGCCACTTGCTCCTGCTCATTTTCCCCCATGAATAAAGGCCGGCCCATAAGCAGCTCAGCAACAATACATCCCAAACTCCACACGTCAATCTGCTGGTTATACGACATGCCCAACATGACCTCTGGCGATCGATAAAACCGCGATTGTATATATGTATACACCCGCTCGTTTTCAAAACACGACGAGCCAAAATCGATAATCTTAATCTTGCCGCGTTCTGGGTCGCTAACCAGCACGTTTTCCGGCTTCAAATCACAATGAATAATCTTGTTGGCGTCCAAAAACTTTAACCCCTCCAGCATTTGCTTGGTAAAGTTCTTGACCAATGTGCTTGGCAGCCCCTTGTACTGATTATACTTGATTAGCTCGTACAGGTTGATACCCAGCAGCTCAGTGGCAATACACAAATGATCGCGAAAGTTGAAATGGTCGGTATATCGAATTAAATGGTGGCGGTCTTTTGGATCATTCGCGGATAGGGACCGCAGAATATCAGCTTCAACCAATGCCTGCATGTGGAATCGCTTTCGATTGATAATCATCTTGACTGCCACCAGCTTGCCAGTCTTATGGTCCAAACACTTGACAACCTTGCCAAAACTGCCCTTGCCTAGTAAACTCATAATCTCATAGCGGTATGCAATGTGGTCGCCTGGAACCACCTTGTACCCACCTTTTTCATCATCAAACCCATAATTGCCAACCGAACGACGAATATCGCCACTCATTTTTTTGGCCTCTGGACGTCCGCAAAAATAAACCTTGCGAAAGTCCAAAATTTCCCCCTTTTCGTATAAATTTAATCGGTAATTTTTTGTGGCAATGGCCGGCGTCATGCTCACTTGCGGCCCCAGCTTGCGCACCTCCTCCTCACGTTTTCGGGTGTGACCATCGCCCGGTTTATTAGTAACTAGCCGTTTCATAATGTCTTGAATCTCGCGTTCGTGTTCATCATCCTCCTCATAAAAATCAGAGTCGGGCGATTTTGTCGATGGTGATGGAGTTGCTAGCACTGAATGCACGGGTGGTTGCGGAGGAATAGACGGTGCTTGTGCTCGTTGTTGTGGTTGTTGTGGTGGTGGTGCCGCTTGGGAATAGGAATGAGAATGAGGAGAGGAATGGGTAGGGAATGGCTGCGGCCCCGCCGGTTTTTGCCCCGTGCTTGCCAACCGCTTTTTAAAAGGTGAAAAAATCATCCGCCTGGTGGCCGTGGCGCTGGTCTGGCTAGACCTAGGCACCATGGGCAGGTGACCCATTGCGCCGCCGCCGCCCCCAATATTATTATTACGGTTGGCATTGGCCTCTGCCGCTGCTGCGGCCGGAATCGGAGGCGGAATTAGCCATGCCTGTTTTGGCGCAGTCGATTTCGATCTCAACCGGTTCTTGTCGATCAATGATGCTGATGAAGGCTCGTCGGGTGGACTGGTTCGTTGAGAATTTTGATGCGGATGCAACAATGCAGGTCGATTCAATGGCCGGTGTGGCGATTTGGCCGGCATCTGGTGCTTAGTGTCGTAATTTAATGCAGTTAGATCGTTGATGGTTTGTGATTTGGGAACCTTCATCACCCCTGATGAACTGTTCCGATGCGAATGCTGTTTGCTAGAAGTGTCATAGCTCTGATGCGAGTTGCGACGCGGTGACGTTCTATCCCTACTATTGTTATTGATCCGTGGATGCGTAGGAATCTGCCGGTACTTGCCTATAGTCAGCTGCTCCGGCAACGGCGGCACGGGAGGAATCGCCTCTTGCTCATTGCTGCTCAATGGCTCTCCAAGTGGGCTCACTGACGCCCGTGCGCTGCGTGGCCGGGAAAATGACAGTGGGCGCGCCGGTACAGTAGCAACCGGTGAACTAGGTGCTTGATGGTACTGATAATGACGCTTTGGCGGTTCTTGTACCACCTGGTGCGCAACCTGTCCTAGCCCGTATTGGTGCTGATGTTGCTGATAGTGTGGCGAATTAATCGCACTCTTGCGCACTGTTTTTTGATTCACAAACGGCTCTTGTCCAGTCGTATAAGACGACCGGCGGTCATATCGTGATTGCTGTGGTTGGTGCAGCGACTGGGGCATTAAATGCGCCGGCCGCTGTTGGTAATAGCTCGAACTAGGCACTTTGCTTGTCGAGCTTGGAACTCGCAACGGTATTGACGACGTTCGTCCGGTGGGTGAGTCAAAAGTGGAAGAAGATAAGCGCCGGTGAATCTGTCCTATGACTTCTTTTGCCGGCCGTTTTGGCGTATTAATAGTTTTACTGCTGGACGATACAGGCAGTGACGACGGATACCTATAATAATAATAAAAAAGTTAGCTTCCCCTAGCCTGGTTTATTAGCCACATACTCGGTCCTTAGCATTGGTGTGGTGGTGTCGTTGGATGCCTGGATTGTCCCCTTATTATTGTGATATTATTCTACTCTTGTACCCTTTCATCTACCCCCCTGTTTTTATAATTTTTTTCGTAGGATACCCAGGAGCAGAATTATCACCTCACACAGCTCACCACTCGGATTTGGAAGAGAATTTCAAGTGTCGCGAAACAATGAGCAATCGAAAGGTAGAAAATAATTCTTGTTGGAGTGTCCGGTCAATGCTCGCAAGGTACGGTAAATAATCGGTCACTCAAAAAAAAAAAAAAAAAAAAAAAAAAAACCCTTTTTTTACCAGCGACTATTTTTTCTCCCACCCAGGTTTTGACGCTGTTTACCTGTTGTCGCTTGAGGCAAAAACACGAAATGTTGGTCTCAGAAAGAAAAACTTTCGATTCGTTTTAGCTCAGGGTTGAAGGTTAAAGGTGAAATGAGAAAAGAAAAGAAAAAAAGTCGAGATTGTTCTTTTTGTGAGTTGTTACCAATGCACAGAAAAGCTTGATCCGAGAAGAAGGGTATCTAAAAGAAAGATGGCTGGCTGGCTAGCTTTTTTTTTTCCTTTCCTCTTTCCAACCACTAAAAATAATTTGTGGGTTCCCTCCTTTTGTTATTTTTTTGTTTTTGTTTTTTTTGTTTTTTGTTTTTTCTGCTTGTACTTCTGCTCCTGCTTCTATGCGAGTGGGCAAGTTTTAACTCATGCAGATGGTCACTCTTAAGAATTTTATAAGCAACTTGATTAGCTGCCCTTGTGTTGGCAAGTGCGGGCAGAATTTTTTTTTCTTTTGTTATTTTGTGTTGTTGAGAAACACCAAAATAAACAAGAAAGAGAGAAACCGTTTAAGCGAGTAGTTTAAATTTTTGCGTGCGTAGAGTTGAAAACGTACAGAGTAAAAGAAACCTGCCTCCCACTTTGAATCTCACTTGGTGCCGGGACCACGCGCGTCTGATTTTCACTGGGTATTTTGCCCTAAGCGCCGAAGCTCACAGTAGTATAGAAAAACTTTTTTTTTTTCACCCCTCAATATCAAACATCCCAACCCGACTATACTGATTGACGCTTTTCATCACCACTAAACACTAGTGACGGCGCTTATTGTAAAATAGGGAAATGGCAGATAACGGGAGCGACACAAGCGCTCTATGCAATCTGATACTTGCACAGCTGGTATACGAGCTTGGAGAATCGGATTATGGGGTAATTGCTGACCAACTAAACGCTCATCCGCTGTTACAGGCTGATAAATCGCTTCCAGATACGCCAGAGGTATGTTTCTTCACCCCATATTCCCACGTTCCCAACAGAACAAAGTGCTAATACTGATAGGCGTGTAAAGAGTTGTATGACAAACTGTTGGAAGGACAAGGGTTGGAGCGGGACCCGCCAGAATTTGACCCCAAGCTTAAAAAACCACCAGCATGGGTAGAAAAGGTTGCCCAAGTCATGTACATGGCATATACCGACCAGCTACTCGGACAAATCAAGCATGACGAGGCAGAATTCAAACAACATGTTAAAGAACTCGAGGAAATCAAGTCTGGCGCGTGGGATGATCGGCTGTAAGTTTACAGGTTAGCGCTTGGGAAGAGAAAAAGATCGGGGAGGCCGTGCTCCCAACTGATGCCAACACGTTCATGCACATGAAAAGGATTGAACACAACAAACAGGACCGAGAAAAATTATTTCCCTCTCGGCTTCTCCCCCACTTTTTTTTTTTTTTTTTTTTTTTTTTTTATTATCTTCTTTCATTTTAAACCCTCCACAAATACAGAAACAACAAGAGAAAGGAGACGAGAAAAATTAAATTAAAAAATGTCATTCCGTCGACAACTGCCAGAGATGGCAGAGATGGCGGCGGACTACGCGCCAAAGCTGACATCAGCTACCATGGCAGCGGTTCGGACATATGAAGGGATCGAGGCTGTACGGTTGAACGATTTGACTAAAGCCAAGGAGGCCAAGGAAGGGCAGGATCTGCCTTCGTTGTCGCTAGGCGCCATCACGTCGTCTATTCGAAACCTAAACTCGCGATCCAAAGTTATCAGACAGGCACAGATGAGCGTGGTGAAACTGCTGTCGTGGCAGCACCCTGCATACACGCTTTCATTGCTACTCTTGTACACTTGGGTGTGTCTCAAGCCATACCTTATTGCCAGCATTCCATTTTTATGCATCATCCTGGGTATTCTAGTACCAGGATTTGAACAACGCCACCCACGAGTGGTGAATTTAGTGCCACTGGACAAGCCGGTAAAGCCAGAGTTTGATGAAATGGGAGATTATACTCCCGAGCTTGCGCCACAGGAAATAAAACTCAGCCAACAGGACAAGGATCTGATCATGGTGATGCGCCGGCTACAACTAACGCTGGGTAATGCCGTCAAGGCTTTGGACCAGCTGGATGAGTTTATCTACAATGTTGGCCAGTTTATCGATGAAAAGCATTCCACAGCATTGTTCCTCCTGCTCACGATGCTTGCTCCGGGAGTGGTGTATGGAGCCTCATTTGTACCAATAAAGGGGTACTTTTTGCTGAACGGGTGGGTGATTGTAGGGTTGTGCCACCCTCAAATGACCAAAAAAGCACAAAAAATCAAAAAGGACTATTTTGAGGGCAGGCCTGATTACTTTGGCCAGGCGCTGACCTATTTGGAATCGGACGATATTGTGATTGATTATGAGCCAGAAGTGCGCATGGTGGAGATTTTTGAGCTGCAACGGCAGGGCCTCACGCCACGCATGTGGGATCCATGGGTGTTTACTCCCGTAATTTACATGATGAAATCGCCGTTTCGCATCACCGAGACTCGGCCGCCGGGCACTCGCTTCCTCGAGGACGTTGAACCGCCCATCGGGTGGAGTTTTGTCAAGAACGACTGGGCAATCGACGATAATACTAAATCATGGGCCAAGCAGCGCGGCGTGGACAATGTTGAAATCGATATTGACAATTTCTGGGCCTATGATTATAAAGACGGGGTTCGAGGCGAGTGGAGGCGTCGGCGATGGGTTCGCAATGTATATCGTGACAAGGCAGACCCAGTTCCTCGAGTTTAGTTTCCCAACACATCATGAACCTTATTCACTAGCGCCCTCAAGAAGGAAAAAAAAAAAAAAAAAATCTTATTTATTTGCCCTCTTTTTGCTTTTATTGTCCCTTTCTCTCTTTGTAATTAAGCTAGCCTGAAACGGGGGGTTTGGTGAGACGCTAGGTATGAAGTACGAAATACTGTTGCACGATTCCAATCGGTTTCCTGTGCATTGTAACCGCCCGCGGTACAGTCCCGCGCATGGGCTGGAGCTACGGATCAGCCCAAACATGTGCAAAAGAGACACTATTATCCGGTACCTTGCGTTGCCATTGTTCCAATCCACAAGCGAGTTTACAGTCAAGAGGCGGCCCGATCCAGACGATGTGCCGCAGAACTTGCAGAGCCCGCAGTTGGCAATTGATTTTTACGCGTTGGTACCTGATCCGGCGTCTCACTTGTTTACCAGCAGTGAGTTTGTGGACCGGTACCTTGCTGATTTGGAGCCACTGTTGCGGGTTATATCTGAACAAGTGGAGATTGAGGCGGGTGTGAATGAAGGCGACGACCGGCTGCGTTGTGTCATGGGCGCCGAGAAGGATATGTTAACTTGCAAGCCCCATGTTACAGACGCTAAGGCTAATGACGCTGAAGTTGTTGGCGTATCTATTGAACAGGCAGTGTTTCAACAGCTTGCTTGTCTACTGAAACAGTGCTATCGGCACGTGTGGAACCGCTCAGACGTTGACGTTAGATTTACCGCCAAGCGTCATTTAAACAGTCCCATCGAGTGTGGCAGCTACCACACCAGTCCGGATTATACCGTGTTTGTGGACATGCTGCCCATGATGGTGGTGCAAGTGTTTGACTCGGACTCTCACATTTCGTGTGGCATGAAACTATACTTTGGGGACCCCGACCCGATGATTGATGAGCATTTGAACAAAGTGAGCGACCCTGAGGAAGTGGTTGGTCAGCTGAAACACCGGTTCAAAATGGCGTTTGATCGCGGGCTCAAGGATGTTATAGTGGCAGGGGTTGATCGAATGGTATTGTTTGACAGCAAGTACTTTATGTTTTTTCAGTTTGATCTGGAAGCCAGCATCAAAGACACCATCCCGCTCAAGGGGTACCATATGGTCAGACACGATGCTAATATATACACTGCACGGGCGTTCATGCTTGGATTCAGTTGGGATCCGGCTCATTTACAGAGTACCCAATACGAAGCGAGCCGGTTCCTACTCTTTCGCCAGCTGCGGAAACCCGACAAGGAAGTGTTTCGAATAAAGACGTCGCGCAAGCAGAGACAAGTGTCTCCGAGTGACCAATCTACAAAATTAACCCGCATTGCCAGTAATATGAGCTCTTTTTCACTAAACTACCGAGGTATGTTTCTGTACCTTGAGGGTTCCCACCGAAAATATCGGGTTGATGTGGTGGAGTATGTGATTGAGCAGCTCGAAGAGCTCGTGTACCGAATAGATTGGAACAGATTAATGGGTGACGTGCTTAAATCCGGCGCAACTCCGGGTCCATTAACAGCGCTGGTTCAAATGTTTGAGTCTAGCAGTGATCAGCGGCAGGTAATTACCATGTACCGCAAGTGTCGTCAGTACCAAGGCAAGTATGTTTCCAAAATGTACGGATATGGTGAGCTACAACTGGATAGCCAACCCACGTCATTTGTGGTTGTACAGGATTTGGCCAAACCAATCAATGTGGTGGATTTTCGCAATGCTCGGCATGCTCAGTCAGCATTTACCGCGCTATCCACGCTGTTGGAGGAGTGCAACATGAAACACGTTTTGTTTGACGATCGGAACCTGGCGCTGAGTAAAGGGCAAGTGGTGTTTGCCCGGTTCCTGTCACACAAGCAACAGCATCGTCGCATTGGATACCATGTGGCGGAAAACTGGCAGGCATTTTCGCAGCTGTGGCCGATGAGGCTCCTTACTGACCAGCAGAAAAAGTTTCTAAGCACAAGAGTGGATTCCCGCCAGCGCGGGTTGTCATCCTCGGCGTCCACCATCACCACAGGGTCTCGAGTGACTTTAAAGTCTCGGATAAAACACTGGATGCATATAAATTGAGAGCAAAAAGGGTGCGCTGCGATGGCTACCTTAGTGTTGTGCGCCCCACTCGTTGCAGGCGGAGAGGGTGTGCATTTAAACGTTTACAGTAAACCCTGTCTGTCTCAAGATGTGCTCTATTCGGATACAGTACAATGATACTAATTACGGTTATAAAAAAAAATTCAAATATATATATATATATATATATATATTATGGTGATCCACATAATAGCCGAACCTTAAATTATTTGATAAACCTGCAAGACATGCATATCTTATATATCTGGGGGGCGCATGGGACCCCTCTGTAATCATTATACACTATTCAGATGAATCCCGCTGAGCCCAGTATACATGGTTCCCCCCCCCCCCCTGTTTCTATTCAGAACGGGATTTTTCACCCTGTTCAGGGTTTGACACTTGTCTTGCTGACAGTTCTATATTTAAAACGCTCCTGAAAAAGGACTGAACCATCCAGTTACCCATTTATATATATATATAAAACAGATTGGTCTCGTCCCTTTATAGTTTTAACCCCGTTCATTAGTTTTTTTTCAAAGGATACTACTTTTGACAAACCAATAATGAAATTTGAAAAGTTGTCACTAACCACTTTGGTTGGGGGCAGTGTCGTCAGCGCTGCTGCTAACAATATGGAAACCAAGTTTGTGACGCACACTGCGCAGGCAAAGCACTATACTAGCTCTACGCAACCAGGTGAATATATTGTCAGCTGCAATGAGGGAGGTGGCTGTAACAATGTGGTGGCGGCCCAGCCTGCTCCAACCGCTGGGGGTGACAGTGAGATTGCCGCGTCTGAGGACAGTGCAGCTTCTGTGGACGACAATGATGAAGGGAGTAAGCGAAAGGTCAAGCTAAATTTGGCGGTGGCACCAGGTGCCGCAAACCCAGGCCTGGCTGCGAAGCAATCTGCCCTTGACCGCGTTGCTACTCTTGTACCAACTCTCAAGTCCAAGTTTGACAGTATAAAAACTGCGGCTGCTGCGCCAAAAACATCAGAGCCGGTAGCAGCTGCAGCAGCGAGTGATGACTCTGTGGTTGTGACTGTTTACGCGACTGAGACTCCAGAAGAGGCTATTGCAACTTCTGCTCCAGCTGCTGCGGTGGCTCAAGAGACTAAGGTGTCTACTGAGGTTGACGAGGCTACAATCACGTCAAAGGTGCCAGATTCTACTGCCAATGAGGCTGTGACTCAGTCTTGCACTCACTCTGCTTGCACTGCTACCCCGTCATCTGGTTCAAGCTCCAATTCCAAGAATGCATCGCCAGATGGCGCTGCGGCAGGGGCTGACGGTGCTCCAGGTGCTGCGGGTGCTGTTGGTTCTCCAGGCGCCGATGGTGCTCCAGGTGCTGATGGATCCCCAGGTGCTGCAGGTTCTCCAGGAACTGGTGGCACTGGTGGCGCTGGCGGCAATGGCGGTTCTCCAGGAACTGGTGGATCTCCAGGTAAGGATGGAGAACCAGGTGCTGATGGTGCCCCAGGTAAGGATGGCGAGCCGGGTGCTGATGGTTCCCAAGGCGCTGCTGGGTCTCCAGGCGCTAATGGCTCTCCAGGTGCTGCCGGGAAGGACGGCTCTCCAGGCGCTGCAGGTGCTGATGGTTCCCCAGGTGCTGATGGATCCCCAGGTGCTGCAGGTTCTCCAGGAACTGGTGGCACTGGTGGCGCTGGCGGCAATGGCGGTTCTCCAGGAACTGGTGGATCTCCAGGTAAGGATGGAGAACCAGGTGCTGATGGTGCCCCAGGTAAGGATGGAGAACCAGGTGCTGATGGCTCTCCAGGTGCTGCCGGGAAGGGTGGCTCTCCAGGCGCTGCAGGTGCTGCTGGGTCTCCAGACACCGATGGTGCTCCAGGTGCTGATGGTTCTCCGGGTGCTGATGGTTCTCCAGGTGCTGCTGGCGCTGATGGTGCTGCCGGGAAGGATGGCTCTCCGGGAGCTGCAGGTACTGCAGGGTCTCCAGGTGCTGATGGCTCCCCAGGTGCTGATGGCTCTCCGGGCGCTGCAGGCGCTGCAGGTTCTCCAGGCGCTGCAGGTTCTCCAGGCGCCGATGGTTCTCCGGGTGCTGATGGTTCTCCAGGTGCTGTTGGCGCTGATGGTGCTGCCGGGAAGGATGGCTCTCCAGGCGCTGCAGGTGCTGCTGGGTCTCCAGGCACCGATGGTGCTCCAGGTGCTGATGGTTCTCCGGGTGCTGATGGTTCTCCAGGTGCTGCTGGCGCTGATGGTGCTGCCGGGAAGGATGGCTCTCCGGGAGCTGCAGGTACTGCAGGGTCTCCAGGTGCTGATGGCTCCCCAGGTGCTGATGGCTCTCCGGGCGCTGCAGGCGCTGCAGGTTCTCCAGGCGCTGCAGGTTCTCCAGGCGCCGATGGTTCTCCGGGTGCTGATGGTTCTCCAGGTGCTGCTGGCGCTGATGGTGCTGCCGGGAAGGATGGCTCTCCAGGCGCTGCAGGTGCTGATGGTTCTCCAGGCGCCGATGGTGCTCCAGGTGCTGATGGATCCCCAGGTGCTGCAGGTTCTCCAGGAACTGGTGGAACTGGTGGTGCTGGTGGCGCTGGCGGCAATGGTGGTTCTCCAGGCTCTGGTGGATCTCCAGGTAAGGATGGAGAACCAGGTAAGGATGGTGCCCCAGGTAAGGATGGCGAGCCGGGAGCTGCTGGTGCGGATGGTGCCCAAGGGAACTCTCCTCCTCCTAAGGTAGTTAGCGTACAAGGCAGTAAGGTGGTGAAGACTGTCACTGGTCCAAATGTTATGCAAACAGTTGTTGTTCAGGAGACTACTTGCACCACTGGCGGTACTACTATTACCAAGGTTGTTACTGCAACTGCCGGTGTTGCCAAGCGACAGGTTGTTGACCCGGAAGCAATGGAGAGCGTTGATGCATCTGATCCAACTTCGGTCGCTGCCGCTGCCGCTACCGCTACCGAGAGTTCTGACGCTAACATCTATGTTACTATTAACGAGGCGAGCGATTCTGCCCTGGCTACTGTCTCGCCAGTTTTCCCAACCTCTGCCAGTAATATCACCCAATCGTTGTCGCCTGAGCCAAGTCCAAGCTACAACAACGCATCCAGCGAGCCTGACGCGGTTGATGTCTCGCAGGCAAATGCTGCTACTCAACAATCGGCTCAAGTATTTGGAGCAGTTGGGCTAGGGTTGATGGCGCTTGCCTTGCTTTAGGCGGACTTTATAATTTATTTATAACTTATTCATATTCTTTTCGGTACTATTGATATATACATTTTCTTAGGTTTTTTTTTTTTTGAACAACATTGAAAAAAAATATATATAAAAAAGAAATTGGTTTTGTTGCTTCTAGCGCAGCTCTGGCAGCACGCCAACCAAAATGCGATGCTACAAAAGGTGGTGGTGCATGTAGTCACACCCACCTTTTGCAAAATTTTAGCGTGTGGTGGCGGTCCCACGCCAAACCGGCGATTTCGGCGAAAATTGTCTTCTCGCCGGACCGGCCCCACTCGCCGAGATGCAAAGAAGAAGGAATTCTCAATAGATCAAGTATATATACCATCGCTGGTTCCTTCTTCTCTCTCACCCTCTTTCTCTCTCTCTTTTTTTTTAAATATATTTTTAATAGACCCTTGAGATTAGAGATAGATATGAGCACAGTGACCGAGACCAAATCCACATCGCTAAAGATCGAGCTGGATAGTTTGCAAACCGAGGGCCGAAATGCCAACACCATGAAGATTGACGCCTTGTCCACCAAGGAAATTGTATCCCTGATTCATAACGAGGACCACGTTGCGACTACAGCGGTTGATTCGTGCCTAGATGTGATTGCAGCGGCTATCGACGAGGCAGCGCCCAAGGTACGTCAAGGTGGGCGGATCTTTTACACCGGCGCTGGCACATCGGGCCGATTAGGGGTGCTGGACGCTAGCGAGATTCCGCCAACCTACAGTGCCCCCAAGGATCAGTTTGTCGCCGTGATTGCCGGTGGAGATACGGCTCTGAGAAATGCAGTGGAGGACGCCGAAGACTCACAGGATCAAGGTTGCGCGATTATGAAAGAGCTGGGGTTGAATCCGGAACTTGACACGCTTATCGGTATTGCTTCATCGGGCCGAACTCCGTACGTGCTTGGGTCGCTTGCATATGCAAAGGAAATTGGCGCGACCACTATTGGTGTGGCGTGCTCCTCGCCATCCGAGATGAGCGTTTCTGGAAATGTGGACTATATGATTTGCCCAGTGACTGGGCCAGAGCCGGTCACTGGTAGCACCCGGATGAAGGCGGGGACGGCCACCAAACTAGTGCTGAATATGATCTCCACCGGGATCATGATCAAGATTGGCAAGACTTGCGGTAATTTGATGGTGGATATGCGGGCTACAAACTTGAAACTTGAGCAACGGGCCCGGCGTATTATTCGGTCGGTTGCGGGCGATGTGATATTTACTTGTGACGACCAAGGTGCATTGGATAGACAGGCACACCACGTGCCTAGAACTGAACACGGTGATCAGTGTATAGACTGGCTGCTCGCCGCTTGTGACGGGTCGGTGAAACTCGCCATTGCTGTTGCAAAAACCGGCCTCAGCCCCGAAGCGGCGCAACTAGAATTACAAGTGGCCGGCGGTGTTCTAAACAAGGTTTTAAAAGAGCATGCACGAGTTTAATATATTCTTTTTTCTTTTTATGTTATCAGGGGTAGCCAGTAGGCACGTCTGTAGGTAGTACTGGTCCTATCGGCCCCGCCGGTAGTCCAGAGGGTATTGACGATGTACTGGATCCGATTTGATCTGATGGAAGGATTGGCCCGATAGGCCCTGTCGGTAGCCCTGATGGCACTGACGTGTTTTCCACAGGTGATGAGGAAGATGATGGTGATGATGAAGATGATGGTGATGATGACGGTGACGACGAAGATGCAGTGGATGATGAGGATGGGGTGTGGATTGTAGGCGTGATTGGCCCGATAGGTCCGGTTGGCAGACCGGATGGGATGCTGGTGGGCTCGCCAGTAACCGTGTATGTTGTAGTCGGCTCTATAGAGTCTGTTTCGCAGAAATACGTCGAGGTCATTGTCACTGTGACTAGATCGTTGCCAGAGGTCGTGACATATTCGCTCGTCTCCACCGAGCTGGCAGTGACCGTGGTGGTTGTAGTTTCTGTTATAGTAGCACTGTCGAGTTCAGTGACAGTATCAGTGACAGTCATAGGCGGTAGAACAAATGTGCACTGTTCTTGGGCGGTTGCACAAACCGCCGCTGCTGCAATTAATGCAAAATTGGTGTATTTCATGATTTCGCGTAGATGGGTTCAAGTGCAAAAGCTGGCCATATTGCGTTTGATATATAGTCTGCGTGCAAAGCTAGGAGGCAGCATTTTCATCCTTTCGTACCTTAAACCCAGTACACATTGTGTCCCCCCTTTGATCCCAGTATAAAGTGTCGTCCACGAGTATGGGTCTTGGGATTGAGCGTGAAAAAAAAAAAAAAAAAAAAAACGCGTGTTTAAAAGTTTGCACCAAAAAGTGGCGGGGCTCGAGTCGAGCCGTTACCACCAACACGAAAAAAAAAAAAAAAAAATCCGAGCACAATTCCGCTACTATGGTACCGTGCACCTCGAAGGAGCGGAGCCGAAAGGGTGAAAATTGCCAAAGTACTGTACCGTAACTTGATGACCGAATCGTACATTGAGCCTTTTAATCTATTGTATTAAGGTACGTTGAGAATTAAAGTTATCTTGAACCCCCTGATAGGCCGACTGGCAAGTGCTAGATAACGTTATTTTCAGCAACCTCTTAGCGTCCGAGATACGTATTGATTTTACAAATGTTTTGACCATATTTGCGGCTGCCATCGGCCTGAAGTGTATACTTGGAAAAAAAATTCAACAGTGGTCTGTCGCACCTACACGCCGACTAAGTCAGCCAATGGTATATATTAAATATAAAGAGTTCCAACAAGATAGTTGGGCAGTTGAACTATAAAAGCATATCTTCTCCCGCCGTTAACTTTGGCCAGAGAACAGTAGCTTTCCATTAAACCGAGCCCTGGTGAGTGTACTATGAGCTTTTTGATTGTAAAACAGGGGGTAAAATGGGATTTTCGCACCAACCACTCTAATATTCAAAATTCAAAAGACCTTCGGTTACAGCTTCTCACTCATACCGTATTGAGGCCGTTCTGGCCCTGTCATCCCCTTTATTTACCCCGCGCGTTAGCAATTGGTAGTCCCAACTTTAAAGATCCGATGGTACCGCGGGTAACTAACTCCCATCAATTGTTTATTGCTTAAATATACCACATTGGGTTTATATTGCAGTTGAATAATGTTGGTTCAAAGCATACAGGGTGCCACGGCAAACCAATTTCAATCACTAATTGGTATATATACCATTATTCAGCCGTTTATTCGAGATATTCATCTATACGTCTATCGTACGTTAGTGTGCGGCGCGGCTGATAATGGTTTCAGTTTTAATAATGCGTATTCAGGCTTGGCATAGACTTCCTTTTGCATACCGTGCTGCTGCTGTATAGCTTAGCTGCACTATAGTATACAGGATAAGAAACCTGCTGTACGTACCAAAAGGGCAAAATTGCTGGCATGCATTTTACGTATTCATGAGAGTTGTGCAACCGCCAACTGCAACATTGTCACAATTAGCTGCGACAACTTTCTCACTGCTGCGTCCCGTTGTTTCCCTTGCCGGATTTGCCGGATTGCGCTCTGAATACGGTACACACGCCAATATCAATCGGCTTGACGTACCCTGTTGACTTTGGCTCCATGTTTGTCCACCAAGCTGTATGCGATGGGGATATAATTTTCAGCCAGTTATATCTAGCCATTACGCTGCTTAATGTACTCTGCTTAAAGTGCACACAGTACCCGGTGGTTCGAAACGTTCAGTCGTTCTAAGACAGGTTCGCGAGTGAGACGGGTTGTACAAATACCCCAGGTTTAGCCCCAAAAAAAAAAAAAAAACTTCAACACCCCGCCGCTGACAATTAGCTTACTGTACCGTACTATTCACAACGCTATAAACTATCTATCGTACATAACGCATATTGCGCGCGGGTTGCAGCCTAGGAGCATACGGAACCAAGCTCCGGCTTTTTTCAAAAAATTGGTGGGCCGCCTGGGAAAGATGTTGGCAAATAACCTGATTTGGTTAAAAGATGTAAAGGGGGAGGGAGGGCGATCGAAAAAAAAACCCGCGGCTTGGTGGGTTTGGCAGCCTATTTAGAGTTTTTGACCAAAAGGTTGGGTCCAAACGAAGCAAACTGGATTGCACCAGCTAACCCCCCGTAGATTACTAAATTTAAGCGCGCCTGCAAATGCATATCCACCAGATCTTGCTCTTTGCTTTAATCTTGAGGCTGTAGCTTATTCCGCTATCATGAGTTTTATTATTATTATTATTCTTTTCTTCTTTTTTTCTTCTTCTCCGTATTTTTAGATAATATTTTATCAATGGATTTGTTATCAATTTTGGGCATCTGGCCACCACCCCCTGGCCTGGGAGATGTCACAATTTTTTTTGTATCGCCCTTGTTAATCTTGTTAATTATTTTGCAGGAAACATTTTACTCTCAGCCAAGTATAGAAAGGGTTAAAGTTTCTTGTTTACTCTCAACTACCAGTAAAAAAGATTTATGGAAAAGAACTGTAGGCGGCAACCCCCCTCCTCTTGTGCATTAGAAAAAAAAAAAGGGTCACTGCCAAATTATCTTTCCCTCTCTCTTTCTCTTTCCCTCCCTAAAATTCGCTCTCGCACAAAAATTTTTTTTTTTTTCCCTCCCACTACTGCACAGTAATCCAAAATTCCCTTAATTTTTTTTAAACCGTCAAGTGCTTTGAATTTTTTTTTTTTCTTCTTCTCAAAACACACTAGCGTCCGCACAAGACATATTTACAACAATAAAAGAAAAAAAAATTTCAAGCGTCGACAGTCTAGTCAACGCACGACTTTAACAATCTTTGCAAAAAACACACGCGGTTGGTCCTGCTGTGTGTTCAATGTCTGACGAAGGTTTGCCTGTGTTTGGTCCTCATCCACCACATCCGCCTCAAGAGCTATATCCACCCTTTTCACAACCCCAGCTAACTCCGCAACAACAACACCAACAGCAGGTGGGCAACAGGACACCTACAAGCTCTATATCACCACCTGAAGATCTACACAACCATGTTTCGATCTCATCTGCAAACCAACTGGCGCTAGAACCGGACAGTGCAAAGCCACGGAGCGGTCCCAACTCTACGACAAATAGTTCTGCGAGTTCTATTCGACCATATCGATCACGACGGAACCGACCATGCGACTTTTGCAGGCGGCGGAAAACGAGATGCGACATGTTGCCAGAGGGGATCTGCGCCATGTGCAAGAAGATTAACGGCCACTGTACATTTGTTGCACAACCAGCAAAAAAGAAAAAGATTGAGCAAAAGGAAAGCCCCAAACCGCTATCAGCGACGAAGAATGGTGGCAAGGCTTCTAGCGGCACTAGCCCTCCTGATAACGCTTCCAAAGTGCCGGTACCCAAGAACAAGTTGCCACCGGTTATTGACGTGCCGCCGTTTCAACAACCATCACAGTTAAAGGAGGAAGAGAAGGAGCCACCATTGGTACCGTCAGGGTTTGATGCGACGGCATTGCTAGGAATATCTGGCGATCAGGATCCTTATATGCTGCAGTATTATAATTACGACTCGAGCGAAACGTCTGGATTTATTGAGCATGCAATTCGACGGGTGAATAACGATCCCGCGTTTCCGGTCCAGTTTTTGGCGTTTAAAAATACTCAAAAAGACGCCAAACACACGCAGGAAATTGCTGTGCAACGCAAACGCATCTATGAGAAAGTCAACAAGCTGGAGGAACGGTTGTTGGCCTTGTACTTTCGGTTTGCATATCCGACATATCCGATTGTTGATCGCGAGTCATTTTATCACGACTATTACCACAACAAGGAAAACATTAATGTTGGGGTATTGGCGGGTTTGCTCGCGTTGAGTTGCATTTGGTGGAAGTACGATTCGCGGCTATGTGTCAATGTTATGCCAAAGAACCTGGCCAATGAACTGTTTGAGGAGTGTGCGATTGCCGTCAAGCGGGAGGCAAAGTTTCCAACACTGGCGTCGGTGCAGTGTTTGCTGTTGCTATTGCAACGACGGCTACAACCGAGCGACAACTCTGAAACGTTTGAAATGACTGTGGATATTGCAAAGTTGGTGGCGATTTCGCACAATTTGGGTTTGCATTTGGATTGTTCAGACTGGTCCATTGCACCATCGACCAAACGGTTGCGGAAGCGGTTGTGGACTACTGTCTATATTATGGAAAAGTGGACCACAATCACGGTTGGCCGGCCGTCCATGTTGAATTGGAACAACTCGACAATTGAGGACTACACTAGCAACGAGCCTAGCGCGCAGTTGTTTGTGCAAATGTGCCGCCTAACCATGCTGCTGGATGAGATTGGCCAGGAACTTTATTCGGTGCGCCATCAGCGTGAACGCATTTTCAGCGCTGATCAAAACCAGGTGTGGGAAAAAGTGGCGTTTTATTTTGACAAGTTGGAGGAGTGGCGCGACTCGTTGCCAGAAGAGCTCAAGGATATGCAATCGGCACCGGAGGGTGAATTTTGCAAGAATGGGACTCTGAGCCTGGCGGCGTTGACGATTGAGGCAATGCTTCACAAGGTTCGGCTGCATGCGGTTTGCGTACCCGGGGTGCTCTCATTTGAACAATTGCGGGAGTTTCGAGCCCACGCTACAGAAACAATTCAACGGGCGATTCGCTTCACGTCGGAAATTACCCACTCTCACTTGCATGCATTTTGGTACTCCACGACCAGACTCAACTTTTCCACAGTGGCTCATTTTATGTATTTCCACCATATCACCTCGCCCACTCGGCAAGAGCATCGCGATACAAAGGAGATTCTGCGCAAATGGATGTTTGTATTGCGAGTCTTGTCGCAAGGATGGGAAGAAGGTACTGGGCTGGCAGCTCTGCGCATGGATACGGTGTTTAGTATGGGCAATGAGTTGTTTAATCAGGATACACCGGGGTTGAATGGCGCCATGGAGCGTGATTTTGAGATGGACATGGTGCCAATGCAAAACCCGGATGTGTTGGACCACAATAGCCACTTGCCAATGAACGATGATGCGCACCAGCCTCAGCACCCAATGCCCAGTGATGAACCATTGATGCAAACTGAGCATTACGCGCTACACGATCCGCCTAACCCGCACCCACACGACGATAATGATATTTCACAAATGACGTTTTATCGCCCAATGAATCACGACCACCCTGCATATGAAACTCACTACCATCACGAACAACACCCATTATTGGATGAAGATAATGACGACATGCTACTGCTTAACGAGGATATCATGCCGCAAGAAGAACAGACGCATTTGTTGGAGGAGGATATCCCAGAGAACCTTGAGGACGCGTACGCTGAGTATTTTAGCAACGACCGGTTCCACGACGAGGGGTTTTTGACCCAGGATTTGCATGAGCTGTTTCAAGTACACACCAATTCTGGTTTGACACCTGATCTAACCTTTGTTTAGAGAGTTTGCTCTTTTTTTGTTAATGCATTTTAATGCCCTTTTCTTTTTTATTCTTTTTTTTTTTTTTTTTTGTTTTTTTCTGTATTATTTATTAGCACCTTCCCAATTCCTTGCTCCCCACAGCATCAACGATGGAACACTTTTTTAAACCAGATCGAATCTACGCAGTGGTTGGAGCGTCAACGGCGCCCGAAAAGTTTGGACAAAAGGTGTTCAAGTGGTATTTGGATCGTCAGCTGCCGGTCACTCCAATCAACCCCAAGGGCGAGACGATTCTCAACCATCAAAGCGTTAAACACATTAGTAATGTAGAGGCGGGTAAAGAATCAGGGATTGGACTGAGCGTGGTTACCCCTCCACCAGTAACCAAGAAGCTGATTGAAGATATCAAAAAGCTGGACGACCCTTCCTCTATCAAGGCAGTGTGGTTACAACCGGGTACTTATGACCAGGAGGTTGCTGAACTTGCCAAATCGGTGGTACCAATCGTCATCCAAGACTGCATTTTAGTGTCTGGCGACCGGTTTCTCAATGCAAAGCTCTAAATTCTTTTTATTTAATCTTTTGGCTTATTAAATACTATATCAGCACATTGGCGTCTATCAGTTGCTGCACAATCTCTGCTGTTTTCGGGATAGTATACGACTCTAGCGTCTGTATTTCTGATGGTGTAAACTTTCCCAGCACGTACTTGGCAACCACGTCCGACTCCTTGCTGTCTGGCCGGCCAATCCCAATCCTCACTCTCGCAAACGGGTCTGGGTATCTAGATGCAATAGCCTTGAGCCCGTTGTGGCCGTTTTTGGCCTTACTAGGGGCTTTGAACGGCGACTCGCCTAACGGCAAATCCAGCTCGTCGTGTAGTACCAGCAACCGTCGTGCGGCTCCCTGGGCGCAGTTTTTGTCGTGCCACTTTAGCATGGGTAGAATAGCCCGGTCGGATGTGTTCATATATGTCCCTGACTCCATCAACGTGATCCCAGGATAGTTGGCAAATGTGGTTACAACGCCACCACTAACTTTGCTCGACGACGCACCGCTGCTGGTGGCGGCAAGGTACTCCTTCAACCCGGCGAGTACCATATGCCCCGCGCTGTGTCTAGTCCGAGCAAACGATCGACCAGGGTTGCCTATTGAAGCAATAACTAATGAGATGGGGCCCTGTGCAGTGCCAACAATGCTCGGAATCAACTGCGGTTTTTTCATCCAGTTTATTATTATTTATTATAGAAAAAAAAAAAAAAAAAATTTGTCAGGTAAAGAAGTGTGCGCGCCCCTAATTCTTATTCTCCGCCAAAAATAGTTTTCCCGAAATTTTTAAAAACCGTTTTTTTTTTTATATCCCACTTTGTCTTTTCTTTTATTTTATTTTAACCGTGTATTCCACATTTATACAGTTAAAAAAACGATGGGCTCCACTGGATGGACTGAAAAGCGGATCAAACGCAGAGTGGTCAGCGTGTCGGTCATTTTGACGTTTGTGGTGCTGCTCGTATACTGGACTGTGCCGTCTAGCCCCTCAATAGAGGCGTATTACCAGGGGTTGAAGGAGTCCTTTGAGTCTAGCGAGGAATACTATTCAAAAGCCTGGAGCGCAATTGACAATGGTGAGGTCTTTAACGTTGACCCGAGTTCGGTGTGGAGAAAACCCATGGTGTACCAAGATCGGTTGAAAATGCCACAACCCGTGCCTACCCCTCGGTGCAAGATTTACACTTTCAACACTAACCGAGAAGAGGAGCCGATTGTGGAGGTATGGAAGCGAGCTTGGTGGGCTCAGGGGTTTGAGCCAATTGTGCTGACACGAGAAGACTGCAAACAGCATCCGCAGTATGAAAAGTTTACCAACGACACTCGGTTTGATGAGGATTATCGGTACAGATTTGAAAAATTCTTTGCATGGGCGAGCAAGGGCGCTGGTGTGTTGATGAACCACCGCATCATCCCAATCAACCTGGATGATGAAGACACGCTTGGCCAACTTCAAACCTGTTCTTTCGACTACCCATATCGATACCTACTAACTGACAAAAAAACGGACGAGGATTCGCTGCAGTTTGTACATTCTGGTCCAACCAAAGCCAAAGACCTTATCGACACCATTTTGGAAGGCCCCAAACGAGACTGGGATTTGGATACAAAAGAGCAGGACAAGGAGTACAAGCGATTCCTAGCTGATGAGTTTGACAAGCAGGAGCAGGATTTGGTGGCCTGGTACAACCCTCGAAACGTTGAGACAATGTTTGACGGGCAGAAAAAGACTCCACAACAGGTGAGCGAGATTATGAACGCGCACTTGCATCATGCATTTTTGAAACGATACCCACAGGGTGTGATGGTGGCAGACTGGTACGAGGGCCAGTTTTCTAGTGAGGCGTTTGATATTGGCAAACGCTTGCAATCCTGCCCCAAGGGGTGGGACCTTGAGCATTCATGTCCGCCCACGCGAGGGATTCTTGCATTTGTGGAGGATGTAAAGAAGGACCACGTTGACATTTTGCCATCACCAAAGGAAGTGTGCCATCATCCATGTTCTGATAGCGCACAGGCCAAGTGGGTCCCATCTGAGCAAACCCATCCAGGGTTCGCATCGGGTCACTATACCATTGTGAGTGTGCCACACCCTCTCACGTACATGGCATATACCATTCAAGACTCGAAAATCACCGCTGAAAAGGCCAAGTACGCCCAAGATTTGGAGGTGGACGAGTTTGTGAATATTTTGACCGAACGCATCGTGCCACATGGAACGTCATTGGAACGACGGCTATTATTAGTCAAGGATGCAATGTTTCAGTCAAGCCTGGTTACAAACACTACTTGGATCTTGTGGGAGCGAGATAGCTTTAAGGATCTATCTCAGGCGATGGAATATGAGGTTGGATTTAAGTTTGCCCAAAATACGGAAGAGGTGCGAGTCGCCGACGCAGTAGTCAACAAGGTCCGAACTCGAGTGCTTAATGACCAGCAGGATGCTGGTATTCAGGAATTGGAAAAGTACTCCCCTGGCGACGCGGAGATTTGGCACTTTTTGGATGACTGTAAATTCCAGCGGGAGTCGCTTTTGAACAATTTTGTCTCACCAAACACTGATTAAATCTTGTTTGGAAAAAAGGCGTTTGTACTTTTGTTTTTTTCTTTTCTCTTTTCCCTTGCTCCGTGCACCACCAACCTGCACAGGCTGCAGCTTTTTCCTGGTACTGGAGCATTCTCACGCATAACAAAAGCATACGCAGCCGCCAGAATAAACACTAAAAAAAGGATCAAGATCGCCGGGTGAGAAAACGGAGCCAGGTCTCGATTTTTATTAGCTTATTTAAACATCTGGAAAAAAAAATATTATTTCAGCACATACATAAATTGAGAATATTCTCTAGAGGGAATTTACTCTGGCCATGTCATGTCGAAACCTTCTTTGAAGTGATATCTATATATATATCAGAGGTAGCGCTTCAATTCGCAACAGTGCGGACTGTTTTTTTTTTTTATTGTTTTTTTATTGACTTTTTAACATGAAGATTTTGTGTCTGCTAGTTTTGCAGACTGTTTTTGGGCGGGCAATTGATGGTGATCACGGTGCGGCTGTCGAGGTGATCAACAACAAACTCCGGCAACGGGGGCAATTGGCGGTTAGGAGCTTGGCCAAACGGGAGAATGGGCTGGCCATTTCGTTTAATGAAAGCAATGACTTTGATGAAAAGTCGGCAGACACTGTTACGACTGTTGTCCAACCGACTTCGGTGTCTGCAGTTCAGCCAATGTCCCCGGCGGCCGCGGTTGTTCATTCGCAAAGTCAAAGCCCGGTAATTGACCAGGAGGCAAACAATGCTACTGATACTGGGCAGGTCAAGGTGACAACTGTGGACTCGACAGATGACCAGAGCACGGACACGGTAACGCCTGTTGTTTCTAGTGATGGTGATCCGTCATTTGAGACGATAACCAGCGAACCTTCTTTTCAAGATGGGTCTGTTGTGACTGAGACTACAACCGTTTCCTCTTCTGATTCAGAAGTCTCGTCAACTAGCGCTATATCAATGTCTTCTTCGCCGGCTCACTCGACAACCACGAGAAGTGTTGGTTCCAGCAGTGAACAGACTTTGTCGAGTTTGTCAAGTTTGTCGAGTGATTTACCGATGCCAACTCCTGACGAAACCACGATTGATACTGATGATGGTGCCGTGACAGCGCTAAGCTCGACGGCAGATGATGATCCTAGCACTACAGCTGATGAGACGCCCACTGCTTCCACTGACCCTGTTTCATCCGTTGACCAAGTTGTCAAATCAAAGGATACCACCAAGGGTGCAAAAGTGACAACAAAAACCACTCGATCGACTGGCCAGCTGTCGCTGTCGTCAACACCAAATATTGAGACTGTCACCGAAGATGAATCTGCAGCAACAATTAGTAGCTCGGCTGAAGACACAAGTTCTGGTCAGATCCAGTCTTCCCCAAGAAAAACAACTAATGGTCCATCAGCAACCCAGACTAGTAACAAGCCGTCGGCAAAAACGACCAAGGGTACTGAGGACCCAACAACAACTGAAAAGTCAAATGCTCAATCAACAGGTAAGGACAAGTCGGACATATCAACCAAAGACACTGAGGACCCATCAACCACTGGTCAGGCTAAAGCTAAATCATCAAGCAAGGACAAGTCGTCAGACAAAACAACCAAGGAGGCCAAGGAGCCATCAACCACTGGTAAAACCAAGGCCAAACCATCAGGTGAAGCAACCCAGAAACAATCAGCAACCAGTAAGTCTAGCGCAGATAATGGCGAGACTCTGCTACAGGTTTCAGCCCAGAGCGCACAGACAGCTAGCCACACTGGATCAAAAGAGGCTGAACAAACTGTGACTGAATCAGAGTTTTCAGAACCGGTCACAGGTTCAACGTCACAGTCTGTGGCTGCAAAGAAGAACGCTGACTCTGACCCATCCCCCGTCCCCGAATCTGAAAAGAGCGTATTAACATCTGCAGTTGTAACCGAAGATACTGATTCTGCCGATGCTATTACCGCTTCGCCTACTGCTCGTGGAACGCGGCGGGATAACAAGGCTCTGCAGTCCAAGACCCGAAGCAGCAGTTCTACCGAGCCAACTACCCCGTTCACCGTCCTATCCAAATCCAGTTACACTACTAGTTACCAGTACACTGACAAGAACAAGAATGTCAAGTGGCGCACCTCGACCAATTTTGCGTTTGTAACTGTCACGTCGACCCCCCAACCTGCGCGTGCCACCAATGTCCGGCTAAATGAGGCGGTTGCGGAAACCACGGAGGATGCAGAGCCGCAGCTCAATTCAGCAACCAAGCTCTACATGATTGAGCCAATCATTCCGTGCTTTATTTTGCTGTTAGCTTTATAAATAATACATTTTTTTTTTTTTTATTTTTATTTTTAAAATCACTCCTCCTTTTCTTCTTGCGAGCCGGTATCCAACAAGGTGCGCTCTTCTGGTTTTTTACCCAGTGCCCGTCGCAATGAATGCTCAAAAAGCTTGTAGGCCCAGCTGGTGCATACGACAAGCCCACCAAGGATATTCACTAGCCGCACCAACCACTGGCTGAACGGCATTCGCGTATCAGTGATGGTTAGCCGGATTGGCTCCATGTCGTACTTGAAAAAGATGCCAGGCGGGTGGTTGGTCTGTCGTGAGGTCCTCGTGACTTGCTCATTGACCGAGTATTGGTTAGTATCCACCACGGCGCCAGTGGTGGAGGAAACGTAGGTGGTTGGCACAACGCTCATAAAGTACTGATAGATTGATAGTTCCTCCTCAGTTGGCGCCAACACCCCATCCAGCGGGTTCTCCAGCTTTGGGTAAAAATCGCCAAACGAAAACTCATCAATGACATGGGTAAAGTTTAAAGGACCACTGTTTCTAAAAAAGAACATACCTGCCATCTTGGTTGTGATATGCAAGTCTCCTTGCACGCGGGTCACCGGCAGCGATCCATAAATGCGACACGCTTTCCCGTCCTTGTTTTCCTTTCGCGACTTGAATTTAGACCTCCTGGCGCGTTTCAATACGGTGTGGAAACTGTCACCCTTTTGTCCATCCCGAAACGATCGATGTTTCGATCCGTCAAAATCAACCTTTTCAAACTTGAGCAATTCAGATGCAAACAAGTGGTCGTGGCTTTCATCCATTGCGTTGATAGTCAGCGAGTCGCACTCCATGTTGACTGTAACATCCAGGTTAATTTGCATTTCCCGCGATACGACCTGGTCAACCGAAAACTGCTGCACCTCTACCCCACCAATGTACTGGGCCATTTGCACCCACATCATAAACAAACACACGACTGCAAGGACTATCGTGACGGCCCCTCCCCTTGTCGATCTAATTGAGTACGATGAAGATACCTTGGGGAACGCATCGAAGGTTTTTAGCCCAGGAGCGATTTCATCCATTTAATTTTGTTTCTTTTCGCGTGGATGTCTTGTGAGTGTTTTTTTTTTTTTTTTTTTCTTTCTTCATTGTTTTAAGGGGAGAGATTGTGGTGATGTGTTACTTCACTCCCAAACCCGCGCGCCTCAACCCCCGCCTCAAAGCGCCAGATGCCTGCCAAATCTCCCCCGGGGTTCCGATCTGACACAAAACCGAACGCAATTAGCAGGGGATCTGTAAGTTACCATTAACACACCCATGACGTGTTTTGCAACCCCTCCCACGCCAAATTCCTGCCCTATTACTTTGGGGCTTTTTTGGGGGCTTTTCCGGTAATTGATTGAAGCTATAGACGGCCAGTATGCCGTGGAAAATGGAATGACAGACATGTATTCGGAAATTCGCCCTCTAGGCTCGACTATTCATAGTAAGGATCATCTCGGTGAGGGACGAGTTTCCGGTCGTGGTCCCATCGGGAAGCTGACCTGGGCTCGGCTCAGCGCACTGTACACTGTGCACTTGGGGGCAAAACTGCGACGTGAGTTTTACGTACTGTATGTATACAAATGGGGTTTCATCCCACATCGCACTATTTTTATAACAGCCGCATTGTATCCAAAGAACAAAAACTACCCCAAATTGGGTCAAAGTTTAGGGCATGTCCGTCCGGTGGCACTCCTCGCCTGGGAAAACTGTGGGTGGAAAATTTGTCGCATATCAACGCGCATCCACATTTCCCTAATCTTGCATTAACAAGACATAAATCCTCAAATAAAAAGCACACAATAAAAGGATCAAGGGGCTTGAGCATTGTTATTTTTGGTCTAGACTTAATTCGCCGGTGAATAGACAAAAGGCGACAGGAGGTTGAGGTAATAAAACGTACAACAGATCGACCATCTCTCACGCTGCGAAATATTAATCTTTAAATTCTTAAATCAAGGATACACACGGAAAAGCGAAACAAGCCAAGGAATCCAGTTTGGGGAGTTGGGGGCGCTTGAATGAAGGGTGGGCAAGGAAAATGAGCTCTCAAATGACAAAAAAAAAAAAAAAAACCTAGGCCGATCCATTTCCCTATTCGATCCTGTGCAGTACGCAATTAAAAAAAAAAAAAATGCCGGTAAAGAAAACTTTTTATGTGGCAAACGCGAATATTATTAAAAAATAAATAAAAAAACCCACCCAGGAGAATACCCGTTTGAATCATTGTTATTAAACCTGGGAAAAGAAGGAATGGAGGAAGAGAGGGGGCGTGAGGGGTTTCGTTTCTTTTTGCCAGGATTTCGATTTGTGTGTTGACCAACCCATCCACCGCTTGCACTTTTTTTTTTTTTTTGAGCCTCAAATCAGATCATTGTTTTACTTTTTCGGCCCCTGCCATCCACTTACCTTGCCCAGCACACCAAAAGCCGCCCCGAGCTTAGAGTTTCTTTTTCTGCAGGCCTTTTTTTTTGTTTTTTCGCTTTTGGTCTGCAAGCATGGGATGAGGGCAATAGAACTCGCTAGCAAGCAGGCCGGATCTCCCCTGGTCCTTTTTTTCCCTTATTTTTTTTTTTTTTTAATCTTCCGATTTGAGGCTGTCCTTTGACATTACTATATAAATTAAAAGGTTTCCTTCCCTTCTCCCTCTTCCAAATCTATAATACAACATAAAACAACGACACAATGGGTGAAAAGATATTTTATCGATTTCGAGACGCCGAACATATCATGGTTGAGCTGAGCAAACGGGTGCCAGTGGAAAAGACTGACGAGCTGGTGGCTCTATATATTCACAGCCGGTATGGCAATATTGACCAGCACCGAGAACGACTACTGGCGGTTAAGGAAAGTACACGAGCATTGGGTATGCCGCCAGTACGAGACCGGTCATTACACATTTGGAAAAAGATTTACCGACAGCCGGAGATTTCCCGCCAGCAATTCATTCTCAAGATCCAGCATGAGGAGCGGAAAGTGTTTGGCAAGAACCACCTTGCTGACGTGATGCGATACCGACGGAGCTAAATCGCTACAACAGCAACCCACAAATTGTTTATCAGTACATCCAAACCCTTAGGGACGGTTCGGAAAAAAAACGCTGTTTTGTTCCTACTGCCGGTTCCAAAATACGGGACTGCAAAAAAAACGCGCGTCCACCCTCCCCAAAGGGATCCTCTTCAAGGCACCAAGTCTCGTGAACGAACCACCACCATGCATCAAAATGCATTTGATAATGACATATCCCTCAAAACTTTTTTGATTCGTTCTCGTTTGGCCTAAACGGGCTGAGCCCACCAAACGAGCCTCTATTTTTGTATAATATCCTGTTTTATGACCAACGACCCAATCTCTCTTTTTAGACTAATGAACATTGCCTTTATTATTATTATTATTCGCTTGTGTGCTATGTCAGATGTTCGAATCGGGATGTGAGTATATGCCACCGTCCCGCCAAAAATCTACTATATCCGGAAAAACGCCTGGATGTATTCAATTGTCATTTGGCTGCAAAAGTGGGGCTTGGCCAAAAACAATGTCCAAGGTAGCTCTTTAAGAATATCGGATAGCCAGTGCTGCTAATATACTAGACAGGGCAAGTGCCACACTAAGTAAAGTACAGTAGAGTACGTACGGGTGAGTAAGGAAGGAAGGAAGGAAGGAAGAAAGAAAAGGTGCGACAGTGCCATGTTTCATTCATCATTGACTCAGTAATATTATATGAAAGGACAATCCCTCAGATGAATGAGCTTAAATCCGGTCTGACAATATGTTACCGTACATAAAGTTACCGTGTATCGCTTGAGGGGGTTGCAAACGCAATTGTCCAGTTTGGGAGTCGTGCCTCGTGCGCGGGTGATATCTAACGGCCACCCGCCACCTCATACCAGGTTCAAGGGACATGCGATATAATATTTCTAGGGTATAACCTACAAAACAGGGAACCTGAGTCAAAAACAAAAAAACAAAAAAAAAAAAAAAGAAAGTGGCGTTGATACTGCCAGTTGGCTGGTGAGCGTATTTCTTGAGTCATGGAAAAACGTGGTTGGCGGAGGTGAAGCTGGGCAAACTACAAAGCTATTAGCCAACGAGTGTGCAGCACACTAAAGCGCTCATGTGATGGATTATTTTACTGTACAATATAGTTGGCAACCCTGCAAGGCTACTGCAGGCTTTATGCACAGACTTTTCTCGGCATGACCCCGGCTGCCAACCACAGCGACATTACCAAACGATAGAATATCGCGAACTGCCAGTAACCGTATAAAACATCACTCACTGGCTGTGTATAGTCAAATTCGGGGGATATCAGTGTGTATACCCTGGGTCAGTTGTTTATTCATTGTGGCTATAATAGCACAACCCCCCCCCCCCGGATCTCACCCGATCGATCGATCCCGTCCAATTGGGGATGTTACTAACGAATGCTGGCGCGACGGATATACGCCAAAAATAAAAAAATTAAACAACAAGAAAGAAAAATAAAAAACGATGGATCCATCAGCTTGGTTAGCGTTGGAATGGGGCTACTGATCTGTACGTTACGATATAGACCTATAGAGCGGATTTTTTTTTCTCCAGTAAATACGTACCGCCTATCCAATGGTATATACAGACTCAGATACGCAACTTGTACACCAAAAGATTGAGATCATATATACGATCATGCTGGTCGGCATGCCGCCGACCTTCGCGGGGCTCGACCAGTTTGATATGAGGGATCGGAACAAGACGGAGATAATCACCACAATTAGCTCATACCTGGCGCGGTTGTGTCCCAGGCGAGGGTATTTTCTAGACACAAAGCAGCGGCTAAAGAAATAGCCCTGCCCTAGTGTTGTATATAACAGGTTCCGCATTTTCGGGAACTTTGGCCATACTACTCCAAACTCCGCCTCTAACAGTTTTACCACTTTATACAGATCATTAGCTTAAGTGTACGAAAAAATAATGTTTTCGGCCGCAAAACGCAAAACAATATTTTGGTATATTATAGAGGATTATATACGAGGACTTTTTTAAACACGATGGCCAGCGACCCGTTGGTTAAAGTGGTCTAATTTGTTGGTTGTTTGTCTGGTTAACCCACTGCCATTACCCGGGGGATTTTTACGGACTGCCTGGTATTCTTTCCTCCTTTTCGCCGCAAAGCGCCGCACATTTTTTTTGCATTTAATCTGTTTCATTAGTAAAATTATATGAATATCCTATACCAAGGGTCGTAAATAAGCGTCTCTGGATTGAGCACCATGGACCCCCTCATGTTCATAGTCTATTGTGGTTTTCAATTTTGTTCAAATCGCGCGAGTGATCCCTGGGGAGGTTACAAGCCTCTGCCTGGGATCGACTGGCGTCATTGCCATTCGCATTTGTGATTGTTGCTGCGAGATAAGTAGTTTTTTATTTTTGCGCCGCATCTAATGCGGCTCAAATCGCCGCACATGCGCAGCGATCGGCGATACGCCGATTTCCTAGGAAAGATCAGCGAGCCTGGCTAGCTCAATCGGTAGAGCGTGTGACTCTTAAAGGTTCTCAAAGACATTAAGGCCATCACAAGGTCGGGGGTTCGAGCCCCCCGTCGGGCTAACTTTTTTGCTTCGCGATTATCCATGGTCGCATTCATCTTTTTTTGATGGCGGATGGATGCTTTTTTGGTTCGAAAGGTATCACGAGGTGTTTTTCTTTCTTCCAGTCGGAAGGTATCACGGGGGTATTTTAAGCGGATATTAGAAATATGTGTCCGTGGGGGACGTAAGGGGATATAGCCACCTATTTATAATGCTTATAGGTGCGGGGTAATTTTATTTTCATGCAGATATTTCCGATTACAATCGGCCAATCCGATTTTTTTTTCTTTCCAATTATTCATCAATCAGATCTTTGAGGAGCCACATTTTATTCCCCAACTGTAACTAAAGCTTGATAATGAAAAGATTCGAGTCCCCGGATGCGCCAGCATCCACCCCAAAGCCAAAGCGAGCGCGTACTACCCAAAATACCGAGTACCATGAGGGCACACAGTCATCGCAGGTGAACGTGGCCAGTGATATCAAAATGGTCCCCAAGGCTTTGAAAGCTTGCCGTGCATGCCGCAGAAGCAAGATCAAATGCCACGGGGGAGGGGGTACGGAAAACGGCAAATGCAAAAAGTGTCTGGAGCAAAAACTGGAGTGTGTGTTTGAGATCAAGGTTCCTACACCATCTGTCGCTACTACTACTACTACTACTACTACTACTAATACCACTGCTGCTGCTACTAATACGGTCCCAGTGGCCACCGGTCCAGTCCCTGTAGCCTCTGAATCGTCAAACTCACCAGTCACAAATGTGGACGACGTGCAGTGGAAAAACAGTGTCGAGTCGAGATTAGACAAGTTTGGATCCACGTTGGATACTATCCTAGGGCTGTTGGAGCAGCGGACCAATAGCTCGCCCCCGGTGGCTGCTGTCCCTGAGCCGGAACCCGCCCCTGAGAACAACGTGATGAGCTTTGGCGAATTTAATATGCCGTCGTTCGAGAAAATGGAGGACCAATTTGGCTACAACACCTTGCCATTGGATGATCTACACGAGCTTTTTACGAACGAGGATCAGATCACAACTTCCGATCCGGCGGTTATTTCTTACGACCAGGCTGAGCGTTTGTTTGACTTTTTCCACGAAAAGATCTCGCCTCATTTGTTTGGGTATTCAATCTCGCAGGTATCGCTGTCGGTGGTGTGGTACCGCTCACCAATCCTAGTGGCTGCAATTTGCACCGTCGCGTCAATCCACCACCCCGATCTCAACACCCTATTCCCCACGCTAAAAGCCGAATTGGAGCGACTTGCGCAAAAGACCATGTTCAACACCATGCACACGGAGACTGAGGCTATCGACACGATCATCGCGTTATGTGTGGCCGGGTTCTGGCTACCAAACTGCTCGATGTTAACTAGCATTGCCCACCGGTTGGCGCAGAACCTAGGACTGGCACTGCCGCAATCCCCAGGAAACCAGGATAAAGACAAACTGCGGCTGTGGTACCTATTATATATTCTGGATGGGAACCAGAGCCTGGTGTACAACCAAACCCCGACAATCGGGCACGATCAGTCTGTCAGTCAAAGCCGGACTCTACTATTAGACGACCAGCAGCAATGGCAGTCGGTCAACCCGTTCAGCCGGTCGGACATGCGGTTGGTGTCACAGGTCGAGTTTAACCATGCCGTCAAGAGCATTTTTGAGGGCCGAGGGTGGGACCTGCTCAAACCATCTGCACTAGGGATCCCCTGGCAGACCAACATTGAGCTGGACAAGTGGATGGTATCATGGGCGTGTTTGCTGACCCCAGACGCGGGTAATATGGGTCCATGGCCCTCAAAGAGCACTCTGATCCATTACAACTTTGCCAAGATGCACATCAACTCGCAGGCGATTCGAGAGATTCAAGCGTCACAAACTAACCTTGAGGAAATGTCGTATGTAACGTTGACCACCAACAGCGGTGACGACGCTACGGATACAATGGCAGTGTCAGCGGCACGCAATGTGCTTAAACTCTCCACTACGGATAAAGACATTTGTGACGCGCTGCGGTATGTGCCGATCCACATCCACATGATGCTGTACTACGCGGCTCTCCTGTTGTTGCATTCGGCCAACTCTGATGGAAAAATCGTTCTCTTGGTGAAACGCCTTCAACAGCTGATGGTTGATTGTAGTGACTCGCGGAACCAGTCTGTCATGACCACAATCTCAAAGGATTTGAAAAAGGCGTTGGCGTCAAAGACCAGCCACCTTGCAATGAGCTACGATATCAGCGAGGAGGACGGGTATGACAAGAAGATTGCCGCCTGGCCAGGGTCGATTCTCCGGCCTGAACGGTAATTTTTTTTTTTTTTTTTTTTTTTGCGATTGATAATTAAACCTCCGGCTGATCATGAAACTTGGGTGGATCAGACGCGCGCGACATATTAGGCGGCTTATTTCCAACGCGTCACCCCTCATCCCTAGCGTTATTGGGTATATATAACCCACACAAAACGCCCCTCAATATAAAGAGGCTGTCAGGAAAAAAAAAAAAAAAAAAGATGAAACCGGTTTTTATCTTGGGCGCGATGTTTACCACCGCGATGGCTGCAAATGACCAGTTTGTGCCATGGCAATGTCATGCCAACTGCGGCAAGGCGCTGACAACGTTCAACAACTGCAAAGGGGCAAAGGACCCTCATAGTTGCGCATGCAGCGCTGACTCTCAAGCTAACAAGTATCTCCACTCATGTCTGGAGTGCGGCAACCTTATTTGGCAGCAGTATGGCCGCGATTTGGCGGTTCCATTAGGCTACTGTCAAATGAAGCTGCCGTACCCGCTGCCAAAAGTTCGGGATCCCAACAGCGACAAACAAATCAAGACGTTTAAAAAGGCCAAGGCGCTAAAAAAGGACTAAGGATTAGTTTAGGCTATTGACTTTACCCAATCTAGTCAGTCTAGTTTCGAATATATCTGGAATATCCTCTAATCTCATTCCTGCAACCTCTGGGTAGCAGAAATAGACTCCTACATAGCCGGTAAATGTCAGCATGGCAAACACCAAAAACACTCCCTTTGGTTTGATCACATCTAGCGCGGTTAGAAAGGTGATTGACACGAGCGCGTTGAATATCCAGTTTGTTGCCGATATCATCATTGACCCTAGGGACCGCACGTCCAGCGGCATAAATTCTGTAGATTGCCAGGGGACGCTACCTAATGCTGAAGTGTATGCGGCAATGTACACGACCGTGGAGATGATCATTATGGTCCCCGAGCCGTCCCCGAATGCAAACGCGGTGACGATAAGCGCCAACACCATTATCGTCAGCGTGTAGAGGAGCATTCGGCGCCGGCCAACCGTGTCCACGTAAACCACCCCCGTCCATGAGAACAAAAAGTTGACCCCACATACAATAGTCATGCTCATGAATATAGGGTCGGAAAATCCTGCCGACTCGAATAATGTTGACGAGTAGTACATGAACACGTTAATCCCACAGAGTTGTTGTAGCGCCATCAACCCACACGCCACAATCAACGCGCGTTGGCGCGGTTTAGTATGCAGCAGGCGTTTAAAGCTAAAACTCTCGCTTTTACTATCCTGAGCCTGCTCGTTTATCAGGTCCTGAATATCCTGAAACGACGCGTTTGGGTGGAGTTTGTGTAGCGCCGCCTCTGCTTCTGCGATTCGCTCGCGCTTGATTAGAAACCGGGGCGATTCGGGCACGCCACCAATCGCCAGAAGAAAGATTAGCGGCGGGATGGCTCCTATTGCAAGCATTAGTCTCCACCCATGAGCAAACCGGGCAAATTGCCACCCGGCCAGTAAAGCCACAACCTGGCCAAATGTGGTGGTGACGGCGTTTAGCGTGACCAGTTTGCCACGATGCCTGGGTGAGGCGATTTCTGCAATATATACGGGTACCACTGACGAGGCACAGCCTATCCCCACTCCTGCTACAAACCTACCCACCATCATAGTCAATACTGAAACAGCCGACGCCATCACCACCGCGCTGGCAATAAACGCCACACACGCCACGCCAATCATCATCTTCCGCCCAATCTTGTCTGAATACACACCCGCGCATATTGACCCGACCAGTGCCCCGACAGATGTGATTGACGTGATGAGCTCCTTCTCCGTGGAGGTCAGGTGGTGGCCCAAATCGTCCTTTACAAGCACAAGTAGCGAGTTTACTAGCGAGGTGTCGTAGCCAAACATCAGCCCGCCGACACACGAGCAGCACACCGCTAGGATGGTATACCGGCTGACTAGCTCATTGTGCGGCGAACTGTTTAAAAGCAGGTCCTCTGTCTGACTAGGTCTGGGCCGCATCTGTCACTCTACTGATAATGTGTTGGGAAGTAATAAATCGCCCCCACAACATTTTTCGCCTCCCTCTCTTTTTCTGTGCTGCTGGACCAAGTTTGAGTTGGAGGAAAAAAAAAAAAAACACGACAAACTTTTTCTTTGTAAACAGCAAAAAAAAAAGAAGAAAAAACCGGTCAGGGAACAGGGAAAACAGGAATCATGGCAGGGTCAGGGTCAATACTTCCAGTGTCATCGTCGGATAGCATTTCATCGCCGTTTGCAAGCCGCCCGGGAGTACCTCGTGGAGGAGAACGTCGCCCAACATCTGGGTTCAAAATGCCGCGGATGCTTAGACGGGTGTTTAGACCGCCGACGCTGGACTTTGAGACGGCGGTGTGGGAGATTGCATACCTGATTATCGCGCCTCGCAGGGTGTTTAAATCGTTGTACTATCACAAGCAGACCAAAAACACGTGGGCTAGAGATGACCCGTCGTTTGTCATTTTGCTCTCGGCGTTTTTGACAGTGTCGGCAGTTGCATGGGGGTTGGCCTACTCACCTAGTGTCGGCGGAATCTTCAAGCTGATTGTGTACATGGTGGTGGTGGATTTTTTCGCGGTTGGTGTCGTGGTGGCCACGATTGGGTGGTTTTTTGCAAACAAGTTTTTGAAACGGCAACGAGTGGCCAATGTTGGTGGCGAGGGCGAGCTGGAGTGGGCCTATTGCTTTGATGTTCATTGCAATTCGTTCCTACTGCTATGGCTGTGCTTATATGTGATACAGTTTGTGCTGCTGCCGGTGCTGACCAGATCAAACTGGTTCTCACTATTCTTGGGCAACACGCTCTATTTTGTTGCATTGTCATTTTACTTTTACATCACCTTTTTGGGGTACAGCAACATGCCATTTTTGGAGCATACCGAGCTGCTACTATTCCCCGTAGGCATTGTGGGAGTCTTGTACTTGTTGAGTTTGTTTGGGTTCAACATGGCCCGAACAATGGTCCAACTGTACTTTGGATAGTAGTAGTAGTGATGATAATAATAAAAAAAAATAAAAAAAAATAATAATAATAAAATGCATTTCGACCATTCTCATTCTCTACACTAGTCATCCTCCTCCTCAGCTTTAAACTGGCCGTATTTGGTCTCCCAATTGCTCAGTTTTGACGACAGCTGATCGAGCTTGCCCAAGTTTTCGTGATAGTGGTCAAACATGGGCCGAAACTTTGACTCGTCAATCTCCACAACCTCCGGGTTGAGTAGCTTGAACCGGTCGTTGCGTTCCGTCAAAAGCTGCTTGCGATCCTCCATCTCCCGGTCACTGTCCTGCCGTGTACGGCCCACAAACTCCAAAATCGCCGCCACCCGTTTGCGCAGCTCGGGAATAGTAGACCGAGGCGGCGGTATGCGTGGTTTTGATTCCGTATTCTGCTGCATGAGTTTGCTCGACGCAGAGTCTTTAGTATTGCGTTTCGTCGCCTTTGTTCGTTTGCGTTTTGACGGCGTGCTATTATTCGTATTGTTAGTTTCCTTGGCTGTTGTTGAAGAACCCTCTTTATCTTTTTCCTTTTCCTTCTCCTTCTCTTTTTCCTTATCTTTATCCTTAGTATCCTTGGGTTCTTCCGGTACCGGAGTCGACTTGCTATTCTCCTCTGGCGTTTTTCTAGCCTTTGGCGTCCGTTTGGCCCGTTTCACCGCTCGATCATCAGACTCGGGTGATTTGCGCTTGCGTTCACTCTCATCACCACCGCTCTTTTTATCGTCAGGCTCCAAATTGGGCTTGGGCTCGAGGTCATGAGCACTCTCCTCCAATACCCTTTTAAGCGTCTCTTCATACGCCGCATCACGACTATTCAGCGTGATGCGCCGACGCTCGCTCCGTGCAGCCTCTTTTTCACTCATTGGCGGCGACGGGCTCTTGCGTCGCTGTGGGGTAGGTGGTTGCTGATTGGTAGATGATGCAGTGGATGGCTGTGATGGTAATGGGTTTTGCTGAGGAGTCGCCGGCTGTTTTTCCTTCTTCTTCTCGCCAACTTTGCCACCCCCATTACTACCACTCTTTTTCTGCCGCTCGTCCACCAAAACCTCATCAAATACTGAATGATGCTCTGGAGCACCATCCGGGTAGTATTGTGAAGTTTTGCCACCAGGCCGAACTGTGATAACATGCCATTCCGGTTTACACTTTTCACACCCATACACTTCTGGCACCTCCTCCTCGCTCATGAATCCGACACAAAACCCGTGCTGCCACACTTGGCAACTATCACATTGAATAAATAACCCAGCATCCACTGGCACTTTGGAGTTTTTGATAATCTGCTGCGGCACTTCTTGGTGACCGCAAATACAACGAGTGATTTCTCCAGTAGCATCATAATCCTCTTCCATCTCCTCGTCTTCGTCGTCCTCTTCCTCCATCATCTCGTGGTCGCCATCTGGAGCGCCATCCATCTCCTCGTCCTCTTCAGGAACCTGACCTGCATGGCGTCTTGTTGTCCGGCGAGGTCTAGACGACGAATCGGAATTGCTATTTCTAGACCGCGACGCTGATCCTGAGCGTCGTTGTGCCATCGCTGTTTTTTCAATCTGACAATTGTATGTTTTTTTTTTTTGATATTGTAAGGGTAGAAGGGGAGGAAAAAAAAAAAAAAAAGAGAGAGAGGGAAAAAAAACCCACAAAGAAAGACGTCAGGCTCCAATCGGGGGTATCGCGTCGGTAGTTGGGAGGGAAAAGAAAAAAAAAAAAAAAAAAAAAAAGAACGGGCGGGGCAGGTTGCGCGCGCGCGGATTTTTTTCATTACCGGCCCCTCGCACTACAGACTAGGTAGTTAGCTGTGGCAGAATCGACATCCAACCTGGTTTGGGTTGAGTACTGGAAAGTGCCGGTTGAGAATAGACTGGCAGATGCATATGGTTGACTCGTCGCGCGTAAGTTCGAGCTGGATGTGTGGGCTAAACTCTGTCAAGTTGGGAAACATAATATCGGCCTGTTGGTCAATAGTCCGCGCTTGGTGGGTAGTGATTGGTATGGACATGCCATTTAAAATGCTAGATTGGTTAGTGGTGACTGGAATGATGTGGAACTGCTCGAGGTTCCGAAGTTTTGTGCCAACCATGGCAATAACCTCGAAACTAATATCCGCCTCATTGTACACCCAGTGTAAACTTAAACTGAGACGTGTAATTTGAGGCGCGAAATCAAGCGCGTCAATTAATCGCGGCACAAACTCCGAATCGTATTTAAATGGACCAACAACGTGAAGACTTTGGAGATTTGGTGACAGCTTTAGAAATGAGCCCAGGTTTGCATTGCTTCCCAGGACGAGTTCGGCGAGATTCGGTAGGGAGGTATTTTGCTCAGAAACCCACAGACGCTGCTCGTGCTCAGATCCTGTGAGCCTCAGCGTTCTCAACCCCTTGAAATGAGTGATAAAGTCGGCAGAGTTGCACCAGCCTACAATCTCGAGCTGTCTAAGGGTGTTGTTGGACCCTACCTTTTCGTGATCAAGACATATAGCGCTATTTGCCTGTTGAGCCAGTTCGTGATTGCATTGTAAAGAGCACAACTCGACAGTGGTGTTCTCAACCAAATTATTTATCGCCTTTGCAACAAGCTCGATACACTGCTTGTCGAATTTGCCGTGGAAACGACATTCCAATGTTGACACACTGGCTTTTCTCAGAGCTTCAACCACCAGTTGTAAATGATCGTTCATGTACTGATGGCTCTGGTTCAACGTGATGAGCTTGACTCTTCTTAGTAAAAGTCCGTTTCGGACTGCCAATTCTAGTACACCCATGGATACCAGCCCTTCGATGCATAACGTCTCTAGTGTGTTGGGTAAGCAGGTTACTAATTGAGTCGCCACTGCCAACCTTTCCTCAGCGGATCCATTACCAACCCCAATATCCTTCTTTGGCGGATCGCAAAATACCAAATGCTTGAGGCTCTTGAACCATTTGAGCATGTGTATCGGAGGTGTGGCGGGGTCAAGCCACGCCACAGGCCATATTAGAAGGCGGTGTATAGACCGCGCGTAAATCTTGAAACGGTCGCGATTTTTGCACTGCTTGACCATCTCGTTTAGGCTGTGCGTCGCCCCCGAGGTTTTGTTCCAGATGCGAGGCGCGATAAACTTGAGCCAGCGGCGGTTAAGGCACGCCAGCACAGAAAGGCAGTGCCGGCCTTTCAGCTGCTCAACATGATCGACAACAACCTCTGCCAACTCTGCAATAGCAAACACTTGTTCCACGCTCGAATCAGTCTCGACAACATCTACCAAAGTTTCGTTTCGCCGCCCTTGATACTCGCTCTGATGCATACTTTAGTTTCGCAACCAAAAAAAAAAAACACACACACACAATCAAAGTGGGTAACTGTTTAGGGTATGAAACGCAGGGCCGTTGGGAACAACCCCATATGCGGCTTTTCTACACAGCGTTTATAAAACCCTGAGTTTGACTGGCTGTGTATCTTACCCGGCTTTTACGTCACGTGATGAGTCGCCCTCCTCCATTATGTGCTTAACTGTACTGTACAGGTATGAGACGCACGTCTGATATGTATGGCACTCTTCAAGATTCTTGATTAGGAAGTGGGTGTGCATACCACTTGAGTTTCATGACAGGGCTATGGACACAACAGTGTGTGTTTGCTGGATCGGTGCCACGCCACCATCGTTTCACTTCTATCGAAGGATTGGTGCAGTTGCGCCCGTACTGTACTGTAAAGTTGGCAGTGACGCGCTTCAGTATCAGTATCCAACCGATCTCTTGCCTTTTTTTGATCTTTGCGTTACAAGATCATTGCTGTTTGAGTTTTAAAATTGGGGCAAGGCGCTGAACTGCACATTAGGGATGAGTGGCACTTATACAAACCCTTGTCAGAGCAGCTTATTGTATTGTTTTGTAAAGTGCTATAGATTTCAGCAAGTGCATTATTATATCTATTGCGTTTAAAAAGCGACTACGTATTGAAAAAAAAAAAAAAAATTCCCGCAAATATTTAGTGAAGCAATCAAACTTAGGGGGGAAGGGCAACAGCTGTCAGTGCTAAATTTATAAGGGGCAAAAAAAACCAGCCCCTGTGTTAGCGCGAAAAAGACAGGCTTCTATAGCGCTAGTCGCCCAGGCTGTCATTTTATGTATAGTAAAAATGTAACAAAGCGGTTGACACATGCCTGACTGGTTACATTCCGTTCCAGCACTGGGCTTTTCATTTCCTCCTCATAAAGCAACTGCGCGCATTATTACTGTACTAGCCTGCACACGCAATACGCTTGTTTCTTTTTGCCTTCATTATTTTTGATGATTTTCCGCCATGCATGCATATGCATGCATTGGAGTTGGGAATGCAACCTGCGGTTCATATTATGCTGCGTCCATGTGCATTTTACGTGCACGGCCGATCTTTCGCCGGTGCTTATTACTTGTGCGTCAACTTATCAAACATGCTGGTTGGTCACGGCTGCCCACTGTCACTGCCCACTTCCGTACTATTGTACAGCGCTATAGTACAACACAGGCCCCTTTGTTTCTTTGTCCGCTGTTGCCGGTTTCGTGATTGGCGGATATTGTTATAAGCTCCATGTGTCAGTAACTCAATGTATAGACATTTAGTGTGCAATCTCAGTAAAGAAAGTGTTGAATAGGGGATACATGGGGGGCTGCTATATACGGGTGACTGGGGGTGGTTGGTTTGTCATACGCAAGGGGCTGACGGCACCGCTATCTCTAATGCAGTTGTCAAGATTGCGTTATATCAATGTAGTGCCGAAAATTTTTGTTTTGCGTCTTTCTTTTTTTTTTTTTTGGTTTTTTTTATTACATATGTCACTTTCAAATCGCTCCTATTAGTATTTTTTTGCAACCCCTTAACAGGCCGGTAAAGCATTTCCGGTTAGCTTTTATTGTTTTCTTTCCTAGTTCTACTACTTTCTCGAACCATAACTTATCAAGATGCCGCCGGCTTTGAATTACTGTAGATTTTTAATAAATCGAGGGATCTCAGATCCTCAACGGCGCTGGCGCAAGCGTTTTATGCGGTACAGTAGTAAAGTTGCAACGGACTGACTCAAAATGAGATTGTTTCAGACCACAATGCTTGGTTTGTTGCGCAATTAGAAGAAAAATGAGAAAGAAAAAAAAATGAAAATACTGTAACAAAAAAAAAAAAAAAAAAAACGAAAAGGGAAAATAGGGGTGGTTCATTATATTTTTATTTTTTTTTGCTTCAAATTCTATTGCCTTTACAATCACATCAATAATCCTGGCACTCCTCGAGCATATCCACCATTCTGACAAAGATACCAAGCTCAAGCGAGAGGGCTATAGTAGTACATCCTCATGCAGAGTTGCACCTTTTTGCGCACGTTTACCGTTTATGATCAGCCCCCCGTTCGAAAAAAACGGTCAATCCCTTGCTTGCAATGTTTACCGGCCGCGGAGGCCGGGGCGCTGCACAGGCAACCCTTGCGCTTGGTACTGTACAGTTGAGTGGGACAATGCAGCGTCGTTCAAGCAAGCACGATTGTAACAGAATCTCTTCTCAGCGCGCCCGCACTGCTGGTTCGCATGCACGCAAGCATTAGCTCTCTATTGCATTCATCTATGGGCTGCGAGTTTACCTCAAAGCGACGACAGGGAGGCCTAAATAGGCCGAAGATAGCCCTGTAGCAGAGGCGTCAACGTACAGTACATTTTTTGACAGAAAAAAAAAAAAAGGCATGCAGTATAAATAATAATTGAATTTTTTTTTGTCTGCCAATCTGACGTGCTGCCAGCCAAATTGGCAAGGGGGTCAAAGTTATCTACTGCACAGGAAGCAGTATAGTAAATGTGAAACTAGCGACCGTTACAGTACAGTACATTGGTCGAGCTTGTTTGAAAACTGGCCTGTCTCAAACCAATACTACTGTACTGTACTGTCTGTTCTGTCTGTACTGTGCAGCACTGTGCGGTTAAACACAACGATACCGTTGAATTTCAGGGGCATGGATTCACGGTGCCGCCCGCGAGCTCCCTACAACCGTTGTTTAATTTCTTTTTCCAAGTGAACGAATTTACAATTGAGCTCGAGAAAGGTAACATAAAAAAGCACACGTATATAATAATAATAACAAAAAAATCAACTACAACAAATATCTGAAACTCTTGTTTTCCTTATCAGTAAGGTCGTCTGCCACCACATCGTCGTCATCTTGAGCAGTGCTATGAGGACCATATCGCTCATCTCGGCTCTTGTTGATAGAACCAAGGCGCCATCGTGAAGCGCAAGCAAGAACAATGCAAAACACCGTAAACGCAACGTTGCTGATAAACCCAGTGTTATATAAAGGACCAGGAGAGGCACCAAACAGGATGGAGCCGACAATTGACCCCACAGAATTTGCAATAAACACAGCCGCTCCTAGAAGGTATTTCTTGGTGTGCCCAGCAACGTTTGATGAAGCAAGACTCACGCAAATACCAGTTGATGAAACGACAAACGGGAATAGACACAACCCCGCATATCGTGCCGCCATGCTGTCTGGTACCTGCCAGCATAGCAGAGCACCAACTAGTTCAAGCACCAGCAGCACTAGAATACACCAGTACCGCATGCCTTTGAACTTGATTGATATGGTTGAGGAGACTACCAACCCTATAACTGTAACTGCGCCCATTGGCATTAACAGAAGTAGAGTGTAAAGGTTATCGTAGCCAAATCCAGCCACCACCAACGAGGAGAAACTGGTTAGAGCAGAGCCGGGGACGGACGATGCAAATACAAATAGCAGCAAAAAGTAAATGTTGTGGTCGGTTAGACACTCTCTGATCTGGTTCCAGTTGAGCTTTGTTTCCATGGCACCAGTTTGCGAAGTTCTTAGCCGGTCCATGGCGATTTGTTTTTCCCGATCGGTTAAGAATCGCGCCTGCATTGGGTTGTCTGGCAAAAAAAAGAATAAAACGACGGAAAACCCAATGCCCACCCCGCAAATGATATAATACATATACTTCCAGGCACCAACACCATGGTTTATCAGTCCAATCGCCCCACCAATAGCGGGACCAATCACACTGCTGATCCCACCGGCCGCGTACCAAGCGCTCGATCGCGTAACCTGCTCATCACGTGACCAAAAGTAGCAAATGTAAACGGAGAAGATTGGTGAAACTGCCGACTCGGCCATGCCCAAAAAGAACCGGTTAGCCAAAACGCCAGAAAAGTTTGTGCACACTGGAGTGAGGATGCCAATCAGCGACCATAAGAAGCAGGCCACGCTGACCACCTTTGCGGCGGGAAGTTTTTGCGCGGCAATTGACCATGGGTACGCGCCGATAATATACCCGATATAAAAAATCATTGTCGCAAAACTAAAGTTGGAACTGTCCGTTATTGGGTTGCCAGTGATGGGATCCTGCCCAATGACCTTTACCAGCCCCAGATCCTCGCCCATGCCGTACAACACGGCGATGGAAAACGTGCTCTTGTCCAAGAAATCCAGCGCGTTGGTGATGATTAGTAAAGGAAGGATATTCCAGTCCAACTTTCGCACCAGTTTTTTCTCCTCCTGTGGGGAGTATGCCATGTCGACCTCCTTCTCGGCCACCTCTGCGGCCATATCGTGATCGGTCATTTTATCGGTTAGCGGGTTAGTGGGTTAGAAGAGTTTAGTAACGGTAGCAAAAGCGCGGGCTGCTATTCTTTTATAACCGTGCTCGTATCTTGGGTAGAAGCTACCCCGAATTCAAGAAAAAAAACGCATGCATATATGCAGCATAATATATACTGTAGCTCTGATAAAATGGTGAAATAGCCGAGGTGTTGAGAGGTGCAGTTTAAGCTCAAGTGAGGGAGGGGTATCGATCGGTGCTTTGGCAATTGACAAGGCTGTTTGACACAATCAACCCATTGACCAGATTTGGAGTTCTTTTTAGCCAGTTCTTTGTTTGACCTGTTCCTTTCTTTTTTTTTTTTCCAACTCGTTGTTAAATACCAAGCTACCCCTGGTATCACAGTTGTTTTTTGAGTCTTGGAAAAAAAATTGGCACTTTTTTTAGAGTGCGTTCTTCCCCGCATTCCCCGCACCAGCCATTGGCGATAATTTTACTGCCAATAACGCAATTTAGATACCCTAATCTTAAACATGACTCGTGTTGAACGGAGCTACCCCGAATCGCGGCCATGGTGATCAAGATGAAGAAACATTGGAAACGACTCTCTTCTGAATCTATAGTTGGCTCTGGACCTTGCGCTACAAACAGTGGAGCCAATTGTGTTGACTCACAATAGAAGGAGCAAATTTTGCGCGCATGCCAAGATCTAACTCCTCTTGAAAAAAAAAAAAAAAAAAAAAAAAAAAAACAACAAATAGATCCTAGGGCCATGAAGCACAAAAATTCGTGATTTGCCACATGCCACATGCCACAAGCCAAAAGACGTTCCAGAGCAGAGATTTTTTTTTTTTTTTTGAGATTAACGACTCTCTACAGTTGTTAATGCAACTCTGGACTCTGCTGCTGCTACCTCATTGGCTGATTTGCGTCCCTAATTCGCCTTATATGTAGATATGCGGGTGTCGTATCTGTTGCCGACATGTCCGCTGTTACATTTGCAGGGTACTCGGAAAAGTTGGAATTCGTCTATCAATCTATCAATAACGCGTCGCTAGTGGCGCTTATTCCTACTGAGCTGGATAATGCTTGGACTGTGGTAGTTTTTGAAGGATAATTAAAAGAAAGGAAGCAACGATGGAGGAGAACGATGTTTTCTGCCCCACGGAACGGCTACATTTGCGCACGCTTTGTGGACTCGGATAAAAGAACCTTACAAGTACAGTAAAGGAGTTGGGGTCAAGGTTTAACCGCAAAACCCTCTGTACCTGGTGCGCAAAAAAAAAAAAAAAAAAAAAAAAAAAAAAAAAACTGCCGCCTATAGATAGTTTACAGGTTGTGTTGGAACACACTGGATACTAGTGATTTGAGACCTTTGGTGAGCACGGACGTTCATTCACTCGTATAAAACAAATAATTAGATCATTCATACTAAAAATGCGTATAGATCGAATGTTCACCACGTGCGTGTTAAGATTGGTCCACGATAGAAGCCGCACGCGCCAAGACACGTCAATCCATATTTTCCCCTACAATACCGTACCCCGCATAAACCCTCTTCATATTTTCTCCTAATCCATCCAGACCCACGAACCAAAGCCGTCCTTCGGAGATCCAATCATTCTCCAGCCGTGATGTTGTTTGTAGTACAATACAGTAACATGCCGTCAACCGCCAAAACGAACTTAAATAAACTAAACAAATTTTTTTTTTTTTTTCCTTTTTAAAAAAATAAATACACTACATAAAAACAAAACAAATTAAAAGAAAGACCGGTAACAAAAAGCTATCAAGGAGACCCACGTTTGTAAACAGCCTCCTGGACAACCTTGACTGCCCGCTTTACCCCGTTGTTCGACTCTAGCGGCTTGAGAAGGTCAAACGAGCACAGCAAGTCCTTATTAACCGACATGACCGCGCCCCAGTTTTGAAACTCGCCACAGTAATTAGGGGCACTAAACACAGTGACCAGTCTGCGGTTGTTGAAAAACTCGTATCCGTCTTCCACAACCATGTGCCCTCTAGCGATTAAATCAAAACCGTGCTTTTTGCAAAACTTGTCCATAATGGCCTTGCCAAAACAGTAAGAAACCCCCCGATCATTTTCGCCCCACGTGCTTACTGACGCATCGGGATCAGACCACAACAGGTCGGAGATTAACCCAGAGTCGGGCACATCAGTTGGACGCTGAATATCGGTAATATCGCTCATGCTGTGCAAATTCGGCGACAACCCCCCATGCACGCAAAAAATCTTACCGCCTATTGTCGCAGCAATCGGCAAGGTATTGAACACGTCCACAATCGACTTCCAAATTTTAACGCTGCACCGCCGCTTGCATTCGTCATAAAAGCCGTATACTTTTGTCACGCTGGCACATTCATGGTTGCCACGCAATAAAAACACATTTTCCGGGAACTTGATCTTTAGGCAAAACAGCAACATGATGGTTTCAAGCGACTGCTTGCCTCGGTCAACGTAGTCACCCAAAAACAAATAGTTGGATTTGGGTGGCATGCCACAGGTTTGAAAAATCCGCATCAAGTCGCCATATTGCCCGTGAATATCGCCCACAACCTTCACTGGCGTGCCCAGCTCCAAAAACACGGGCTGCGACATGAACACGCTCGAGGCGGCTCGGCAAATGGACTTGATTTCTACCGGGTCTAGGCAAAAGTCCCGACCAGACTTGGCATTGAGCAGTCGGTCAATGAAGTCGTTTACTGGAATACCTCGTTTTTTACGCACGTTATTTCCCACGCTGGCTCGGGTGGTTTTTGGCGTGCTGTTGCTGCTGCTATTCTGCTGCGGTTGTTGTTGTAGTTGTTGTTGTTGCTGCTCCTGCTGTTGTTGTTGATGATGATGGTGGTGGTGGTGGTGATGCCCAACTTCGTCATCAACCGAGGACGAGGAAGATGACAGCATGGTGTCCACGGTTGACGGAGTGGACAGACTCGACGATGGAGTCAACGGGCTAGTGCTCGAGCTGGCGTTACCCGCGTTGGTAGGAATGCTAATGTTGTGCGATTTGGGTGGCGAGGTTGATAACGGCGCCTTTACAAACCGCTTGTTGTAATACTGCTGATAATTTTGGTTTCGTATATAACCACTACAACCCGACGAGTCGTCCGAGTCATCTCCAGCCACGGCTAGAGTCCCATCAGAAGAGTGGTGAGTGTTTGTCACAGAAGAACCGTTGGTTGCATTTTTGGATGGCGAGTTTCCCATGGGTTATTAAGGTGCGAAAAGAGAGAGATGTGGAAGGAGGAGAAGAAGAAAAAAAAAAAAAAAAAGAGGACGACAAGAGGGAGAAAAATTTATACCCCAAAATAATCCAATCAAATAAAAAAAAAACCCGCAGCGATTTTTTTATTGCTTGGCTGTACAAACGGCCCCACGCGCAGACCATTATAAGTCCCAATTGTTAACCTTATTATTTTGGGTACTTAATTCCTGGGCGCACGCATCAAAACATCCCTATTCCCTGTACCTGTAATCCCGGCTCCGATGACCGATTGGGAATTGATCCTCGTTCCCGTGGTGCAGTCACTAGGCGGTGTGCGAAAATTCTCCCCTTCTTTTTTTATTTTTAATTTTTAATTTTTTTTTTTTACCGCTACTTACGCAAAATCGTAAACATGTCATTGACCGAGGATTCCTTCTCGAAGCATTCGACGGAGCGCACAGACGGACCGAGCCCGTATCTACTGCGCCAGGCTCGAAAACACCAACAGGGCCGGGACGATCTGGACAAGACCCGAGTTAGTTCGACGCTCTACGTGGGCAATTTGAGTTTTTTCACCACTGAGGAACAGATTTACGAGCTGTTTAGTAAAGCAGGCGAGGTCAAGCATATTGTGATGGGGCTGGATCGGTTCCATAAAACGCCGTGTGGGTTTTGTTTTGTCGAGTACCAAACGCATCAAGAGGCGGTTGAATGCGTGCGGTACCTGAACCATACAAAGTTGGACGATCGAGTGATCCGAGTGGATTTGGACCCTGGATTTTCTGAGGGCCGTCAATTCGGTCGTGGGATGAGCGGTGGCCAAGTTCGAGACGAGTTTCGTGACGATTACGATCCTGGTCGAGGCGGCTATGGCAAGCGGTGGTCTCAGGCCGCTGCTCACGACAGTGCAATGCCTTAGAGAAATTTTATTATTTATTCCGTATGACTTGAAAAGAAAGAAAGAAAGAAAAAAAAAAATTTGCAAAAATATAATGATGATCGTTTGATTACTACGAGATGACTACGTTGGTTTATCGTCTATTGTATTATTCAGTCCCAAGAGGCTAAACGCCTCGGACACGGCACGGGAACGGGCACGAAACGCCCAACGCCTAAAAATCAGGAAGAAAAAAAAAACACCGAGAGAAATATAGAAATAATAGGCAAAACGAAATCAATTCTGTTTTAATATATACAAGATATCAATTCAAAAGAGGAACCAGCCCCCGTATAGTAAACTTTTTTTTTTTCTCTTTCTTTCTCAGTGTTCAAATAAATAGGCAGTTAGGTCGTAAGGAGCGTTAAAGGTTGGAGTACATTCGCTGCTTTTCTCGGTTCTTGTTCAAGGCAGGTAGCCGCCGACGTCGGGCGTTGATAAACCAGTTGGAGATTTGGTTCAGAGTCAGGCCGGTGCGCTGCATCAGCTCGTTTTTTTCAGACTCGGTTGGGTAAGGATGCTGAATGTGTTCATGCAACCACGTTCGCAAAATGTCAGTGACTTGACGTGGCAAGTTGCCCCGTCGCTTTTTGGCCTGGTTTCGTGGTGGCGACGATGGCTCATGGTGAGCGTGATGTTGGTAATGATGGTGATGTATTGGTTGGTGAGTTGGTGGCGGCGATGGCAAATGATTGAATGGCGGCACTTGGCTTTGTTGGTATGTAGGTGGGAAGGCTGACCCCGACATGTGCGAGGTGTTTGGCGACGAGGCCTGGCTCACTGGGGGCGACATGAGCATATGAGAATGTTGCTGCTGCTGTTGTGGATGATAAGTATTCAGTTTTGGTGGAGCTGGTCGCTTGGAAGCCGCTAGAACACTATCCGGTAGTAGTTCTTGAATAGATGGTAGTCGAATGTTTTGCTGCGCTTGGGCAGGCTGCACTGGATGGTTTGGATACATTTGGTGATAGTATTGAGGAGTTGGAGCTGGTGGTGGATAGCTGACCAAATTCATCTTGTCTTTTTATATAGTATTTGTAAGGCTAGAAAGTGAATAGTAGATTTGCAATGAGATGTACATTTTCAAAAACCCGGATCTTTGGTCTCTTTTATATCTTTTTTTAACAATCACACGGCCCCCCAGTCTGTGTGGGTATTCGGTTTCTTTTTTCTATAGTTTGTTTTTCGAAAAGAAAAGAATAATGCTTTTGAATCTGTAATGCGTTACTATAGCAGACATCAAATACGGCCTTGCTTTTTTTTTTGTTTTTTCCTCTCCTCGCTCTACTGTATTCTAAGTGGGCCTAGAGTGGTTTCTTTTTCAGGCCCTTTCCTCAACACTTGTTACCGGTTTTGACTATAGCCAGTGTGGGTTGAAAAAAAGAAATAACTGTTTCTCTCCTCGAGATTAGGCGAGTAAAAAGAAACCAATCCAGTTTATTACAGTGACCTGCTAAAAAAAGAGCTGAGCATGGGCTTGAAACAAAGTGGCATGCCCCAGTGGCCGGCCACCAGCCAAAAGAAAGTTGAACCGTCACCGAGCGCTATTACACTGCGAAAAATAACAGGCTGCAATGCATCAACATGGGGTTTCCGTTGGAGATTTATCACCGTTGCTTTTTTTTTTTTTTTTTTTTTTCTTGTTTTATTCGTTCTTGCGCCCGCCGCGCTCCCCAAAAAATAACCAAAAAAAATTATAAAAATCTGACTGGCGAGAAATAAAAAGAAAATCAAAGGCTTGGGTCTACAGTCAGTGTATAGCGCGCTTACTGTGCTGTAAACTGTAAAAGAGCTCTTTGCTTTTTATAGTGAATAACTGCAGCCCAAGCTTGAAATAGCTACACAGTATGCATGTTCCTCGCCTCCAAGTTTCGTGACGACAAAATTGGGTTGGTTGCGCCTCTACTCTATCCAGCCACTGGCATATGGCGCTAGGCTGTAAGGGGGGTTTTCCAACTAGTTTACCGCACCCAAGTGTAAATGGCAATTCCTGTCGAGGGGGAACGACTTTTTTTTACTGCAAAAACGTTTCACCAAGGATGGGACGTGACAAATGACCAGCGCTTCAGATGCTTAGATCTGGATTTAGTTTGATAGGGTGTCGATCCTTTTTTTATTATTATTTTTTTTGTTTTTTCTTCTTCTCTCTCTTCCGCTTGTGAGGGTGAGGTGGAAATAAAAAAAAGGGTGCGGGTAAGGGTTCTAGATCTAGAGATCGATAATCTGGAACCGTAAAAACTCTGATATTTTTTTTTCTAGTCTCGCAATCGCGAACCAGCTTAGGTTGTAAATAATACGATCCGACTACCGGCAGATATAATTTTCAAGACTAGGGCCTGGACCAGGCCAGGAAACGAAAAAAATTTTCTCAAGCGGGAGATGGGGTTCACATCGAGGGACAATAACCCGGACCCGTCGAATGATAAGACAAGAATTTAAAAATATTACAACGGTTGCAAGTTTGCGGGAGTCTTTAAAAAAAAAAAAAAAAAAGTTAAGGCTCGACAGGGCACAAAAATAGAGACATAATAATTCCCCCTTGCGTACGTGGCAGCTTTCTAAATCTCCTGCGCCTTTGACCTTCAACTTACAGTAAAGTAGCGAAAAGAAGAAAAAAAAAAAGTCGTTCCAAAACTTGATGGCTAGGTTTCAACAAGCAGCGACGGGTTAGTTTCCGTTTGTGTCTGGCCGCTTGCTCATGTTACAAAAACGGGCGGACGCTCGAAGCAACGTGAAGCCGTTGGAAAGATTCAGCCTAGACAACTTGGGCGTTTCTAGTCGTTCTGTACTGTACAATTTGAGACTTTGATTTTTGTGCAGTCGAGTTTGATAGCCTTTGCTTAGTGTGTTATGTGTAATTGACCACTTACAGTAAAGTACAGAATAGTAAAGAACGCCAGGGATTGGCAAGCAACGAAGAACAGTACGTATAATTAGAACAATGCTCACAGGAAAATAAGCTGTTGGACCGGGGTGTCCGTGGGCACCGCTGTTTAGATATTTTTTCCCATGCGTTTGTGTCCATGTTTTCTTTTGGGCTTACCTAACATCTTACAATTTTGCCTGTACTTTACCGTAGGAATTGATTTGCCCTAAACAATAAGCTTGAAAAAAGGTTGACAAGATTGATTGATTGACCGACAGGCAGACAGACAAGGATTATATTTTTTTCCTTCTAGATCTTGTGGACTGTACAGTAAAAGAAAAGAAAGAAGAAAAAAAAAAAACAAGTGGGTTGCTCTATGAGGGCGGGAGTGCAAGGGCTGGTCTGATCTCGTGCGTCACACTGTCAATTTTAACCAAGATACCCAGTTTGAAGTGCAAAACTTGCGGAGCTTCAAACAAAACAAAAAAACAAAAAAAAACAAAAAATACAAAAAAGTGCGGCTAATAATATCAACCCTCGTCCATTAGAGGCAAAAAGATCTGCTTATCGCCATAGGCTAATGCGGGCGTCCTCACTTATTGTACTCTATGTACACAGACAAAGGCTACAGTAGTCTTATTTTTGTTTCCCAACTTGGCCTAGGGTCTACCGTGGCTAAGGCACATACAGTGGCAAACATAATATAACATATTATAATCAATGCGAATTTAATACGTCTGTAGTGTGCATCCATAGGCTTGAAATATTTTTTCCCCAATTTTTTTTTTCTCTGCACTAGTCTTCTACAGTGACAGCGCGGGCGCTACAGTAGCCCGGGATGCTAATGCGGCATCGAATACGAAGCCGACCAGTATCCGCATTCGATGATGAATACGTCCGACTTTTCGATACAGGACGGTACAGTACCATTGTTTACACTGCTTTTAGACTTTTACACTAGCCAACTAAGGGAGCTCTAGAGTAAATAAGAGAACCGGGCAGACAGCCTAGGACTACTTGTTTGAGGTATTGTTGACCGTGCCATTGGGAAATACGGGGAAACCTGAACAAAAAAAAAAAAAAAAAAAGATGAAAGGGCCGCGGGCAGGCACCCGAAATCTAAAGTTAACCTATCAATGAGGGTTGTTTTGCAAAACATTTGATTAAACCGGTTTGTTCTGAGCACGGCCGTATCGTTTCCGTTTCACGTGCACAGTACAAACCGCAGGCCCAGCTTTTTTTTTTTTTTTGAATGTTTCAGCATATATGAAACTTGTTTCTTGACGAACCAAACCCAAGACACTTTGTCTTGCTCCAGGTTCCAAACGGCCAGAGTCAAACACTGCCCACGGGTTAAAATAAACGCCCAATAGTTGAGTGCCACGGAGACGACGTGGCTGGAATGTAACAGTGGTTACAATAAGCACATGTCTTATACTGTATAGTTAGAATCAAGCGACCGTTTTATTGAGTCAAACACGAGCATTTTTGTCAGTATAGTGTGGCTTGGCTAATGGCCCGTCAGGTGAGTCCATCCCGCGGCCCAGCCCGGGCCAAGGCTTTTTCTAGTCTAATAGCCACAATTTACCATGTATGGCAAAATGGAGCACTAAAAATTATAGTTCATGCCCAGACCACAGTCGACACTTGACCATAGAGATGCTTTATACTATCGATCTATGACTTGTCTACCTGGATCTATAGATCCCAGCATTTAATAGATTCTTATCCTGTCGGCTCTTCATCGATCGGGAAATATCACACACGCTCTGCGCCTGCAATCGATCGATCAGAAAAAAAATTATGCACAGAAACGACGAGGGTGGTAAACTAAAGTGTTGAACACGTGTACAAGGATGAGCTGACTATAGGCAAGAAGCCGATCACCTCCCCAACCCTAGTCTATTGTTTTCTCCAAGCCGCAAGCGTCTATTGGCCCTTTCTTGCGGTTCCATTTACGTGGTGCATTGTACAAAGCCCCAAACAGTTGAACTCCGCCGACTCCGTGCACTCACACTGCGCGCAACTCTAGTACCCATCCAAACCCCATCGTGTCGCAACTGACTTGGATGTCAAATTCTACTGTACAATGCTGTAAAAGAAAAAAAAAAAAAATGGAAAGGCTGCGCACGCTGCAGCTGTCACAAACATCCAGTCTCAATCCGAACCCAGGTTGGCCGCCGATCCTTTCCCCCTTTTCTTTTACAACTCCACTAAAATTGCTATCAAAGCCAGATGGGCGGAGGGGGGACCGTTGACTAATATTGATTGAGATTGATTGGCTGATTAAAAATCAGAAAAAATGCGCACGCGCTCTCACGTAATATCGCCTCAGCTGTTACTAATCCTTACTCGATCGGAGCACCGATGTTTTTTTAATCCTCCCCGCCCGCCCCGCACCTATAGAACAGAGAGAAAGAAAAAAAGTGAGGGAAATTTTTTATTTTTTTGGTTACCATACAGTAGAGAGTTTGATTTGTCAGACAACAAAACAATATAACAGTTTGTAATATTTTTTTTTTCCCTTTCTTCTTTTCAAGCCATTCTCAAAGCACACCCCATTAAACCTTTGTGTGCTTCCCCTTGCCACAGTTAAAGAATGGGACTTTTATCGCAGGGTACGCCATTGGACTGGCCGGAAGTCAGCAAGCATGCGGAGCACGTGCGGACTCACGGTATCGAGCAATTGATCCATATCTATAACCGAACCAAGGACAAGAAGGGCGATAAGCTTTTATGGGGCGATGAGGTGGAGATGATGGTGGTGGAGATTAACGAATGCGACCAGACTGCCAAGCTGTCACTTCGGCAGGCCCAGATTCTGGACGATTTGGCCAAGGCCGAAAAGGCTGGCGAGCTGGACGATTCTAATGTCAGTTTCCATCCCGAGTACGGCCGGTACATGCTCGAGTGTACTCCAGCCCGGCCGTTCACTGGCGAATTTGAGCAGCTATTGACTGTGGAAAAGAACATGTCAATTCGTCGTATTATTGCTCGAAAGCATATGAACAGCAATGAGGTGCCATTGTCGCTAACCTCCTACCCAATGCTCGGGGTTGGCGAATTTTGCGACCCGTTTGAAAAGCCAGAGGGCCCCGCGTCGCGGTCCTTCTTTTTACCCGACAAGATTATCAACCCGCATGTGCGGTTCCCTACCCTAACTGCCAATATTCGGCAACGCCGAGAAGCAAAGGTTGCAATCAATGTCCCGATCTATGTGGATGAGCAAACGCCGCAGCCGTTTGTCGATCCAACCGTGCCGTGGGATCGGGATATTTACCCAGAAGACGCCAACGCGCGTCAGGGTGCTGCTTTGCAAAACCACATTTACATGGACTCTATGGGGTTTGGGATGGGGTGCTGCTGTTTGCAAATCACTTTCCAAGCTACTGATATCACCGAGGCGCGAAACTTGTACGATCACCTGGCCCCGCTATCCCCAATCTTTTTGTGTCTGACTGCTGCCTCGCCTGCATATAGAGGGTATTTATCGGATCAAGACGCACGGTGGAATGTGATTGCTGGGTCGGTTGACGATCGAACCCCTACTGAGCGAGGGTTGCGTGATGAGGATAGCACGTATTCCGGCAACAACTCTAGTCAGCGGATCCCAAAGTCTCGATACGATTCGATTGATTGTTACCTGTCAAATACTAGCGAGGAGCTTGGTTCTGAGCAGGGCAAATCGCATTACAACGATCAGACTCTGGTGGTCAACAACAAGGTCAAGAAACGGTTGATGGAGGCGGGGTTTGACGAGTTGCTGGCTACTCATTTTGCGCACTTGTTTATCCGTGACCCAATTGTGATTTTCAAAGAACTGCTTGAAGACCAAGACGACTCGATTGATTCGGATCATTTTGAAAACATTCAATCGACCAATTGGCAAACCATGCGGTTCAAACCACCTCCACCAGGGTTGGAATCCAGTATTGGGTGGCGAGTGGAGTTCCGAGCGATGGAGATTCAACTCACTGACTTTGAAAACGCGGCGTTTTCCATCTTTATCGTTCTGGTGACCCGGGTTATCCTATCCTTCAACCTCAACTTTTACCTGCCAATCTCCAAGGTTGATGAAAACATGAAATTAGCTCACAAACGCGATGCAGTGAACAAGGCTCGGTTCTGGTTCCGAACCAATGTGTTTGAACATTCTCCAGAGGCTGGTGAGTACAAGCAGCTGTCAGTTGACGAGCTGATTAATGGGTGTGGTGACGAGTTTATTGGGCTAATCCCATTGATTCGAAAATACTTGGAATCGATCAATATCGATCTGGACACTCTGTGCCAGCTGGACCGATACCTCAAACTTGTATCGCAACGGGCTAGCGGCAAGCTTGAAACCACTGCATCCTGGATCCGAAGCTTTATCCAATCCCATCCGGACTACAAGCGGGACTCTAAAATCACTGAGAAAATCAACTTTGACTTGATGAAGGCGTGCCAGCGAGCCACCAGTGGCGAGGGCTGGGATAGTGAGTTTGCCTCGTTTCTGGGTCTGTAAAACTTTGTGTACTAATCATGTGATTATGAAACGGCTATAATTGAGCCTATTCCTTCCGTAACGTTATTATAAAAAATAAAAAAAAACATCCCAGTGCTTTTACGGGGGGTACAATTTTTTTCCACACAACACCTTGCGTTAGAGTACCCCTATTTTTTCACACCATATACAAGCTAGAATTCGGCTAGTACAAGGATGGATGATTTGACCGCGTCAGATAGCGAGAGCGAGCAGATCACACGTGCAGTGCTGACACGACGCCGATCCATCATTTCCACCACCGGCAACCCATCCTCCACATCGCATTATTATCACAAATCGCCGTACAATGCATCTCGTGAATCGGTCTACACACAAACCTCAGTGAGCCCATCAATACCCCAGCTCAAGCTGCAAAAACCGCTGCTATCCGACACTAGGCCCTCTCGCCAAACTCGGGTGTGTCAGATAGTGGAAATGTTTCTAATGTTGGTACCGGTACTGCTAAGCGGGTCGATTCTGACCCGCGAGCAGCTATGGACCGAAAAGCTGGGGTTTTGGACAGGGATCGTGCTGGTTACAGTAGCCGCGCGGCGCAAACGGGTTGAGTTCCCGGAAACTCTCTACCTGCTGTTTTTCCCGCCCCTGATTGCATTAGCCACGGGCCACGGCAAGGATTTGTTGGATTTCAACTTGGTGCTAGCTCTCACCGCTCTACCTTTGCCTATGGTGGTTATTGAAACACTAGCAGGGGTGCTTGCAAACCAAGATGATTTGCTACTAGTAGTGTGTTTGCCCCGAGCCCATGCATATCTCTGTCAAGTTATCGAGTGGACGTGTTCCACATCGGTAACCTACGTTGAGGTGTCGCTATTTGCATCCGTGTTGCTCAACACGTTCCATTCTTTATTCACCACAATGTCCTATTCGCAGCTGGTTACTATCATCCCACTGCTGGGCCTACTAGCCGCATCGCCACAGTTGGAAAAGCTAACGGTGCTATCACAGATTATGGGCCATCACCGCCGGCCTGCCAATGCTGCCGCGCTTAAGGAACAATACGCGTTTAAATCAGCGTTATTATTCGCGGCCGCCTGTGCCGTACTTTTTCTCAGTTTTTTGGGCAAAGACGACGCTAACGATATGATCAAGTACGTGTTTTACTCGCCGGTGCATTTGTCAATGCTTGCATATTGGGCCGTGGTGCTCACCATTGCCATCCCCATTGTCGCCGCGCGTTCCGCCAATTGGCAACTTGACCTCCGGCGTAAAGTCTGGCATGGAGTAGTGGTGGCCATGTTTCTCCCGACAATCTCGATTGACGCGCAATTTTGCAGCATGTGCATGTGTATCGCGATCATGGTGTTTGTGCTACTAGAGGTGGTCCGCGCCACCGCCATGCCCCCATTTGGCGCGTCAATCCACCAATTCCTCCTCCCATACACTGATCCACGCGATTTGTGCGGACCCATTATTGTCTCTCACCTATTCCTCCTACTAGGTATTTCACTGCCAGTCACCCTGTGCAATGGTTATGCATCACCAGCGGGGGTGATTTGTCTAGGGCTTGGTGACGCGTCGGCATCGATTATCGGCCGGCGCTACGGCAAGAAAAACCGTAAATACTGGATTGGCCACCCAAAGACCCTAGAAGGTACACTCAGCTTTATGATAATGGTCTGTTTAGGGCTCCAGTTCACAAAGTACATGCGCTGGGATATGCGGCTTGCAGTCAGCCTCACTTGGGGCAAGACTGTCGCCGTTGCCGCCTCCACCGCATTATTAGAAGCAACCAGCGGTATGAACGACAATGTGATTGTTCCTCTGTACATGCTCATCATGTTAGAAACACTCCTTAAAATGTAGAGAAAGAAAGAAAGAAAAATCATGCAAGGTTTTTATTATTATTATTATTAAATCTAATTAGACATTTTTTTCTTTCTCTTCTTCTTTTTAATCGTAAATTTCCAGAGGCGGGATTCGATCTAGATTGTAGAACCAATTGCCGCTTTCCAGCTCCCGGGCCAGCCAATCAGTTGGGAAATCAACCAAATGGCCTTGAATACCTCGCGACAAAATCCGCTCGGCTTCTTGAGAATCGTATGGCTCGCCTCGGTGGTGGAATCGACGCGACGAGTATCGGGTATTAGCCCGTCGACGCCGGTGTGGTTTGGTAGTGGTGGTGGACTGGCTGGTGGCTCGACCCCGCGTCCCATTATTGTTAGTACTAGTGCTAGCAGTAGCAGTATTACCTGCAGTGGAATTCTTGATCGTCTGCGAGTCGTCGTCTTGTTCCTCCTCCTGCTGCTGCTGCAACATTTCTTCTTCGTGCTGTTGCGCTTCATGTTCATCATCATCCATAGCACCCAATGGAGCATGCGCTTTGGTGGTGTTTCGCTGCTCAACTTTTTGCTGCTCTAGATCCCCTGGCCATCGCCCTGCTGCCTTGTCTTGATCGCTTGAAAACCGCTCGCCAAACCGTACATACTCCTTGTACTCCTTCCACGACGTGACCTCGTCATCCGGCTGGCATCGAAACACCTGTCGGAAAGTGGAGGTGTTCTTTTCGGCAATTTTGCACCAAATATCAAAAAAGAACGAGTCGTCGCATGGATCCTTAAACATGAACGGATCAACGTGAACCTGCGCGGAGTCAAGATCGTCAAACTCGTCGTCCTCATCCTCAACCGCTTCCTCGCTGGATTGGCTAGATTGTTGGGAGGAGGAGTGACTCTCGGTAGAGTAGCCAGATATGGAATGTTTGGCAGTTTTTTCGTACAAGGTTCGTTTAAACTTTTCCAAATCATCAACCGCAGTCTCTTGCAACACTTCCTGGATCAAATCGTTCTCTTGCGACTCGGTAAGGTTGGACTTTTCCCGTTGCTGTTGGGCTTGTTCCTCCTCTCGAACCTTGCAGGCGTGGGCCCAACCATCAATACCATGGCCTTCCACATCCTGCTTGTGCTTGACATTACCCTGGATACGTGAATCAGAGCTAATAGTCTTCTTTTCCCGCAACCCAATATTGTCAATCCCAGCAAAATGATTGAACCCCCGCATTTCAATCGACTCGGTAGGCATGTTGGACACGGTGGTGGTTGGCGCTTGGAAAAACCCGCCACGGCCCTGTTCCCGCTGATCGCCATTCTCACCCGATTGTTCGCTCTCTCTAGCACGAGATAAGCTATCAGCCTGTCGTTCAATGTAATCAATTTGGTCCACATCAAGCCCCAAATGTTCCCGCATCAGCCGAACTCGTAGGGTATGGGCAAATTTGCCAACCTTGTATGGCTCACCAGCCATGGTAGAGTCCAGTTGATGCGCATCGCGAACAATCGCGGCGCACTCCGAATCACGCATGCCCCGCATGGACCGCTCGTTGATGTTTGCAGACCCAATAATCGCCAGTCGATCATCCACCACCATGGTCTTGGCGTGAATATACAGCTGCTCAGTGACCAGCTTTTTATTCGGGCCAACTTTGCCCCATTTCCGGAGCGAGAAAAAGTGGATATAGTCATCCGGGTTGATCCCGGCCGCTTCCAACCGCCCAAAGATGGAGTTTGCACCGCGAGAAATGGAGTAGTATTGACATTGCATAATCACCCGCACGCTAGACCCGTCTGGCTGGTCAACTTGGGATTCAAACCCTGGCATGAGCGGGATGATAATAACCGCGCGCCACAATTCACCATTTTCGTGAGCCCGAACAATCCGCTCCACTAGCGCGTCACCAATCCGGTTCTCAATCTTGGTCGCTTCAACGCTAGTAGACGTGATGAAAAACTGGTTTTCAATGTACACAAAATGCTCGCTTTGTTCGATAGCCTTGAGGTACGCGTTTTGAATCGAGTGCTCTGGCTCTTGCAACCCTAACGACCAATTACCCGAGGACCGCAGAATTTGCACCTCACACGTGCCGTCCAAATCCAGCTGGCGAACCTGCTCCTCAGTTAAATCTGGAGGCGGTAGTAGCATTGGCGTGAACCGCGATGGCCGCTTTTGTCGTAGCAAATAATTCCACCGCTGGACAAAATGACGCGTCAAGTCACGTGCCGGCTGGCCAAACACCATCATGTGCACATCATGCCACGGCATCCGGGGCACCTTGTCTCGATCGTACATGTCATCGTACGGGTGGTCAAGCGCATAAAAGTCTTGCACCCGTGGGTTGGAGTAGTCCTTTCCTGGCCAAATCTGCGTTTCGCCGTCAAACTTTTCCTCGCCACGCGTTTTCTTTGGTTGTTGACTGCTAAACGCGTATGGCGCGTCGTCACTTAGCGCGTGATCCGGCGTGTCCCACCGCCCAAAGCACAAATCAATCCCACCCACAAACGCCACGGTATGATCAACCAAACACAGCTTCTCGTGATGGGCCCAAAAAAATGTGTTTTGCAGCAGCTGGTTTGGCGACCGCATCACGTAAATGTTTGGGTGCAAATCCATCAGCGAGTGCTTGGTATATTGTGAGTCAATTGGAATCGTCTGACCCACGTTTCGATACACAATGACAAAAATCTTGACCCCTTCCTCGGCCTTGCGCTTCAACAACCGGTCCAACCGCCACTCTTGGTTGCCCTCCGCCGGTCGACGCATATAAATCTCCGGGCTCAGCCACCAATCGTGGATATAAATCACATCCTTGGCCATGTCAATCGCCCCACTAACCGCCCAAAAGTAGTCTCTCTATATTCGCTTGTTAGCCATTTTTCTTCTTCTTATAATAAGGAATTCTTACCCCGTCAACAAACCACTGTGCGTGGGCGTTACGCCGCACTGGAGCAAAACTCTCAAACCGTTTTGGTTTGCTCCACACAGTCTTATCCTTCATCTCGTTAATACTATCGACCCATTGTCGCAGGCTCTTGTCACTGCCCGTGATGAGCTTGATCTTCCGCTCCTTGTTTTCTAATTGTAGAGTGATGTGCATGTTTGGAGCGGTGATCTTGTCATCCTCGTCCTCGCTCTCGCCTCCGGTCCGTTCAGTCACCTTGAACCCAGAATCCACCAAAAACACTTCAAGAATATTGGTCTCGTAGATATTCTGCACGCACACGATATACGAGTGACGGACCAAAAACCACTTGTTGGTGTGCCGCTGAATCATTTGCGTCATGTCACTTGGCCGCCAGTGTGACACTCGCCAGCCTTGTAGCGACGACGACGACCGCACAAACAGATACCCTTCCTTACCATGGAACGAGTTTTCTGGAGCCAATCGAATACTCATGTTGGACAGCTCCAAAAACTGGAAAATCTTGTTAGCATCCGGTCGGAACCGGAACCGCTGAAGCAGCTGCTGGATATACTTTTGCATATCCCCACACAGCTCCTCAAAGGTATGCGCGTTTTTTTCCCGATCATCAGGCCGTGATTGCGATGGGGTAACATCCTGCCGGAAAAAACTCAAACTCTGCCGTGATGAAGAAGGCGACGAATCGCGCGAACTAACTGTAAACAACGAGGTTGGTCGCTCCTCATTAGCGCTACTAGCCCCACTGGCATTCCGCTGCGGCACCTGCAACTCTGGATGGGAGGACGTGGCGCGCGGGCCGTGAAAAGTCTGTTGGTGCGCGCCACTGCGACCACGCGACGCAGCCCGATGCCGAGTTGGAAACTTTGGCAACTTGCTCCGCCCCACAGAGAACCCAATGCCTTGGAAACTTATACTCTTTAGCCTGGTGTGTAACAGCCAAAAGTCCTTGTACTCCTTGAAAACAGTCCACGTCAACCGCGCCGGACCAGACCCATACTCCAAATCCAGTCGGTATTTGCGGTTCTTTTCATTCAAACTCGTCGTGGTGTCGGTGATGGTAAATTTGATTTGCTCCATTAGAATCGGGATCCGTTTCAGATTCTTTTCGTCGCGTTGAAACGTGGAACCCAGCACAATCGCTGCTGGCGCCCCGGCAATCAGCTCGTTGATCAACTCGGTGCTCTTTTCGTAATCAATCTCTGGAATACTCCGGTCACGCTTTTTCATGCCCAACCCTGCACGAACCGTTTTTTTCAAATCCTTCCACGCGGTGCCGGAATGCTCGCCAGTGTTGAACGCGCTAATCCGCCGTTTAAATAACCCACCAGGGCTATCACCATTAGCTCCAGAGTGGAAAAGCTCGTTCATTGTGTTTGACCGCACATAAAACTTGCGCTTTGGCTTCTCTGCCCCGCCGGTATTCGTTGTAGTCAATGGGTTGTCAACATCCCGCACCTCCGTGTCAGAATGTGTCTCAAACTCGTCCCGCAAATCGACAGATTGCGACTGAAACTTTTTCTTCTTGAACATGTGGGTAGGCAGGGTATTAACCCCAGTGTCTGATTTTGACCGAATCTTTTTCAACCGACGTCGAAGCAGTGCGTTTCCTTCTTTACTAGCCGCAGTCAATGGGCCGTTTTGAAAAGTGTTGGCCTGTAGTTGATCCTCATCATCAGGGTTCCCTTCGTCATCCGCGTCGTTATTATCTCGCGATGGTTCCGTGTTTTTCTTCATTAGCGATGGTACAAACAAATTGAACGAGTCGTTGGTTCGATCCTTCAACCGTTTGCGTTGAAACTTTGGCTTTTGCAGTTTGTACGGTTTAGAGCTTGATGGCGAGCCCGATGGGTTGTTATCATCTGGAGTGATCACGCTGGACAGCTTGGATGGGGTGTGGAAAGTGACTGATGGACGCTCGCTGTCAGACTCTACATCCTGCCATTCACTCTCCGACCCAGAGTACTGCACATTTTGCGCAAATCGGGTTGTTTTGGGCGATGGAGTTTGACCCCCCAGGCTCCCTCCACTCCCATTCACCCCGTTGTTGGCCCGAAAGTCCAATGCAAAGTACCCATCTTCGTTACCATCTTCTTGTGGCGACCTTGCCCTGGAACTTCCAGGGGTTGATCGAGTCATGTTGTTTTGTCTATTGTAGTTGATAGGGGGAGTATAAGGTTAGAAAGGGAAAAATATCGCAATTGCGCTGGGAGGAACTGAAGGGAGAGAGAGGAGAGGCAAAAAAAAAAAAAAAAAAAAAAAAAAAAAAAAGGGGACAAACGTTTCACCTTTTTTTTTTTTTTAATCTACAGGGAAATAAATAAGCGATACACAGCCAAATGACCAAAAAAAAAATTAATAATAATAATGACGCTGTCTAACTAGCCAGTTTATTTATACAATACATGGCCATGCGCAATATGCATCAGACTTGACACAGATGTTGCGGAGGTAGCGGACGGGCGGCTGGGAGCTCAACACTCGGGATCTTGGCCCGCGCGCGATTCCGATGCTTACTCACCCAAACCCTGACGTAACGTAGCATTCGTTGGTATCGGGAAGAGGGTAGAAGGGACTATAAAAAGCACGGTGTTTTTCCTTTTCGGCAAAACTGACAAGACAAAAAAAAAAAATGGTTTACACTGCGAAATGGGGTATCATGGCTACTGGTGGCATTGCCACTACTTTCTCCAAGGACTTGTTGGAGGATCCATCCAAGCGTAATGTATCGGATGTGAAGCACGAGATTGTTGCGGTTGCGTCGTCATCGTCCAAGGAGCGGGCCCAGGAATTTATTACCACCGTTGGCGCCAACAGCAACGAGGTTGCCGCGTACGGCAATTATGACGACCTGGTCAATGACAAGAATGTGGAAATCATCTACGTGGGCACTCCACATGGGCTGCATTACCGAGACGTCAAGCTGGCCTTGAACGCTGGCAAGCACGTTTTGTGCGAAAAGGCATTTGTGATCAACGAGGAACAAGCCAAGGAATTGATCAAGCTGGCCAAGGAAAAGGGTCTGTTCATGATGGAAGCGGTGTGGACCCGGTTCTTCCCATTGGTACAAAAGCTGCAAAAAATGTTGTTTGAGGAAAAAGTTATTGGTGAAATTCAACACGTTGACGCCAACAACTCGTTGCCATTTGCCAGCGATTTGCCATTGAGCAACCGAATGCTGAACCCAGATTTGGGCGGTGGTGCGCTGTTGGATCTGGGCATTTACTCTCTAACCTGGATCTTTATGATCGGGTTCCACGATCCAAACAACAAGCAACAAGCCCCATTGGTGCGATCTCTAATGACCAAGAACAAGACTACTGGGGTTGATGAATCCACCGCCATGGTGCTAATGTTCCCAGAATCCCAGGTTACCTGCACTGCCACTACCTCTATGCGAATCAAGAGCGGCCAGGATGTGTGCACTATTCGGGGTACCAAGGGTCACATCACCGTGGCGTGGTCACCATTCCGACCACAATCCTTCACCGTGCATTTGCCAGACGAGTCTGCCGAGTTTTTTGACTTTGTGCAAGGTGAGGTCAAGTACAAATCCACCAAGTACGACGCAGAGTTCCCAGGCCACGGCATGTTCTACGAAGCTGACGAGTGTGCTCGGTGCTTGCGAGATGGCAAGAAGGAGTCTGCAGTTATGGGGTTGGAAGAGTCTAGAATTATGATGGCGGTTATGGACCAAGTCCGAAAGGATAACGACTTCAAGTATCCTGATAACATTGAGGCGTTGTAAAATTAGTCCTTGTTTTTTTTATCGTTTTATGTACAACCATGCCAATGCAATCATTCTGTATACAAAGATTAGTACGATCATTAGCCCGACCCATTGCCCCGTTTGGTTGCTTCCATACCCCATGCTTTCTAGCACGGCTTGACCGGCGATTTTGCACTGCGAGGCGAGCGGCGAGTCGTACATACAGTGGCACCCCGACCCACATTCATACACCCGGGATTGTAGCTCGTTGAACATCATGCCTTGGAACACGTACCGTTGGTAGTCGATCCAGTAGAAAGTGTAGTACCAAAACACGTTAAGGATACGCTGGGAGACTAGAAACCCTCCCACAGACATGAACAGCCCATTGGTAAACGCGACTAGGGCCAGTGCTACCACGAATATTGGCACTAGTGAGGAGACTAGCACAACTAGTGATTCAGCAGCAACAAGGTCGAGGAACAGCCACATCACGTACCTCCAGAACCCAATCGCGGATGGTCGGAAATGGACCATAAAGTAGGTTATCACTGAAAAAACCAGGGTAATGAGAAACAAGAAAGGCACCCCAATGATAAAGTTGGAAAGCATAAACGCGGTGGGTCCGTACATGCCGTTGGCGCGTTCCTTCTGAAAAGAGGAAAAGTCTTCAAGGTAGGATGGGATGTAAGCGACCGCCATGAACGACATGAACGCGCCGGAAAAGAAGATGGCGTTGATAAACGGCTGGATGTTTTCCTGACCAGTTCCTAGTCGAAGCCACACCGTGCCCATCATAATCGCCAGGCCAGTATACATTGCAATTCGCACCCCGTAGGAAAGCAAATCTCGACGCGATTTGATCAGTAACCGTTTGGTCAGGATCCACGCCTGGTTGAGCTCATTTGGCTTGGTTGACGCCTCATGGCTAAGCTGTTTATCGCACTCCACAAACTTGACATCCTGGTTGGCCCACTGACCAACCAGGTCGTTACGTGGCGCGTCAGTCTCGGCGAAATCAGTATTCACCAGGTCCAAAATATGCTCGGCTGGGTTGTAAGCCGGCGGAATTGGGTACTTTGTGGTGGCGAAATAAGGCACCAAGTTGGACGTGGCGCCAAAGTACACAGTTTCGCCGCCTGAGAGCATCAACGCTTTATCAAACAGGTTCAATGTGCCGGTGGAAGGTTGGTGGATCGACGCAACCACAATCATTCCCTCGGCCTGTGCGATCCGCTTCAGCTGAGAGATGATCATGTAGCTGGCAGTAGAGTCCAACCCACTGGTAGGCTCGTCAAGGAACAACACTTTTGGCTGTGTAATGAGCTGGCTAGCCACACTAACCCGACGCTTTTGTCCACCCGAAATACCCTTTTTCATCACCGTGCCGATAATCGTGCTGGCTTGGTCCTGAAGCCCAAACCACTCCAGCAACTCCTCAACCCGTTGACTTCGAACAGATTTTGTCAACCCATTAAGCTGAGCCGCGTAGTCGATTGTTTCTCTAACCGTCAGACTACCAATCAACGAGTCTTCCTGCTCGACATATGAGGTTAGTTCCTCGCCCAGATTTTTAGTCAAGGGGCTGCAATTAAGCTCAACAGTCCCCTCGATCGACTCGTGTGGCACTTTGCGGTTGGCTAGAATATTCAGCAGAGTGGTTTTGCCACACCCACTCGGACCCATCAGCGCCACAAGCTCCCCGGATAGTGCTTGTCCACTGACGTTCCCAAGTAGCTGCTTCACCGAGCCTTTATTAGCCCGGTCATTCACCATCAGTGAGACGTTTTTCCAGGTCAAATTATCCATGTTTGATATTAGTAGAGTAAAGTAAGTGAGTTTTGGTCCATTATTTATATTTATACCAGACTGGAGAAAAAAAAAGCGGGCTTTGCCAAAGCCCTGGTGGGAGGCGGGCTTTGGCAAACCCCTACCGATCCCCCCAATCTTCTCGTTTGGGCCCGCGCTCTCGACTAAATGAGAGAATTTTTTTTTTTTTTTTTTTTTTCAGTTTATACAATTTTAGTTTGGGTAGTAAAACGGCTTTTACAACAACGCGTGGATATAAACTAGATTATAGTATATCGGAGTCCTAATTATGATTTTGGACTCGGTATACAGAAAGATCGACAAGTGTGTGCACCCTGAGCCATCGGAGAGTGGATAGATTTATAAGCTCGCTCTCGGCCTCGGTCGATTTTTCTGCACCATCAAAAAAAAAACCCAAAAAATCTTCCTCCCCGCTTTTAACCGTTGCTGACTTTGCGACTCATTCACAACAGCGATAGAATTATAGACAAAAAAAACAATGTTGAACGACCCACCACAAAAGACGTTTAACGATTTGATGGCAATGAAGGAGATTCCGGTGCCAAACTCGCAAAAGCATTTGGAGGGGACCTGCCGGTATTTCCAGAGTACCACCCGACCGTTTAAACCGTTGGCAGCTCCGGGGGTGTTTGGCGGCCACGTTGTAGCGCAATGTGCGATTGCCGGTGCAAACACGGTCGGCAAAAAGTATATCATTCACAACATCCACGGGTATTTCATTCTTCCTGGTAAACAGGATGTGCCGTATACTTACAAAGTGGAGACGATTCGTAACGGTCGGTCGTACTCGGTCCGGCAGATTCGGGTCTACCAACCTGACCCAGAACTAGGTCCTATTGACCAGTTTGATTTTGGCAGCAAGTACATGTGCTTTATGGGGATTTGCTCGTACAAGGAACCAGAAAACGGCGTCTTGGACCATCAAAAACCATTGCCCGAGGAATTAGCGTTTAAGGATTTGAAGCACAACATCTTTGGGTTCCCACTCGCACCGGACGTGGACATACCGTCGTTTGAGGAATGGACCAATGATCCGGAAAACGCGTATGAAAAAGTGTCACACCCGATAGAGTTCCGAAAGGTCAAGATGGACGAGTATAACGACAAACAGTCTCAAGTGTCGGACCGACGGCAGATTCATTTCCTCAAGTCACATGACAAGCTGCCAAACAACCCAAATTTGCATATCGCAGCGTTGCTTTACGCCTCTGACCGAAACTCGCTATTCACAATTCTCAACCTTCAAGACAACAAGAGCCATGTGGTTAATCGAATTGCCTCGATTGACCATGCGTTTATCATGCATAATTTGGACACCCGTGTCGATGACGACTGGCTTACAATGGAGACGTATACAGACAGATCTCACGATGGGCGAGGGTTGTACCAAGGCCGAATGTACGACCAGCACAACCGTTTAGTCTGCTCATTTATGCAAGACGGGGTAGTTCGAGTATTTGGCGAGGATGATGGTTCTAGTGGCGGCAAGTGGAAAACACCAAAGAGCAATTTGTAACTTAGTACTATACTTTAAGCCGCATAGATGTACTGGTGCGCGGCCAATGCACAAAAAGATGAGGTAAAAATAAAAAAATAAAATTTTTTTCAAAATTCCAAATTTTTTTTCCATTCTCTCTTACAACCCACCCACAACACAATGGCCGAGGAACAACAAGCACAAACACCGCAGATTGGCGAAGAATCCCACGGGGAGATCCTGAAACAAGTGGAATTCTACTTTTCGGACCAAAACTTGCCAAAGGACAAGTTCCTGTACAAGGCCACTCAGCAAAACGAGGGATGGGTGCCAATTTTGACGATTGCCCAATTCAAGCGGATGCGAGGGTTCCGACCGGTGGAGGAGATTATCAAGGCGCTAAAGAAGAGCGAAGAGCTGCTGGAAGTGTCAGAGGACGAAGAGAATGTGCGACGAAAGGTGCCATTGGTGGAGCCAAAGAAGGAGGACAAGCAGAATGCGTTTCAACGATCGGTGTACGCCAAGGGGTTCCCAGACGAGACTGATACTCTACAAGTGGAGATTGAAAAGTACTTTAATGAATACGGTCCAACCAAGGAGGTGCGAATGCGACGAACTGATGATAAAAAGTTCAAAAACTCGGTGTTTGTGGAGTTTGCCAACATGGCCGATGCGGAAAAGTTTTTGGCCGCTGATCCAAAGCCAAAGTGGGGTGAGACTGAGCTGCTGACCATGTCCAAAAAGGCTTATGTCGATATGAAGTCTGCGGAGCACGGGTTTACTCAAAACGCCAATGGCAAGCGGAAACGATTCAATGCGTTCCACGACAACCAACGAGGCGGTGACAAGAAGCGAGGTGGTCGGTTCAACCGCCGTGATAACAACCGCGATAACAGCCGAAACAAGGAAAAGAAGGAAGCTGATGCTCCAGCTGAAGCCAAGGAAGGGGCTGAAGCTAAGGAGGAGGTTAAAGAAACTAAGGAAGAGGCTAAGGAAACTAAGGAAGAGACTAAGGAAGAATCTAAGGAGGAAGCCAAGGAGTAGTTTTACGATAGTAATGATCTGTAATTAATTATATTTTTGTCCCCCCAAGGGACGCGCACGCAAACATCCCAGCTTCCTTTTTTTTTTTCTTTTCTCGCCGAAAAGAAAGAAAGAAAGGGAAGAAAAAAAAAAACGCGTTTTCGTTTTCCAAATTTTCTTTCGTCTCCACTACACACAATTTAAACGCGCGTCCAAACAAGAGTTGATCATGACCAATAGCGAGACGCTCACTGCGCATTTCGGGCAGGTTGCAGAGGGCGAGGAGTTCCAACAGGAGTGCCAGAACCTAATGAAACAGTTTACGCTAAGCGCCGAGGAGCTTTACTATAAATGGGAGTCGTATGTGATGAGGCAAGGCGATTCCAATCTCCAGCCATCATGCACTGAGCTTCGCAAACTCCAGGACTATATTATGGCCGCGTTGGAGAAGGAGAACCGGACGGTGAAAAAGCCAAGAAAGAGTTTGACTGCGTCTGCTAGAAAACACGTCAACAGCCCAGAGTCGTTTCTGGACAACATGCTGTCGACACCAGCATCACGAAAACGAAAGTTGAACAACGGATCGAGCACGCAGACCCCATCGCGGGTGCGGGAATTGAGAAGCGAGCCGGATTCTAGCCCAAACAAGACCCCTAGGCCGATCAAGTTGGAGATAAACGACACGCCATTCAAGCAGAGAAAGGAGGCGGGGAAAACGGTGGAGATGCTGAACGAAGGAGTAGTGGATGTTGAGCAGCGGGTTGAGGTACCAAAGGATAATGTTGTGTTCCAGCTGAACGTGGATTTGAAGCGATACAGCTACCGTACCATGCGGATGAAACTGTCTGAAGTTGCGGAATACTTTGATGATAAGATTGAGCAGCTGATTGAGGCATTGATGGAGCATAGTGAGGTTACGGACGAGCATATTGGCAACCCGGCCACCATGACCCAATCCGAGATTGTCGCGGTGGGGCGGATTATCGCGGATTCAGTGGACAAGCTCAACCCTGGGTCAATGCTGTTTGAAACGTGCCGACGAGTTGGGGCTGGCATGCAAACACGTTTGGACGTGTCAAACCTCCCGTCCTACTCGTTTTTCCCGGGCCAGGTACTTGCATTGCGAGGGCAGAATAACGATGGGAAACGGTTCGCAGTGATGGAGGTTATTGAGTCGCCGCTGCCCAAAATCTCTGCGGCTACTAGCAAAATTGAGCTCGATGCGGTGATTGAGCGACAAACCGCGCCAGCCAGCGTCATCACCGCGGCTGGTCCTTTTACCACTACTGATAATTTATACTACGAGCCACTTGACGCATTGGTGGCGGAGATTAACCAAACCCATCCGGATGTGGTGATCCTGGTTGGTCCGTTGCTTGACATTACCCACCCCAAGATCCAATCCGGTGATTTTGAGATTCCGGCTAGTAGTAGTGGTGACGGTGATCCAGTGGATAATGGCACGCTGGAGGATTTGTTCCGTGCAGTTGTGGCGCCAAAACTTAACCAAATTGAGTCAGACACTACAGTGGTGGTGATTCCAAGTGTTAGGGACGCAATGTCTGGCCACGCTGCGTTCCCTCAACCAGCTTTTGATCGTAAACAGCTGGGTTTGGATAAGCACTTTAAATGTTTGTCTAACCCAGCCACTTTCTCTCTAAATGAGGTGGTGTTTGCTGTCAACTCGATTGACGCGATTCGGGATGTGGCGTCGACAATGACCCAACACAACCCTCAGAGTAAAGGGCTGTATGGGGCGATCAACCATATTCTAGAGTCACGGTCAATGTACCCCGTGTTTCCTGCCCCACAAAAATACGTGGATGGGGCAGAGACTAACGGAGGGACGTTGGATATTCCGTTCATGGGTTTGGCAGAATTTACCCATGCCATGCCAGACGTGCTCATCACCCCGTCAATGACAAAACCATTGGCAGAGGTGGCATCAAACGTGGTGGTTTGCAACCCAGGGTTACTTAGCCGCCGAACTGGTGGTGGGACATATGCCCACTTGACGATCAAACCGCCTAGTCAAAGCGAGGAGGACCCAGCGGGGCATGAGATTTGGAACCGAGCTCGTGTCAATGTGAAAAAGCTTTAGAGATTCTTTTTTTTTTTTTGTTTTTTTTGATTTTCTTTTTTTAAAATGTATATAGATAGTCATCTACTGATTCTTCTTTGTGCTGATGGATTTTGGCCCAGACAACCCATCCGCAATCTGTTCCTCAAGCTGAGATTGGGTCACAGTGGCCCATTCTCGTTCCGCTGGATCCTGAACCGAATGTTCATTGGCGATAGTGGCCTTGCTCTCGTCCAAATACCGCTTTCGCACTTGGTACCGGTTTCGCCGGTCTTGTAACGACTCCTTGGTCTCGACACTAGTGGACAAAAACTGAATAGCCTTGGACGCGAGTAGGTAAAAGTTTTCCGAAACTAGCATGATAGCCAGCAACCCCCATACCGAGATGGAGGATAGAGACCGGGTGTGCTTTTCATTCTCGGCAAACTCACCCCCGTCAAATGGCTGGCCAAACATGCCAATAACACTCGCGCAGGTTAGACTGCCCAACCACGACAGGTACTTTAGGAACGACACCCATGGACCGATTGTCTCTGTGCGTCGAGGGATTGGTCGACGCGTATCCATACAAATCTTGGCCACGTCGCCTCGCACTTGGACCCAGTTGTTGATCACAGACGCCACTGGGCATAGCGCCCATACCGGCCCAAACAAAATGGTGTACCCAAATTGCACCACTAGTTGGCGGTAATCCTCGTGCACGTCATAGTCTGGTAGGTCGCATTGGGCACGCACCGAGTCCAAAAACTCAATCTCATCCGGGTGGTCACTAAACACTAGCTTTTCCGAAGAAAACTGCTTGGCCTTGGAAAACACTTTTTGTTTCACATATGGGACAATGGTCTCGAGCAAAAAGCTAATCACCTGGTTTGTACCCACAAAGTAGATTACCTGCTGACGTAGCCGGTCGCCGTTGAGCTCAAACGAGGTTGCGGTTGGAACTCGAGATCTAGAGTAGAGCTCCACATGCCCACGCACAAAGTCCAGGTTTTGCACCAAAATGTGGCCAAACGGTAGGTAAATGTAGGCCGTTAAAAACAGTGCCATAAACGAGGTCAAAAAGGTAAACACAAACTGCTTCGTAGTGTAGGACGATTCATACGACCCGTGCGTCTCGTGGTTCTCCCATGCGTTGAACATGGTCACCAACTTGGTGTAGATGGCACCAAATACTGGCAGCATCACCACCAGCAGCACTGTTGGGACAAAGTTGAGGATGGCCTTCATTGGACCGTCGTAGATGTGGGAGACGAAGATTTCCAGGATAAACACGCAGGATTGAAATACCACAAGCAACAGCCCAGTTCCTAGCGCGATTGGCACGAAGGATAATCGGGTGATTGACCGTTTCCAATTGGAGTAGTATGGGCGCTTCTCGTCAGTAATCTTGTCCTGGATAACCTCGTCGCCGGCAAATTCCAACCGCCGGCCCTCAACCCACGAGCAGTTTTTGGCGTTCCACTTGATTGCGTACTGTTCCTGGCGTCGTTTCCAGGTCTCGATAAACGCAATACCCCATAGGCAGTTGGCCACTGCGAATAAGGTAGAGTAGTGGCCTAGAAACAGGTATGTGAAAATCCCTGCCGCGGATGGGATCATTGCCCACCAAAAGTAGAACCGTAAAAAGGCAAAGTACATGCCAACTCGGTCGCCAAACTGTCGACGTAGAGTATCAATATCATCCTCAGTGATCATCCATTGCGTACTCCATTTTTTCACCAGGTTCTTGTTCATAGTATAGTCGTGGATTGGGAAAATTGCCTCGACAAAGCTCCACTCGCCCTGATTTGGGGTGATTGCAGCGCCATCAATCCCCGTCAAAATGTCATATACCAATCGGAGTCGTTCGGCAGGGTAGAAATCCTCCTGATGGACCTGGCCCGTGGATTGCGCGTCGGTAGGGTTTTGCGTACGCACCCCAAACAACCAGTCATTGGACCACGTTTGGTGCAATTGCTGTCTGAGCCGGCTAGTGCTACACTTAGCAAGCACCAGCACATGGCCTAAATTTCCTTGCCGCACTTGAACATATATGCCCTGTGCGATTAACGCCTTGGCTAGACGGTCCAGGTTCTCCTTGTCGGACCCGGTATTCAGCTTGACGTTGAGGGCGTAGTCCGGCTGTAGCTCATGAAAATCTCGGCCCGTGACTTTGGGTTGCGATTGGTCGTTATAGCTCGCCTCGACCCCGTCTTGGACCTCTTTTTCTGCCTGTTCGTAGTATTTCTTAGCCTTTGCGCCAGTCTCTTTTGGAACTGACGGTCTAGCTTCCGGTTTTGCGTCCATTGTGGTGTTTGGTGACAAAAGAGGGTAAATAAACAAAGGAGGGGGATTAAATACCGACCAAAAGAGAGAGAGAGCAAAAAGGATCACGCAACAGAACAACAACAAAACAAAAAAAAAAAAAAAAAAAAAAACACTCATTTAAGTTATGACGTATTTATTTTATCCCCTTCAACCCTACCGTACTGCACAGCCGCGTTTCAGAAGGCGCCAGAAAATAATACATGTCGCAGAACCACAACCAAGTCGTGCTGGCAGTTCACCTGCAGGGTGAATCATTAGGGCTAAGCCACGTTGATACTTTGCGGAAATGTTTGACCGTGCTGGAGGATGTCAAAGTGGTGAATTTTTCAGGCGCCGCGGAGAGTGAGGCGGTCCAGCTAGTGAGGAGTTTAGTCGAGGAGCTAAACGTGACCAAAGTGCTGGTGTCTACGCGGTTGAGTATGGACGTGACTGCCGAGCTGGACAAGGACGTGGAGGATAACAAGTTTGAGCTGCTTCATCGTCCTAGTCATGAGTTCACGATTGAAAACGCCCGGCATCTAACCCATCACGTGCTGGGAAATGGGATCGCGCAAAACCACCTACCCATGACCCGGCCCGAGTATGAAATGAAGGTTAGCAATCAAATGGTGGATGATGGTGAAGTGCCGCTGTTTGTGGATTGCTTTTTTTCAGGAGACGGGGCGGCGATTGGCGCGATGGGCGCGTTGATGACCTATATCCAGCGCGAACACGATTTGGACTCCTTGGTGTCTATTGAACGTGAAAGCCTGGCAGGGACCATGCTAATTTCGAATTCCACCCTCAACGCACTGCATGTGTTTGATAGCGATCCAAAGGGGATCAGTTTGTTCAGCCTGTTGGATTGCACGCGTACTCGATCGGGTAGTAAATTATTGGAAAGCTGGGTGCGGCGGCCATCCACCAACCCGGAGGTTATCGAGTCTCGTCACCAAGCCATTGAGGAACTTATGGCGTCGGACCGGTTTCGTATCCAACAAACACTTCGCAAGACTAAGGATATATTTGCAGTTCTGGGGAACATGAGCAGCGGGCGCACTTCACTAACTGATTGGGAAAATCTGGTCAACTTTCTATCCTCGATGAAAGAGTTGGGGATCCGTTTGCCTGAGTGTGGGTTGCGGAACGCGCTGGAAACCACAGAAATTCTGGACTCGATAAATAACCTTCACGAGCTGGTCACCCACGTGGTAGATTTTGAGCTATCCGAGTCGGAAAAGCGGGTTGTGGTTCAACCTCAAGCTGACCCTGATCTAGACGAGATGAAGGCCATGTTTGACAACATTGAGACTGTGCTAAAGACCAAGGCTCAGCAGATGGACATACCGGATGAGGAGCGAGGCGGATTTAGCATTATCTACTTTCCTCAACTAGGCTATTTGCTAAGCATGATGGGGGACTACAAACAGGATGATTGGGCTTTGTCGTTCCAAACTCCGGAATGCTGCTACTACAAGAGCCAGGATGTTATTGAGATGGACGACGAGTTGGGTGATTTGTTTGGGATGATTTGCGATCGAGAGATTGAGCTGATGCGGTTGGTTGAGCAGCAAGTGCTGTCTCACAGCGAGCTGTTACAAAATCTGGCACGGTTGACAGCCGAGGTGGACTGCTGCTGCGCTTTGGCCCAGGCTGCCGAGTCGTACGGGTACGTCAAACCAGACATCACTCAGGACGGCGATTTCGACGTTATTGAAGGCCGACACCCGCTTCACGAACTTGGGGTGACGTTTATCCCAAACGATACTGTTATGGATAGCAACCACCCGATTATGGTCATGACCGGTGCCAACTTTTCCGGGAAATCAGTCTATCTAACCCAAGTCGCGCTAATCGTGCTAATGGCGCAAATTGGCAGCTTTGTTCCTGCTTCCGAAGCCAAAATTTCCATTGTTGATAAGATCCTGGTGCGGATTTCTACCGAAGAGTCGCTGGCCAAACAGCATTCCGCGTTTATGATTGATTTGCAACAAATGTCGGTGGTCCTACGCAGCATGACTGACAAGAGTCTGGTGGTTATTGATGAGTTTGGTCAGGGCACCAACTGCACGGACGGGGCAGCGCTATTTGGGTCGACAATCCGCTATTTGCAGAGTCTCGACTCGACCCCCAAGGTCCTGGCGTCTACGCACTATCACCAGTTGTTCGACCTGAACGTGCTAAATGCCTCTAAAATGATTGTCAACCATATGGAGGTCCAGTTTATCCAGGAAAACGAGTTGACATATCTCTACGCGATGAAACCGGGCAAGTCAAGCTCCAGTTTTGGAGTGTGTTGCGCGGCGATGTGTGGCGTGCCCAAACCCATAGTGGCGCGCGCCGACTATATCGTCAACCAGCTAACCATCACCGGCAGTTTGAGCTCGCTGATCCAACCCTCAGAGCAGGAAACGCAAGAGATTGAACAGGCAGGAGCACTAGCGCGGGAGTTTCTAAAACTAGACACCACAAACATGTCACATGTACAGGATTTTATTACTACAATTAGACTTAACTAGCAAATTTGACAGACCGAGTAATATTCTTCTTGATACCAGTCTGTTCACCCCCATAGGAAGTAGTAGGCTGTTTGAAGGTACTCTTGACACTGTTGAGCTTTTTCTTGGCCTTTTCGTATCGTTTTCTCTTTTTCACCCGCGAGTTTCGATTGTCCTTGTTGCGTTTTGGGGTGAGACCCTTGTTTTTGAGAATCTGGAAATTCAATGCACGTTTACCAGAGTCATCCAACTCCTCGTCCTGCTGTAGTTCGACCAACTTGCCCTCCTTCGCAGCCGCCACCGCCTGCTCATGACCCTGCCGCTTGTCGTCCTTCTTTTTGCGTGACGCGTTCACCACTTGGTTGTAATAATCCTCGTCATCTTCATACGCACCGGTTTGTGTACCATCCTCATTATCCGAGTCAAAGTTCTCGGCCAGATCGTTACCAGTCTTGAGACCACGTTGCCGAGCTTCCTCCATAAGCCGCTTTTGTCGCTCAAAGTGTCGTTCCTTATATGGCAAGTCATCGTCACCACCTCCGTACGAATCTCGCGCCCGTTTCTTGCTCTCCTGGTCAATCTTGGAGGTGTAGAACCGAATGCTCTTTTTGTGCAGATCCTTGTCTTCCTGGTCAACTTTTTCAGCCTCGGCTTCCATAAAGTCGCTTCGGTTCTTGCTCTTTCTCGCCTTTTTGGACGGTTTGACCAGTGGAACATTAAACTCGTCGTCACTATCCTCTGGTTCCTGGATAGTTGGTTCTTCCTCTGACTCAACCTCAATCTCCGACCCCACTTCAGACTCAGACTCTGGCTCGACTCGTCGTTTCTTGGCTGGTTGTTCCTCCTCCTCATCCTCTTCCGCCTCAGATTCTTCAACCTCAGGTCCCAACTCAGAGGCCTGTCGCCATACCTCACGAGCCTTGACAATCCCCTCCATCACTGGGTGATCCTTAAGGCTGATCTTTCCGGCCTTGACCCCGCTAATAAATAGGGCGAAATATGCATGAATGGTGCCTAGATACGAAGTCAATGCGGTATACTGCACCTTACCAACCTTGGTGTCCACATCAAACGTCTCCAACTTGCCGCTTAGCGAGGATAGTTCTTGAGCAAGCGGTAGAACCTCTGGGTATTGCAATTTAAGCAGGTTTAACCGCTCACTATCGTCCATTTGAGATGGGTCCTGCTCAAGCTGATCGTCCGCCGTTTGACCCATAGAACTTTCCTTCCAATCCTCATACTCGTCGCTATCATAATAATCATCCTCGGCCATCTCGCTCAAATGCTTCTTTTGCAACCGCAATGCTTCCTCCTCTTCTAACCGCGCGTCATCCTCCCCTTCAACCTCATCCGCACCGTACAGATTAGCCCGGGAAGTGCCCCAGTTTTCGTCCTGATTGTACATGTCGTCATAATCCATCTCCTCTTCGTCCTCGTTCCCCGACAAGCCCATAACCTCCTCATCGCTCATTTCGTAGTCATCCCCAGCGTTGGCGGGTTGTCGATCCCGGCCAGCCTGGCTCAACAGGATCTCGTCCTGGTTCTGGTCAAACGCATCCACCTCGTCATCCGATACAGGTTTTTCTACCTGTCTTGATCTGCGAGCCATAATTTTCTACTATTGTGTCTATCAAAGGACTAGGAAGGGAAAAAAAATTTTATATATATTTGGTGCAAGAATATTTTTTTTTTTTTTTTTAATTGTCCTGCGGCGCGCGCGCCCCAACTGCACAAACCACCACCCACACACAAAAATGCACGCACACACACAGGTATTAAAGTTAGCCGCCTTGTTGTTGCTTGCTCATATTCTCCAGCGCTTCGTCGTTGGTATCCTGCGACCAGTTGCAGATTGTACACTTGAGCTTTTTACCCCAGGAGATTGGAATCAGCGGGACAAAACAAAATGTGAAGAATTTGCGCTGTTTGCGAGCTTCCACCGACGTATTGTGACTTAAAAAGTTGTTAGCTAAAAAACGTTCCAGCCCCCAGACCATTTAAACATACCAATGTGGGCAGTAGAATCGATTGGATTCGTAACCCTTGACCTTGCCTGGAAAATCCTGTGCTTTGTGCGATGGTTAGCCTCCTTGAAACGCGTTGATCATCATACCCCCGACTGTGAAGAAAAAAAACATGGTGTTGTGTCGAGTCCAAGTTTTAGTTTGCTCCACATCGGAAATCTAAATAGCGTGAGATATATTATGCAAGGGGCGAAAGAAAAAAAAAAAAAAATTTGTACACCCCACTTTGTTCTTATTTTTTCCATTACACTTCTACTCTACAATAAATCTACAGCACGATAGTAACCAAATCAGTGGACGAATAGGGTTTGTTACACATTGGACACTTTCGCATCCGTGCGTTCAACCGATCCTGTGCACAGTCATTGCACAGACAATGCCCACACCCCCTAATAGTGGTATTCTTAAAGTTGCGTTTGCACACTGAACACAAGGTCATGGTTCGCAGCTCTTGCAGCTGACTTTCCTCGCCGCCGTTGCCAGTGGATAAAAAGTTCTTGGTATCGGCTTGGCGCTTGAGTTTTGCCATCTGCACCTCCGTCTCCCGCTTGGCCATAGCCTCCTTTTGCATATCCTCGTCGCGAGCGGCAATGTTAGCATTTAGAGTCACGATGCGCTGGTGAGCGGCCTTGAGCTGGTCGTCCATCTCCGCCATGCGGCGTTGCAAATTATGACTCTCATCTTCCCGCGATCGTTTCAGTTGCACTTCTTTTTGCACCTGCTGCTCCATGTCGTCAATCTGACTGCCTCGTTTTCGGTCCTGTTCGCGCAGCTGGGTTAGTGTTTCGGTGGATTTGGTTAGCTGCTGTTTAAGCTTGGCCAGCTCCTGGCTTAGCGCATCCTTGGATCGCATGGCACTAAAATACTTTTCATCGGCCTTGGCCTTTTCTGCGCTCAGCTTCTTTACCCGATTCTCCGTCTCCGCCGCGTCGTAAATCTTTGCAGTGGCTTTAGCATGAGCATCGCTAAACGCCTCTTCAATCCCTTGCAGTTCTATCAGCAAACTCTTGTTTTGTTTCTGCATATCCGCCGCGATTTGTTTCAGCTTTTCCGGATCCGACTCACCATTTGGGTCAATCTCGGCACTAGAAGCAGTGAACCGCTCAACCTCCTTCTCCAGCACCTTTATTCGCTCCTCGCGAATCTTGAGCAGGTCTTGAAACTCCTCGTGGCTTTTTGACTTTTCCTTCTCCACTGCCTTTTTTTCGTTCAACTCACCCAACATTTGGTCTCTGGCCTGGCGAATCCGCAGCACATCTGCTTCCAGTTTTGAGTTTTCCTTCTCCAACGCTTCGCGTTCCTTTTCATACTGCTTCTTGACCGATGATTTGAACTGCTCGCTGGTGGACCGCAGCCGTGCCACCTCCTGATCCGCCTTGTGGAGATTATGTTCCAACCGCGACACTTGGCTCGAAAAGTCATCCCGTTGCATCCGCAGTGACTGGAAATGGTCGGAATTGCGCAAATCTTCGGCCGGGATGTTTGACAGCCGTTGCGACAGATCCTGAACCTTGTGGCGCAGCTTTACAATCTGCCCGTCCTGCTCCTCCAGCTGCTTTTTTTGCTTCGAATTAACCGACTGCAGCTCGTCAAACCCAGTCTTGATTGTCTCCATCTCCTTGAGCGTTTCCTCCGACACTTTATTACTCCCCTCTTCCTTTTCCGCACTCTTTGGCTCGTCCTTGTTGGCCATGGTAGAGGCCTGAAGAATCTTGTTCAACGAGTTGGAGTCGTTCCGGTCCAGCTTTTTGGACGCTACCAGGTACTTTTCTTTAATCTCCTCCATCCGTTTTTGCAAATCATCTCTGCTCACTTTTAGCCCGTCATTTTCGGCCCGTAGTCGGTTAAGCATGGAAGACAGGTTAGCCAATGATTCTTGCAGTTTGGCAGCGTCCAGGCTGCCTAGATTTTTAAATACCGGTCCAAGACGCTCCTTGATCATGGAATTCTTCTTTTCCAGCACGCTGCCAAGGTTTGACCCGCCAACCGCATTGAACAGTAGCGTAGGCGGGATCGTTTCCGACTCTTCTTCCGTCTTTGGCAAAAGCTGGTCCATTAGCTGGTCCCACCACACGTCTAGAGTTGAAAAGCTGGCTTTCAAGGACGTGTTTTGCTCCTTGATTTGGTCAATCTCGGTGGACATGATCTCGCGTTCCCGTTTGTACACCTGCATCTGGCGCCAAATTGCTTCCTTTTGGAAATCCAAGACATCATCTTGGGTCATGACCTTAGAGTCATTGTCTACATTCTGTCGCTTGGCCGCCGGCTGTTCGTTACTCGGCTCCTCGCCACTGTGAACACGCTTCTTGTCCTCCATTCTAGCACTACGTCAAACCCGATTTCAAAGTTCAGAATAATAAAAAATAAAAAAAATTGGTGATGAGGAAAGTGGTGAAAAAAAATTTTGGAAAAAAAAAAATGTCAATGGTTGGGAATGAAAAGCGGAGGGGTGCTGGGCTGAAAGTCGGGGAAGCTGCCGATGATCACGATGCAGACTAGCAGAGAGGCTGGACTGGTTCTCTGGCAGCGGATGGGAAGCTTGAGTTGTGATCGATTTTAGGGTTTTGTGTCGTTGTCCAGTAATGTCCTAGGTATATAGATATAGACGCCCAGGACATATACACGCACGACACTTACCGATAAACGCCTGCATATTTACCCGGCCGATTAAGCGACTAACAAGCCCAATGTTAATCTTGAATGTCGAATCTTGTATCCCGGGCACCCTGATTAGATGCCCGTGGAATCGGTAGTTTGTCATGCAGGTGAAACTGGGTGAGGCTTGCGCTCCACACAATTTCTGAATATCCCAAGGTAAATCAATTTTTTTTTGGTACGTTTGGTGAATAAATATAAGTTGGCAAACGAGCATCTGATCTGCTGATCTCGGTGTCTGATTTTAAGATTCAAAAGGTTACTCGAACTCTCGTACTACTAAGCACCCATATTTCAACACCTTTTCAGCAAATTATTTTCATCAGCTGGTTCGAACCCGAGAAAAACTTGACAAATCAGCTTTTTGACTGTTTACGGGTATAAGACTTGCGACGGGTTGCATACAGGATTTGCGTCTCTAACACAGTGTGAGCTATCGGGAGCCGGGAGCCAGGAGCCAGGAGCCAGAAAAAATAGTGGGGAAAGCGCATCAGCTTTAGGGTTTCGGGATAAAAGCCCTAAACCCCCAGCTCATGCTTAGCGGGATTACCCAATTAGGAAGTTGGAAAAAAGAATTAATCCTCGCGTGGTGCACGCAATTACTTTACCAAAGCGAGAAGAAAATTTTGCTGTGTGTGCTAGGAGCGTGGGCATAATTGGGCTTGGGTATTGGGGGGCCGCGCGTTTGCAGGGCACTCAGCCGGCACAAATCGACAAAGTGCCGCTACACTTCGACACCACACACATACCTTAATTCACGACTACACCGTTAACGATGGTTAATATTCCAAAGACTCGTCGAACCTACTGCAAGGGCAAGGAGTGCCGAAAGCACACTCAACACAAGGTCACTCAATACAAGGCCGGCAAGGCTTCCTTGTACGCTCAAGGTATGTTATTTTGAATCGACTTTTGATGATGGTGATAGAGGGAACGCAAAATAAACGACTGGAACGCATTGAACAAATTTCGACCCATCAACCCGCTGAATTCTTTCTAGAGATTGAACAAGCCGACTTGATAATTTGTGTGTAGCGATACAGTTTAAGCGCTCTGGAATCATTGGCTAGTTTAGTGATGCGGCTTTGGGGAGAATATTTTGAACCGACTCTATCATCATCATTTGAGAAATACGAACAATGCTAACAAAGAAAAAAACAGGTAAGCGACGTTATGATCGTAAGCAAAGCGGTTTCGGTGGTCAAACCAAGCAAGTTTTCCACAAGAAGGCCAAGACTACCAAGAAGGTTGTGTTGCGATTGGAATGTGTCAAGTGCAAGACCAAGTTGCAACTTGCATTGAAGCGATGCAAGCACTTTGAATTGGGTGGTGACAAGAAGCAAAAGGGTCAAGCTCTGCAATTTTAAAGAGACTCTTTGTATTGCAGTTTCTGTAGCCATGAATATCTTATTAAAAATGTAATATTTGTCCATGAATTTTTTTTTTATCACACTGTACTTATTTTTTTTTTTATTCGGTGTGTCGGGGTGACCGGATTCTCCCAAGATTTTCTATCCCCCCTTTGGTACTATAGCACTCCAGTCAACAATCACAGCCCGACGATTATGGTATTGCAGTTTATGCTGATACAAAACCGTCAAGGCAAGACTAGACTGGCAAAATGGTTTTCATCCTACTCTGTATGTGAGCCACCTTGTTTACTAGAAAGCTAACCAAACAGGATAACGAAAAGTTCAAGCTCAAGGGCGAGGTTCACCGATTGATTGCGTCTCGAGATCAGAAATTCCAGAGCAACTTTGTTGAGTTTCAAAACTACAAGATTGTGTACCGCCGCTACGCCGGGCTGTTCTTTTGCGCGTGTGTAGACGAGTCTGACAATGAGCTGTACTACTTGGAGGCAATCCATCTGTTTGTCGAAATTCTAGACACGTTTTTTGGCAACGTGTGCGAGCTTGACATTGTGTTCAACTTTTACAAAGTCTACAACATTCTAGACGAGGTTTTCTTAGCCGGTGAGATTGAAGAAACAAGTAAAAAAGTCGTGCTGGAACGGTTGGAGGAGTTTGAAAGGCTGGAATAGCGTCCATACCACTTTTTATATATTTATGTCCCAATGCAATAATAGTCGCAAAAATATTTTCTTCACCACGACACGCACCAAAACGTGAGAGAGAGAGAGAAATAAAAAATGAGCACTCAATACGAGAATATTTATTACAACCAGTCGCGCGTGCCGGGCAAGGTGCGGTTAAACAAGGACGGCCTAGGCTGGAAAGCATCGGACAAGGCGTCTGGGGGGTCTGCGACGCGTACAATGGACCCTGTAGTGGTGGCTGGATCGGACATTCAGACTGTTCAGTGGAGTCGCGGATCAAAGGGCAACGAACTACGCGTCCAAACAAAAAACTCGGGCGTGATGCGTCTAGACGGGTTCGACGAGCAAGACCACAAGTCGCTGGAGAATGCATTAAAGCATGAGCTGGGGTTGAACCTTGAAGTCAAGGACCACTCGATGCGCGGGTGGAATTGGGGCAAGATGGATTTTGAACGGTCGGAAATGGTATTCAATGTGGCAAACAAGCCTGCGTTTGAAATCCCATACTCTGAAGTGTCAAACTCCAACTTGGTCAACAAGTCTGAAGTCGCGGTTGAATTTGATCTGCAAGAAGGCAAGGATCGGACCAAAATCGGCGACGAGCTGGTGGAAATGCGGTTTTACGTGCCGGGTACTGTTGCCAAAGACGACAATGAGGAAGGGGATAACAACAACAACAACAACGACGATGAGAATGAAGAAGACGAGGAGGAGAGCGCGGCTAGCGTGTTTTATGAAGGTTTGAAGGAACGGGCTGAGATTGGTGCTGTGGCCGGTGAAGCAATTGCCGCGTTTTCGGACGTGTACTTTTTGACTCCACGAGGTCGGTATGATATTGACATGTACCGAAACTCATTCCGGTTGCGAGGTAAGAGTTATGATTACAAGCTGCAGTATAGCAATGTGCAGAGAATCTTTTGCGTGCCAAAACCAGATGGGAACCATCACATTCTAGCTCTGCAGGTGGACCCGCCTCTGCGGCAAGGTCAAACCCGATACCCATTTTTGGTGGGGCAATTCCAGCGGGAAGAGACCATGGAGATTGAGCTCAACTTGGAAGAGGAGGAGTACGAGGCCAACTACAAGGATAAACTGAAAATGAAGTATGACGAGGCGGCGCATTTGGTAGTTGCCAATGTTTTCCGAGGGTTGACGGAAAAGAAGGTCACTTTCCCAAGCAGCTATGTCACTCAACACGGGGAATCCGGGATTTCCTGTTCCAACAAAGCCAGCGAGGGTTATATTTATCCATTGGAAAAGGGCATTTTGTTTACCCCAAAGCCAACACTATACCTGCCGTGGCAGGATATTCAAAACGTTACGTTTTCGCGTTTGGACGGGTCCAATGCAGGTCGAACTTTTGACATGACTGTGAAAATGAGAGGGGGTTCGAACAACACGAGTCACCAATTCTCAAACATTGAGCGAGAAGAGCAAAGCGAGCTGCAAAAGTTCATCAAGACCAAGAACATCTCCATCAAGGATGATGACGCTGACCGGGAGCAAAAGATTGCCAGGGCGCGAATGGATGCAGTCGAAGAGTCAGATGAGGAGATGCCGGACAGAGGATCTGCGGCTGAGGATTCGGAATCTGAAGATGGAGATTTTGGATCAGATGATGCCGAGGATAGTGACGTTGCGGAAGAATTTGATGAAGATCATCAAACGGATTCTGGGGATAGTGACGATGATGAAGAACAGCGGGCAAAGAAAAAGGCAAAGAATTAGGTTATGTATAGTAAAACTAGTAGGGGCATAAATAAAAAAATATTTTTTTTTCTCTTCTTGAGATACCAGTGAGTCTTGGTATTCATGTGCAATATTTTAATCTAGCCGAGACAAGTACCAAGAGAATTTTTTCTTTTTTGTTCTCGTCTCCCCTGTCGCATGAGAGTGGGTTCCCCGCTTTTCGTTCTTTGCTTTGGTGTGGTGAAAAAGCAAAGCCGTGTGTCAGTATGCGGCTGGGACCGACCCAGTTGTAAAAAATAAATGCAACGGTAAATAAAGTGCCCCATTCATACGCCTGCCCGGTGCCCCCCCCCCCCCCCCCCCTATCGTATATATATATATATATATATAACCAAGAGAGCTGCCCCCTACTTTTGGACCCTTTCTCTTTCTCCTTTTTTTTTCTATTCTTCCCTTCGCTAGTCAAAAATGGAGGGAGTCAGCTTTAACCCTTTATCGTTGTATACCCCGGAGTGGGCCGCGCTTGGTACCGGGCTCAAACCGCTAAACGAAAAAACCACCGAGGAACTTGGTGAGCTACCAGATAGTATCAAGGATCTAATCAAACCTCAGGTCCCGACCTTGTTTGGTGACTACCCCGTGGAGAGCGGTGAGACAGTAGGCAACGCGGTACTGATTGCAGTATTCGGGGTGTTGATGGTTTGCAACCTGTTTATCTTTCTCAAGGGCAAATTTCGTGGCCACACTTTCTGGCCAATGTTTGCCATGGTCTGGTTCTGTGTCTTTATGATGATTGGGTTTGGTCTGCGGCTAAAGTGGGCCGACAACTTTATGGACGTGGAGATTGGCATTGCGGCCGTGGTGTTTACTCAAACCCCTATCATGATTATCGAGGTAATCAACTTTTATTTGAGCACACGGGTCTTCACTTGGCGACACCCAGATGCTGGTCGGTCCAAGCTACAACGAACCTATAACGGGATTATCTACACGCTGGTTATTGGGCTGATCATCATGGCTATTCTTGGCTCGTCGATTCCAAACCTGTATTTTCTAACTCCTGCCGCGTACAAACGATGTCAGCAAGTCGCGCAGGCTGCTTCAGTGTTGCAAATCATCTACTCTCTGACTGCGGTTCTAAATGTGCTAAACGCGTACATGCTGAAACCAGGCAAGATTGGAAGAAAGTTCTTTTGGGGTGAAAAGCCATCCAGCCACGATACTTATCCACATGTTCGACAAGCACACTGGGTTGAAAAGTTTAGTGGTTTGTATTTCCCTCCAAAGGCTGATCGAGTAGTGTACCATGACGATGAGAATGGCCGAGCCCACCGAGTGCTTTCATCCTCAGCCCCGCCAGCTGGCGGATTGGTTCGATCTGTTGATTATGATCAAGCACAAGGTAGTATGACTGTGAATATCACCATCATCATGGTCACCGCTGGGTACTTACTTGCCTGTTCTATTGTGCGATGTACCGCCATGTTCATCACCGGGCAACGAGGGGGTAGCGACGATATGCCATATAAGCACAAGGTGTTTCACAACTACATCATGTTCATCTTTTATGGCGGGTTCTTGGCATTCATCAACCTCTACTGGCTGGTGATGCGAATCGACCTGCGGTTCTACCAACCAGACAAGCCACGAAAGAGAAAGTCCGGTGAACCTCGACAACAGGATTTCTTTGAACACAACCAAAAACAGAGTTTGGAAAAGTCCACCACGCACGCGCATAGCGAGCACCAATAGTTAATATATATAATAGTTAATGCAATTCAGAACCAAAAAAAAAAAAAAAAAAAAAAAAAAGTATCACGGGCAAATACAAAAATAAACGTGCTCCGCGCGAGGCTCGAACTCGCGACCTTCAGATTATGAGACTGACGCTCTGCCAACTGAGCCAGCGGAACATTAATCGTCTTTTCGATCGGAATATTGGTTGCTACAGAAGGCAATTCGAGCCGCGCGACGTGCGGCTCAACTCCATGGCACATGATACTGACACACAAGATACAAGAGCACAAGCACGAGACCACAACGGCGGCCATGATTGACGTGAAAGGCGCGTTTGACCACGTGCACAAGGCAACATTAATCCGGATGCTAATCGACTTTAAACTACCAACAGCAATCGCCCGGTGGGTATATTGGTTCCTGTCCGAGAGAAGAACTAGCATGGTGATTGATGGCACAAGGCATCCGGAGGAGAACGTAAAGACGGGGATCCCACAAGGCTCGCCAATCTCGCCACTGCTCTTTCTGCTTTATACCACTCCGCTATATAAGGCGATTGAGGATGCGGGCGGCACAGCCATTGGGTTTGTGGACGACATTACAATCGTGCTGCATGGCGATGCAGACGACAATGCCGGCAAGATGAGCGAGCTGATAATGGTGTGCCACCACTGGACCGAGGCGCACTATACGCAGCTTGATTATGGTGACAAGTTGGGTTTTATTCACTTTAATCTGACGCGACACTCGAGGAACAAGGCCAAGCAAGGACGTAGGAAACCGCTGCTGTTACCAACAGGCGAATTCCGGGAACCAGAGAAGGAGGTTAAGCTGCTAGGGTCATTCTAGACGACGAGCTAAACTTCAAGGCAAACGTCAAGGAGCGCTTGAGCAAGGCAGGAAGGATGTGGGGTATGATTCAGCAGGTGGGCAAACGAACCAGCGGAACGAGGTTTGGACTCTACCGACAACTGTACATGGCGTGCGTAATTCCGATCCTGGAATACGCGTGTGAGGTATGGTCGCCCTGGATTGGTGACACCACGAGGCAACCGCTTGAGCTGTTGCAACGCAGGGCATTGAGGAGAATGCTAGGCGCGAGGCAAACCACACCGATAGTGGTCATGGAGTTGGAAGCGGCGATGCCGTCAATCAAGACGCGGCTGCGGATCTCAACCATGAGCAAGGCGATCAGGCTACATCTAGGCCTAAGCAAGCAGAACCCAGCGCTCGAGCTGTTTCAACAGCGACATGGGTCAGAGACTCTGCTTGGCAGACTACAAGCAATGACGAGCGCTTATTTAAAACTGCGCATCGAAGAGACGCCGGACTTGTTGCCACCATGGTATGGCGGGCCAGGGACGGCAAGAACTGAGTTGAAAAAGGCAAGGGCGGAACGGAAAGCAGAGCAGAAGCAGGCGGTCAAAGATATGGTTGCCGGGAACGAGAAGGAGTGGCAAGCCGTGTATGACGCGTCTACCAAAGGAAGAACATTTAGGACAAACGTGCCAGAGGCGCGTGTCACAACCGACGCGCAACAAACCGGCCTAGCGAAAGCGGCAATGGCACCAAAGGCGGTATACAGCAAGCTGATTCAATACCGCAGCGGACACGCGTGGGTCAAGGCGACTCTACGTGAATATGGACAAGACGCGCCAAACGGGTACGACTGCCCATGCGGCGAAGAGGAGGAAACGGTGGAGCACATCATCAAGCGATGCAAGTGGCTCGAGGAGGAAAGAGGAAAGCTGCGGGAGGTGAGCAGCAGTTTGGATATGGCCGAGGTGTGGGCAAATAAGGATGGAGTGAAAGCGATGGTGCAGTTTATCAAGCAGGATAAACGATACGAGTGGTTGGAACAGCAACGACAGGAGGCTGACCAAGAGCGGCAGGAGGTGGCCGAACAATTTATCAACAATCTAGCAGCAGCTGTTGACACACTAAACGTCGATACCAGGCAGTGCGTAAACACCCCCAGGTATCCCAGCCGTGACGAGCGAGCTCCGGCACGGCAGCGTCGAAATCGAGACGATTAGGTGATGGCAGTGGATTAACCAGACAAGAACAACCAACCAAAGATCAGACTAGTTTAAGAAATGGGTCGCTGGCCATCGAGCTCAAAAAGACCCCATATGTAATACTTTATTATGTACCAAAATAAACAGATTTCAATTCAATTCAATCAATCTCAATCATGACTCTGCGGCTTGCGTTTCCTGACACGAGATAAAATGCCAAAAGGGCAATATGGAGGAAGGAAATTCAGCACCCGATGCAGTGCTGAAGCTAGTACAAGACACGAAGGACCACCCCTGGCAAACCACCTCCGCGGTGATGATTGACATTAAAGGGGCGTTTGACAACGTGCATCGGAGCAAATTGATGGAGATTTTGAACAATTTTGGATTGCCAACGTCAGCTATCCGGTGGGTCTACTGGTTCACGTTTGATCGGAGGACTAGCACGGTGGTTGACGGAGTGAAGTATGATGAGGAAGATGTAGAAACTGGCATCCCGCAAGGGTCGCCAATCTCGCCACTGCTATTTCTGCTATACACTGCGCCATTGTATGAAGCGATTACACGGCTAGGTGGCAACGTGGTGGGATTTATTGACGATGTGACAATCTACGTGCACGGAACTGTATTGGATAACACGGTGCAGCTGAGCGGGATCGTTCGGGCGTGCGACGCGTGGTGCACGGAGCATTATACACAGATTGACTATGGAGACAAGTTGGGGTTTATGCACCTCAGTAAACAAGAAAAGCAACTAGCGGCGACACCGCTCATGCTACCGAATGGGAAACAAAAGTGGGCCGAGGCAGCAGTCAAACTGCTGGGCATTATCCTGGACTGTGAGTTGACATTTAAAGCTCACCTGCAGGAACGGGCAAAAAAGATGACAAAGGCATGGAACGTGGCCCAAATTTTAGGAGGAATTACAAACGGGTGTAAAGGAGCACTACTACGACAGATATATCTAGCATGTGTGATCCCAGTGATTGAGTATGGCAGCGAAGTATGGTACTCGGTCACGATCGGACACGAGCGGCTGCTCAAACCAATGATAATCAAGCAAAACGGCGCTTTGAGACGGATATTAGGCGCAAAGAAATCGACACCAATCTGCGTGATGGAAGTCGACCCTTAGCAAGGTGTTGCGATGGTGGCTAGGGGTGTCACCGCACAACCCAATCGCCACCACCAAAGCATTATGGGGGCCCAAGTGGATGTTGAGCAAGCTGGTCCAGCCCGTACTGGCCACGCATGGGTTGGCGCCACTACATGCACAAGGACAAACACTACGCGGCGGAAACGCGTGCCCATGCGGCGCAGAAGAAACTATTGACCACATTATCAAGGACTGCCAATTAATGGCGACATCTCGACAACTACTTTCTGCGGTATCCGAGACGCTCGAGCTAGCTCAGCTCTTGAACACTGAAGACGGGCTCAAGGCGATGGCCAAATTTATTAAAAAGAACAAACGTCGCGCGACCCGCAAAAACAAAAAAATGAAATCAATAGACTTTATAAACATGAGGGGTCCATGGTGCTCAATATAGAGACGCTTATTTACGACCCTCGGTAGGATATTCATATACTTTTACTAATAAAACAGATTAAATGCAAAAAAAAAAAAATACATCAAAAGCGGTTTACAGCAAGGTGGTTCAATCAGCGGACACGCGTGAGTCAAAGCGACCCTACGCGAATATGGACAAGTAGCGCCAAATGGGTAAAACTGTCCACGCGGCGCGAAGAGGAGGAAACGGTGGAGCGCATCATCAAGCGGCACAAAGACATTATCAAACTGTCATTGTATCTGCCGTCAAGGATTGGCCAGCGTGCTATAGGGGATATCGGTCATTTGAGCTAACAGTGTTGGGCGAGGCAGTGTTCTGTTACAATAAATTTAAAATACAGCCATTTTTATTTTTTTATACTAGGTGCCCCTTACCGCCATGTGCATAGACGGAAAGTATTACGCAATATTATGCATATCGATCTGGATAAGAAAGCTTGTTGAAAATTTTTATGCAAGAGGCGAGGTGGGTTTTTGTTAGCGCGATCACGATGACAGGAGTTAGCTTGTCGTCTAACGATCTGAATGCAATAATTTCTGTCCCTGGTGGTATTATATAAACAGGCGAGGTACTAAATGATGAAATTTACCATGATACAAGGAGACCACAGTTGGGATCGGCCTAGTTTGGACAACCCGTTACTGATTATCACTGACATCTACGCCACTGCATGCGGTCTATAACTTATAACTTATAAGAGGCCCCACGAACTCAGCCCCTCCTCTCAAAAACACTATAAAAAGAGTCACTAATCCTCGTTATCAATCATTTACATCGACTCACAGAAAAATGGTCTTGGGAAAAATTTTAGGTTACAAGGCGTACAAACATCAAAACGAAAGCTATCCTCCTCCTCATGGGTATGCTCCTCCAGCACCACCTGCACCACTTGGTACAGCGCCTTTTCAAGGCTATGGCTACGCCGGTCATGGGTGCTATGGGCGGCGGGCTCATCGTTACGCTCGTCGTGAGGCTGAGTTGAACGCATTGTATGGGTCGCGAAGCTATGCTGGTCCACAGGATCCGTACTGGAACCAACCAGACCCACGAGTGAACGATATGCGAGCCAACAACTCCTACCGAGATGGTCCGCCGATGAACCAGAGCCAATATTTCGGTCAACAACAACAACAACAACAGCCTCCAGCGGCGAGCCAACCTGCAGCGCCCCCCAGCTACGCACCACCGCCAGGCCCACCACCTTCGTTCGCTCATAGCCAGGATTACCAGCAATACCGGTCAAACCCTGATGAAAAACGGTAGTGAAATTATCACAGACGTATCTTTTTTTTTTTTTTTTTTTTTAACTATAATAATTTCAAAGCCACTGGGCTGGTCTTGTCTCGGAGTTGTTGTTTCTTTCCCTTCGCCGTACCACGCTTACGGGACACTAAATTGGCATTGTTAGAGCTTGTTTTCTATCCATGTAGATTATTTCACCAACCCCTGCCAAGAAGGCCAAGAGATCCCGTCGCGATATCACCAATAATTAACGTGTGTTGTTGGGAAATAGCCCCAATGTGGGGTTGTATATGGCTCCTACCGCGGCTAGCCGGTGAGCGCCACTGTACTGTAATATAAAAGTGATAGGCACTTGATTTATTTGCATAATCAGCAAGCCTACAGGTAGGGTTCAAAGAAGGGGGAGGGAAAAAAAAAAGCCTCAGCCGCTTGGCGCGCCCGCACAGCCTTGCTCAACCAGGCACGAGATCGTCAGTGTCGTCATCGATTTGGCTCCTCATACCCACCCCGATAAGGTTGATCACCATACAACCCGTGTATTATTTTATAGGGCCAAGAAAGGACTGTTCCGTCTAGAACGTTCACCTTGTAGCGTTTCTATTAGCATCGGTAGCGCTATATAAACTGAGCCTTTTTTCCCCTCCGCCCCAGCGCAGTCCTATAGCTCTGACCTAAAGAAAGCAAAAATATGGTGTGGAGAGAACTACTACTTGGTTACGATCCAAAATCCACTGACATGTGGGGCAACCCTCGTGGTGGGTATGATAACTGGGGTAACCCACGGTTCGGCTATGATATGTGGGGGAACCCACGTCCTCCTCCGGCCGGTCACACCGGCTATGATGATTACGATGATATGGACTGTGGGTTGTCTCGACGTAGTACACAACGGGATGCCTACGAGCAAGGAAGGCGGGATGCGGCGCGAGAACAGCCACCACGTCGTGATTCTCGTTACGATTATGATGACCAGGTTCCACCACCACTACGACGAGACTCTCGGTATGAGTATGATGAGCGGCCACCTCCACAACGTCACTATGAGCATGGTGACCGGTTGTATAGCGAGCGACAACGATCATATGAATATGACGCGCCTCCATTGCTAAAAAAGCAGCATGCACCGTCGCCACCTCCAGATTACGCGCCCCCAGCGTATGACGCTAAACTCCCTCCGCAGAGCTCGTCTAGTTTCCAACCGCCTCCCCATCCACATAACTCAAACAACCCATTTCTCCGACCTCGAAAGTCGTAGTTGAATTCAAATAGCAAATTTCATGCATGTTCCTGTTGGTAGCTATGGTGAAAATCGACGTTTAGTGTGTCAACAGCTGCTGCTAGATTGTTGATAAATAGTTCGGCCACCTCCGGCCGCCGCTCTTACTCTTGGTCGGCCTCCAATTGCTACTCACCTCCCTCAGCTTCACTCTTTCCTCCTCGAGCCACTTGCATCGTTTGATGATGTGCTCCACCGTTTCCTCCTCTTCGTCGCTTGTCATTGTCGCCAAAAAAATAGATCGTCACGTGACGTCATCACGTGATTCAAATATTCATCTCCAATATGCCTATTTTGAATTAAATTTCGTAAATTTCATGGTTCGATGGTCTAGTTGGTCATGGCATCTGCTTAACACGCAGAACGTCCCCAGTTCGATCCTGGGTCGAATCATTTTTTTGCACTTCAACTATACAAGTCTGTCAAAACATAAACATAACGGGGTATCAATTCTTTTTTTTTTGTTTTTGGTTAAAATAGTATCCTAATTTCATTAAATAACAAATCATCGCCCCTCTCGACTTCTCAAAGCCTTGAGGTTTGGCGACGATTTGGCCACGGAGCGCGTTTTGGCCAGCCGACTGACCGAGCTCTTTGTGGGCAATGCATAGCTCGCAATGTTGCTCTTGCTGGCCATGCGCGGGATCCGCGATTTGGTATTTGTATCTAGATTTGCCACACTGGGCGACTTTCGCAGCCCAGTTGGTTTGGCAGGCTTGACCTTTGGTGGCGGTGGCAGCCGGTTCAGCAAGTTTTCCACCTTGCGTGATGGCGACAGGGGTTGTTGTTTAAGCGGGGATTTGGCAGGCGAGAACATTGGCTTGCTCAATGGCTGTGGTTTGTTTGGAGTCGTCGTCCCCGTCTTGCATACCGCTTGTTGTCTCCGCTCACCCGACAATTCTTCGTCAATTCTCGGCACCGTCTTCATTTCCTTCTCTTTTGCAACCAATTGGGCCAAATTCGACCTGCTAGTGCTCGACCGAAGCTCTATTTTACGACCCGCAAAATCCATCCGTCGGCGCTTGGACGCATTGGTCACCACTCTACTACTAGTCCGTTTATCCGTCTCCTTCTTTGTATCGTTATTCAGCTCTGTTTCATTCACCTGTCGTTCGTCCCGGTCCTTTCGCTGTACTGAAGGGTGTGCTGCTATGCTCTCCATCTTGGCAAATTGCCGTCTGTGTACCGATGAATATCGTTTGTGGTGGCTTGACCGCTTTGGGGTTCTTGACGCTGTAGCTGCAGCTGCGGCAGTGGCCGCTAAACCTTTTGACTTCCCAGCCCCAGCCCCAGCCCCAACCCCAGGCCCAGCAGTCGGCTCCACAATACCTTGTTTGGGTTAGTTTTCCTATCATCCCTGACGGAGAGACATACTTTTGGCGCGTTCATTCATTTCACGGAGCACCTTGTCATTAACAGTTTCAAACCCCTTGAGTTGGAACGCCTTGGACGTCTCAAGGCAGTTTGGAAATGCACCTGGCATGTCCATTATTAATTTTTTTTTTCCTTCTTGTTGTTGGAGTGATGGTAAGAAAGTAAAAAAAAAGTCAGGAGTCAGTCGAGTACAAATAATATTTTCTGTACCGTGTGTACCCGTTTCTACTTTTTTAACCTTTTTCTTTTTGTTTTGATTTTCCAAATCAAGCAACGTCCCAAAATAATCAACTTTTTTTTTTTTTTTTTTTTTCTTTTGTATTTTGTGTAATAATTTAGCGCGCCTATATATTCATGGTACTTTTTTACCCCATTGTTTTTTTTTTTTTTTTTTTTTTTTGGTTCTCTCCAAATCACCTGGTAAATCTTTTTAAATTATATGTACATGCCTATTCCCGGCTGTTTCCCTCTAAACGCAACTGCTCATGCAACAGGTCTAGTGCGTGCTGGTTAGCGGCCGGTGTGCCCTTGATAGTAAAAAGTCGCAGTTTGGTCTCGTCGTCTGCTTCTCGAGCAATCGAAATGCGGGCCCCGGAAATTCGTCGGATTTCTTGGATTTTGGCACCACCCTTGCCGATGATGCATCCAACCAAATCGGATGGAACAGTAATGGTATTGATTTGCTCACCCTCGGCAATGCCATCGCCATTGCCACTAGCGGTGCTTTGGCGCTTTGGAGATGTTGGAGATGATGATGATGATGATGCTAGTGTAGATAGCCCGCCTCGTGGGGTTGGGTTATATGGCACGGTTCCGGCGGCCCGGTCATAATCTTCCAATAGACACTTGCCTACTTGCCACGCCGCGTCCTTAATTGCCGGCGCAGTGCCTTGAATCTCGACAACCCGTTCAGTCGAGTTTGGCAGGGTATCCTTAGATGCAACCATTCGTACCTTGCACGATTCCTGGATGTTTTTAATGGTGGCACCCTGGCGGCCAATAACCGTGCCCATCTGTTGATGCGAAATTAATAATCTTATTGTGGCAATTCCTGGTGGCGCCGGTGGCGACAACCCGTGGATATAGTTTCCAGACGGCGGGCTGTCAATCAGCGACTGTGCCGACATGTTGATTGCTTCAACTACTCCTCGTAGCGACCCAGTAATCGTCAACACTCGCTCTTGCACGCCAATTACCGGCTTGGACACGCCAGCCTTGACCTCAGTTCGATCTCGCATTTCGGCAACGTTCTTGCCTTCTTTGCCGATAATCACACCAGCTTCTTTTGACGTTATCAATGCTCGGCATGTAAACAAGTGCTGGCCCAATTCCTCGTCGCTCTCGGTGGTTTGTTGTGATGGCGTTGGTTGGTCGGAAAAATACGACTCGTTATTAAGGCTGTGATCGGACATTGTTGTTGGGATGGCTCTGAGAGGTGATGGGGTGGGGGGGAGTATTGAGTAGTACGTAGGGGGGGGATGGATTAGGGGGTGTGACTATGTTGCAGTTAGAACGTTGTGCAGGGAGTTGGAAAAAAAAAAAAAAAGTGACAGTCAAGAAAGGTGGAAAATTCTTGTTGTGTTTTTTTCTCTCGTTGTTGTCAAACCGAAGGTGATAAAAAAGCAACTCCAGAGGAAATTTAATTTATGGGCTTTTTTTATTATTATTATTTTTTTTTCTTTGATTTGGGAGTATTTCGCACAACTTGTGAGCCTTACGTCATCCTTCATGCACTTCAAGAGGGGGGAAAGCAAGGTCGCCGCATCGAGGACCATAAAAAAACGAAAATTTCTCACCATGTTAAGTTAGCAATCCGCAACCTTTGTTTGTTCTGCATTTTTTTCTTACTACTTTTAAAGATATGAGCTCCGTGTCGTTTGCCCAGTCCGTGAGCGGGCTCGGCGGTCGACAGAATGCAAGCAACTTTGATCGAACGATTACAGTGGTTGAGGAGGATTTGCAAGCGAATCAAAAGTACGACAAGGTGCACAAACTAGGCACCTTTCAGGGCGTGTATATCCCAACCACACTGAACGTCCTGTCCATTTTGGTGTTTGTCCGGTTCAGTTTTATCATTGGTCAAGCAGGCATTGCCGGGACGACTGTATTATTGATTATTTCTATTGGCATCAACCTGCTTACTACACTCTCCATTTCAGCCATCTCCACCAACGGTACTGTTCGTGGTGGCGGTGCATACTACATGATTAGCCGGTCTTTGGGCCCCGAGTTTGGCGGGTCAATCGGTCTGGTATTTTTTGTTGGCCAAGTGTTGAACGCGGGTATGAATGTTGTGGCATTTTTTGACGTGTTGATGAACTGGTACGGGACCGATAGCGGAACAAAAACCCCATTCATTCCAGAAAGTTCAGTCGCGGTTTATGCATACTCCACCGTGCTGGCATTAATTTGCACCACCATGGCCGCTACAGGATCGTCCAGTTTCACCCGTGCCGGAAACATTTTGTTTATCATTCTATTCCTGTCGATTATTTCAATTCCAGCGTCGCTAATGTTCGTGTCTCCTCGTGCCGATGACAAGTTTGACAGTGGGGGGTTTTATACCGGGTTTAGCTGGGAAACCGCCAAACACAATTTTTGGCCCAAATTCTCGTCTGGTGCCGCTGGTTCGGCCGGCGACGCGATTCAGACCCTGAACGATTTGTTTAATATTTTTTTCCCGGCCACGGCGGGGGTGTTTGCCGGGGCCGGTCTATCTGGCGATTTGAACAAGCCATCTACAAGCATTCCACACGGTACACTATGGAGTTTGGCAACCACGTTTGTGCTCTACTTATTGGTTATTTTGTCACTGGGTACCAGTGTTTCCCGAGAGCTGATTTACAAGGATATACAAATTCTGCAAAATATCAACGTTTCGGGCCATATTATTTTGGTTGGTGAGTTGGCCACCTCGTTATACTCAGTGTTGATTGGGATTTTGGGCGCGGCTAAACTGCTGCAAGCGATTGCTCGAGACCATCTCTTTCCAAAGATTGGATACTTTGGCCATGGTCGAGGTAAAGACGACAGCCCGATTGTGGCACTGGGGTTTGTATTCTTGTTGGTTCAGTTGACCATTTTGATGAACATCAACAAGATTGCCATTTTTATCACCATGGCGTTTTTGATGACGTTTGTGGCCACTAATTTGGCGTGCTTCTTGCTCAAGGTGTCTAGCGCGCCTAATTTTCGACCCTCATTTCAATATTTCAACCGGTGGACTGCAGGCGCCGGCGCCGCGGCGAGTTTGGCGTGTATGTTTGTGTCTGATGGGTTGAGCGCATCGGGAATGATGGCATTCCTCGTCATCTTGTTTGTGGTGATTCACTATACTTCTCCACCAAAACCATGGGGCGATGTATCACAGACAATTATCTACCACCAGGTTCGGAAATACTTGTTGCGATTACGCGCCGATCACGTCAAGTACTGGCGCCCACAGATCATGGTACTGGTTGACGATCCAAAACGAAGCTGGAATACGATTCATTTCTTTAACCAACTGAAAAAAGGTGGGCTGTATATCTTGGGCCATGTACATGTGGTTAATGATTTTCACGAGGAGTACCCAGAGGTTGAAAAGCAGCAAGACGCGTGGACCAAACTACGAGACATGGTCGGTATAAAGGGGTTTGTGCAAATTGCTGCAAGCTCGGATGTTGTGTCGGGCGCGCGAAACGTCTACTTGGGGTCTGGCTTGGGAAGCATGAAGCCAAACATTACTGTGATGGGCTTTTACCGAGATCGCGACACTTTCAACAGCTTTAGCAATCTCAATATCAACGTTGAGAGCTTGCCTACTGATGAGTGTCGGTCCGAACCGCCAATCAACAGCCAGCAATGGGTGCATATTATTGAGGACTTGATTACCATGCATGCAAATGTGGCTATTGCCAAGGGGCTGGGCCAATTGCGACCCGATGATCACGAGTCGTATATCGATTTGTACCCTATTCAAATGTCGCAGCAGTCGAGCAATGACGACGAGACTAATCAAATGCGGTCCATATTTACCACCAATTTTGACACTTATACGCTGATTTTGCAGTTGGGGGCGATTCTGCAGACCGTGCCGGCATGGAAAAAGAACCCACTGCGGGTTATTGCATTTGTACAGAGCCCAAGCCAGGTCAAGGACGAGGACGACCGAATCTCAGAGTTGCTGGCCAAGCTTCGAATCCGAGCGCGGGTCAAGGTGATTTGTTTGTCCGAAACTGAAGAGTACCAGGATTATGGCAGCATGAACAAGTACGACCGACGGCAACAGTGGTATGATAGTCTGAGCAATGCTGAATCCACTGAGCAAACGCCGTTGGTCACTGGCGGCCAAAAATTCGACAAAATCTCCACCAATGACAAGCACTCGATTCTAAACAACTTGATGCAAGAAGTTTCGGGCCAATCGCGCGTGATTTTCATGACTCTACCGGCGCCAAATTTTGGTACCCACAAGATCGAGGAGGACAGCGACGCGTATATTCAGAGTTTGGACCACTGGTGCAACAGTTTGCCGCCAGTGGTGATGATGCATTCGCAAAGCATGACTGTAACTACTGCATTATAATATTGTGTATGAAAAATACCGCTTTTTTTTTTCTCAAACCCTGATATCTCGGATCCAAGAGGATCCTACCAACTAGGGTTATATTTCTCGCTAATCAGATTTTACAAAAAGTTTTATACAAGATGTTAGGTCTCTATGTTATCTATTCATTGAAAGGTCACGTGGGCGGTTTTCTAATTTTCTCTTGAATAAATATTTGTGCGCGAGCTCAACGGCTGGGATCTGCAGATCGAGCCGCATATTACCCGGACCATGTGAGAATTTATAATGAAACAGACCTGAATTTCGAAAAGCTGAACGAGGTAAAGAAAAAAGGATTACAAGGAGCCATATCAAGGCTTATAAAAGAATTGATTATTGTATAGTAAAGAGCATACTTGCTTAAGACATCAACTTGGCGACAACGTCGTATAGAGACAACACACCGGCACCGGCGACACCACGCAAGATGTTAGCGCCACAGCCCTTGAACATGCTCTTGACACCTTCCTTGGCCATGATTTGTCGACCAGCATCGAACATGCCGTTGTAATGTGGGCCAGTACCACCAGAGGTCATCATCATTCGTCGACGAATGGTATCCAATGGGTAAGAAGCGGTGGAAGCACCAGTGGTGACAGTCCAACCCAACAAGAAAGAGGCCAAGAAAGAGCCCTCCAATGGACCAACCAAGACGACTGGCTTCAAGGAGTCGTATAGACCAAAGTACAAACCTCGGTACACGACAATCCCCAAAACGGATGGACCGAAACCTCGGTACAAACCAGAAATACCATCAGTAGCCAAAGTCTTCTTGTAAACATCAATCAAACCGTTGAATTGTCGCTCACCACCGTGCTTGGAGGACTTGGCGTCGTTGGCCAATCGAGTACGAGCGTAATCCAAAGAGTAGACAAACAACAAAGATAGACCACCGGCCATACCACCAGACGCCAAGTTACCACCGAACCACTTCCAGTAACCCTCAGACTTCTTGAAACCAAACATGGCCTTGAACTTGTCCTTGAAAGCAAAGTTCAAGGCTTGGGTTGGGAAGTATCGGATAACGTTAGCGGTGTTACCTCGCCAGAAGGACAAAGTACCTTCAGTAGCGGCGGTTCGCTTGAAACATTCAATGACACCGCCGTATGGCTTGTCTAGACGGCCTTGCTTCAACATCTCGTCTTGGTTTTGAACCAAAAGCTTGACTCGCTCAATTGGAGCGGCAGCGGCTGTTTGCTGTGTTAGTGATCTCTTATTGGTTTATTGGGTAAGATGCGCAGGTAGTAGAACAGGGGGTGAAAATTTTTTCACCCTTCAGAAAAAAAACCTGCCGCACTAAAAAAACTTTGTCCAACTTACTCTTGGAGACAGCGGCAGAGACACCACCTAGAAGAAAATCCTGCAAAAAGTTCTATTCCATTTTGTTAGTCGTCCTTATTCCATAGTCGGGTTTGTTTTTCTGTATATCGCGTACTTGTTTCTTTTGTTCAGCCATTCTGAATGTACTTTTTACTTCTGGTTGAGAAATGAGTTACAATTGGGAGTGGGAAATCGCAGTGATTTATATAAATACTCGTCTAGAAATTACCGAGCGTGCGCAAAATACCACGCTGGACCAATCAGAGCCGTGAAAAATGCAAAATTTTTGGTAACCCTATAAGTTTGAGTGACCCTAATCGGGAAAAGGTCTCGGAAATAATCGGCGCGGAGCTTGGGACCAGTGAGACATTTTTTTTTTTTCCCTCCTTTTTTTCGTCTAAAGCCTTGAGGGAAAAAAAAAATTTTCACATCCCGATATTGATCCGCACAGGGGTGAAAATCAACGGCTGGCTATTCCATGTCACGGTTCATTCCGCCGACAAACGAGTAGTATACATATTAGAGCACTGTAGATGTTAATTATATATTATACTATATATATATATATATATATATATAGTAAAACACATCAGCTGAAAAAAAAACGATAATATTTTTTTTTTTCATGCGCCTCACTTCTGCCCGGAGGTGTGTGCGGGCCACGCCGAGACACGGCCTCCTGTTCCCGACTCGCAAGCGTCCAGGCTAGGGGAGAACGAAGCGAAAATTTTTTTTTCTATGGCTATATAGTAAGTACAGTGCGGGTACTCGTTCCAATCTGATTTTCTGGAACCTGTCCCAACGCGGAAGCATCTCGACCCAAACGGTAGTTACTCAGTTACAGTATGGGTAGCCCAGATCGATCACTACCAGAACAGTGACCGTCAAGTAAAATTGCCAAGTTTGTTTAAAAACAAAAAAAAAAAAAAAAAAAAAAAAAAAAATCTGGAACAATAGCTCTTTTCGGAGATTCCAACGGCTTTTACCTAATTCTAGAAGGTTTAGCAGATTAACCGCAACAACATTCCTGATGAAAACGCTTTGATGAAAGGATTTTTTTTTTTTTTTTTTTTGAGTCTTTCCCCAGAAACTCATCAAGTTACGGTAGCCGCTGTGGAATACTGTAGAGAACAGTAAGCTTGCTCGGAACCGGATATTTTTCTGCCAGTCTCCAGACCCGAAAATCCAAAAGAAAAGAAAAAATTATGCATGCTCTAGCCGTTCTGCTCGTATGGGGGAAGCTGGGCGGCGAGTTTGTATCTCTAGTGAGTTAGTGAGTCAGGCCTCGGGGTTAAAAGGTGCAGCAGGCGCGGCCAGGATTACCACCGATATCTCCGACGTTTTTGAAGTGTGGCTTGTACCTTGAGTATTATAAAGTTGCGCCATCGGCCTGCCGACCACTACAAGCTATTTGACACTGAATTTTAATCCTCTTTTTTATTTTTTTTCCCTGGGACAATTTTTTTCCTTCTCTCTCTTGACTCGCCCTGTTATAACTAAAAATACAAATACATACACAAAATACGCACACCCCCAAAAAAAACAAACAAAAAGATGGATGAAGAGAATGGAGACACACAGCCAAATAAACGCCAGCGAGTCTCATTAGCTTGCAACGCTTGTCAGCGCAAAAAGATCAAATGTTCGGGTGGCAACCCTTGCTCCAACTGTCAGCGTGTGTCTGCCGAGTGCGTCTACAAGAAGAACCCGCGCAAGCCACGAATTGTAAAAAAACCCAAGAAAGCGACTAATATCGGCGAGCTAGAAAATCGTCTGGAACGAATAGAGTCGCTGTTAGAGTCACTCGCGCCAAAGCATGAACGAGATGATGACGATGAGGATGATGACGATGAAGCGGAGGATGACGAGGACGATGAGATGCTGCATGAGTGGGAAAACGAAAACATTCCAATTACCACTAATTTTATCAAGTTTGAATCACAGCAGCCGGTCAAGAATGACATTTTTAGTGTGAGCATGGCTAGAGGGGTGGATCATTTTTGCACAAACGGATCGGTGTTTGCGCTGTTTACTAATAACGGTATGAAGTGGGTGAGCGAAAAGACTGGCGACAAGGAGGTGCCCCAAAAGCTGTCTGGGGTTTTGCGTGATATCCACTATGCACATCAAATGCAATTGCGACCGTTTGTGGTGGATAGTGGACCGCCACCAGTGCCAGAAAAGAAAATGTTAAAGTTTGCTATGCAGGCAGTTTCGATAATGCCGCCGCTAATCACCAGTTTGGTGACCATGGAAGAAATGAACAACATATTCGACTCGGCAAATGGAGACAGCGATTGTGTGAATGGATACGCGGAAAACTTTTTGATGTTTTCGCTGCTAACGGCGGTGACACCATTTATCGTTTATAGCGAAAAGAGCCGCAAGGAGCTGGGAATGAGCGAGGAGGAAGTCTGGAAAACATATCACGGTTATACTGAAGGCGCCATGTACTATTATCACCGATCAGCAATGATTGGTGCCAATATGACGGTGCTCAAGGCGCTTTTGTTGTACATTATCGGGCTCCAACCGGCAAACGCGCATCCAGTGGCGGAAATGACTCCAACTGCGATACGATTTGCTCACGAACTAGGCTTGCACCGATGGGAAAGCTGCCATGGGCTGACTACTGAAGAAGCTAATCGGCGGCGAGTGTTGTGGTGGCTCACGTATTGTTTGGACCGGGACTCGGCCATGAAGACGGGACGGGGTCCTAGTATTATGGATTTTGACATTTCCATGGGGTACCCCGCACGTGAATCGACGGACAGTGTTTATTTTTTGGTGCGGCTTGCAAAGTTGTTTAAAATTTGGGGCAAGGTTTATGAACGGTTGTTTTCGGCACAAGCGGCTAATCGCCAGCCCGCAGAGATTGTCAAGGATGTTTGTGAATTGGATGCGGAAATCACGCAGTGGAAAGATGAGCTGCCACCAGAGTTGCAACCAGGGGCAGTCGATGATGACCAGGACTCCACCGACCCTGACTTAATGTCGGGGACCAGAGAGTTTAGCAAGTGGGATCAAAAATGTGGATCGCTGCATTTGCATTACTGTTATTATCAGATTTTGTCGACCGTGCACCGGATAACTGCCTACCACCCGTCGTGGATCCACGCGGCAATCAACGACTCGCCAGATACCCCTAATAGTACCAAATCGCGGAATGGTGCAAACAGCAAGTACACGCGGTTGTTTTCATCTCTAGACATTTGTGTCCAAGCGGCGCGATCGACGATTGAGCTGATACGCGTGTCCAAACGCTGGGACCGGACCTATCTGTGGGGGGCGCTCTACTTTTCGGCAAATTCGTTTATTACATTGTTTATCAAGTGTATTGCTCGGCCAAAGCACGCCACCGTGAACTACGATTTGGGCTTGATGCAGTTTGTGCTGGAGAGTTTTTCGGAGCTTGATTTGACGAGCAAGGTGCATCGTGGGAATACAGTGGCTTCCATGTCGCGGTTCTGGAGCAGTCTGTACGATGTCGCGTCGGGCCATGTTCAGCGAGCCAAAAACGTGGCCACGCCGGTGATTGATCAGCAGCAACAATTGCAGCAGCCACAGCCACAGTCACAGCAGTCAGAGTCGTCGCAGCAGTCACAACTTATCCAGCAGCAGCAACAACCGATGCAAAACTCGCATCAATACCAACCGCAGCCAGCGTCCATGACCATCCCACAGGATCTCCCGATACAGCAGCAAATGCCGATTGCTGACGATTTCTCCAACCCGAATGGTGATGCGTCGTTGGCGCAGAGTCTGTACCAAGTGAGCAGTTATTTTTACAACTGGGACCAGGATTTTTTCCTGTTTCCAAGTGCTCCAGAAGCGTTGTAGATATTTTAGTGTTTTTTTAGACTTTTATGTTATGTTACGACTAGTTGATATAGAAGATAATTTATACAGAGAAAAATGTACAGGAGATTGTTATTTTTTAATTTAAATTTTTTTTACTTTTCCTCAGCAGGCGGCGGCTGGGTTTCCCCCTCGCCTGGGGTTAGATACTTGTTGAATGCGTCATTGGTGTCTGGGAATGGCCGTGGACCCAACAGTCGATGCAAGTCTTCACGCCCAATCACCTCCTTGGACAACAGCTCTTCCGCCACCAGCTCCACTTGCTTGGCCTTTTCCGTCAACAGCTGTTTGCACCGCTCATGACCCTCATCGACAATTTTTCGCACCTCGATATCAATCAACCGACCGGTATCCTGACTAAACGGCTCGTGAGGCGCCATTGGCTCCCGGTCAAAGTGGATAAACCCAACCTTATCGGACATGCCGTATTGAGTAACCATGGCACGGGCCATTTGGGTAACCTTTTTGAAATCGTCCGACGCGCCGAGCGTGACCGAGTCAAAGTGAATCTCTTCAGATACTCGCCCGCCAAGCGCCATGGTAATCCGATCCGAGAATTGGCGCTTGGATAGCAGGTAGTTTTCACCAGGCACGTATTGAGCATACCCCAATGCGGCGCTACCCCGAGGGATAATCGACACCTTGACCAGTGGATCAGAATGTTCCAAAAACCACCCACAAACTGCATGGCCAGCTTCGTGATATGCCACTACTTTTTTCTTTTCCGAGTTTAGCACCCGGGTCTTTCGCTCCAACCCAGCAATCACCCGGTCAATAGCCTTTTCAAAGTGTTGCAATTGCACACTAGACGCGTTCATTCGAGCCGCAGTCAACGCAGCCTCATTGCACACGTTGGCGATATCGGCACCGGCAAACCCAGGGGTCATTGCCGCTAGTTTACCCTCAATCTCCTTGATTGATGGGTCCAGCACAATCTTGGACAAATGAACCTTGTACACCTTTTTCCGTCCTTCCAAATCCGGTCGGTCAATTTCAATCCGTCGGTCAAACCGGCCCGGTCGCAGTAGTGCTGGGTCCAACACATCCGGTCGGTTAGTACCCGCCAAAACCACCACGTGATCGCTAGTGTCAAACCCGTCCATCTCCACCAAAAGCTGGTTTAGCGTGCCCTCCCGCTCGTCAGTGCCACCGCCACCAACCGCGTTTTTACCCCGGGCTTTACCAATCGCGTCGATTTCGTCCAAAAAGATGATACTTGGCGCGTGCTCACGGGCCTCCTTGAATAGAGACCGCACTCGGGACGCACCCACCCCAGCGTACATTTCAATAAACTCGGAAGCACTGATGGAGTAGAATGGGACCCCACTCTCACCAGCAGTGGCCTTGGCTAGCAAGGTTTTACCAGTGCCTGGAGACCCCGACAAAATCGCGCCTCGAGGGATCCGCGCGCCCAGTTTTTCATACTTGGCCGGGTCCTTGAGGAACTTTACAAATTCCATAATCTCCTCCTTGGCCTCGTCCATCCCGGCAACCTCGTCAAACTTTACCTTGACGTCGGTCATTTTGTTAAACAACCGGGCCTGGCTCTTGCCAAACGAAAAAAGGCCGCCGGCGCCGCCACCACCACCGGATCCGCCACCGCCTGGGGCACCCCGCCGGAGAATATATACAATGGCGGCAAATGTCAGCACACTAGGTAAAAAGCCCATCACGATCCGCGAGTATTTGCCCTCGGAGGCGTATGCTACTGGGATCCGGCTTTTTGCCGAGTAACCCGCCGCGTCCTGTGCTTCCCGCATGTGCCGCTCAAACGCTTCTACAGATCCAATCGTAAAGTACACGGTCGAGTTGCCACCGTAATTGGTAGCCACCTTGACCAGCCGGTTGTTGACCACCGTTAGTTTTTGAACCATGCCCTTGTCCAGGTACTGCGTTTTGAAATCCTGCCAGGTGATTTCCTGCTGGAAATACTCGCCCGATCCGCTGAGCAGATAAAAAACCGCCACCGAACCCAGCAGCCCAAACATCAGGTGCTTTGGCTGGAGCTCAATGTAAATCTGCTTCATCTTGTCCTTTGGATCAAACCCTTCCTTCTTCTTATTGCTATCCTTCTCTTCCTTTGGTTCCTGATCTTCTTCCTTTTTGTTTTCCTCGTTTTCATTCTCCTCGTGTTCTTCGCCCCGCTGCTCCCGTCGTTTTTTTGCCTCATCTTGGTACTTTTTCATCTCGCTCATAGAGTCGTTCTTCCGGGTGCTCTTCCGCACTGGCCGCCGTTTCATGTTCCGACCCATTGACATGAACCGCATTGGAGCGGGCCGTATTGGCATCGCCACGGCCGCTCGTAGCGCTTGTCGAAACATTTGTTGGTTTTCTTGTCTAGTCCTGGTGGTGCAGTGCAAGCAGAAGGGGTTTTTTTTTTTTTGAATTTTTGAATTTTTTAGGTGGCTAAAAATTTTGTCCCAACCGTTGTATGGGTTACGTAATCACCGCGTCCTATTAAAGGAAAAATATTTTAAAGTTTATCTACCAAAAACACGAGCGACTAGGTAGAAGATGGCGCCGCAGAATCTAAACGCCGCGAGCGCTGCCACCGACCAAAGCACTACCGACAGGTAGATTCTGGTTCGGACCCCACCGGAATCACCCAACGAGCCACAATCCTTGTCGGCTCGGGCGACAAACTCACCGGCAAACTCCAACGCCCGTTTGCTAAACTGGTCGCTCAGCGCCGGGTCTGAATCAGTTGCCTCGCCCGTTGAGGACCCATCGGTATTACCACCGGCTGGTCCCAGCGCGCTCAACCCCGCGGTGTTTAGTACAATCGCCACAATGGCAAAGTTTGTAAACATCCACACCAATACTACCGACGATCGGAACAATGCGTAGTAATCTTGTACCCGGTCCTCTGGGTCGGGCTGTTTGCTAACCTTTTCCGGGACCGCGTTGAGATTGGCGATTTGGTCGTTATACGCGTCGTCAATATCCTGCACGTGGGTTGGAATGTCAACCTCCAGTTTACCAGCATCGTCCGCCTTGGCCACCCCCAGGTCCTTTTCCGGCTTGGTATCGCCCTTTGTACCCCAGGTTACATCGTGAATGTTGCAAAACGCATACACATTGAGCACGTTGATATACGCCGGGGAGATTAGCATGTACTGCAAAAACGAGGTCGCCATATGCCACGGCTCAAAGAACAGAAACGAGGATACAAAGTATAATGCGTAGGTGGACATTAGCGACACCACCAAGTCTCGAAAGGTTTGGTTGCTAAACACTAGCGACACTTCAAACCCGTCGTTCATGCAGATTGCGTACTGTACCGATTTGACGGAAATATAAATCGCCGCGAACAACAAGTAGGCCATGAGAAACGCAAAAAACGCGACAATGATGATATAAAACACCTGGGTGCCGGCGGGTCGGTTGCCAAACGACAGTACAAAGCAAGTGATTAATCCGCTGCAGTACAACCAGAGTAGAACAACCGATAGCACGTTCCCTGGGGCAAACCCTAGCGCCTTGTCGGATAATGCCCCGGTTAGGATACGAAACACCAAGAAAAAGTTGCCAATCGAGAACCAGGAAAACAGCATCGACACTAGTTGGTAAATCAGCTCAATCTGCAGCATCACTTTCCGGAAAAAGGAGTGACCAGACCGCCAAATGTTGAACGGGTGGGACTGAGCGTAGATTGCCGAAAAAAAGGACCCGTTTAGCCACCGCCGCCGTTGCATCACCAGCTCGGCAAGTCGGTCTGGCACGTCAGTCTCGGCACTAGAGCTTTTGACATATTTAAGCAGCCAGTTTTTGCCGCGTTTGGCCACCAGCTCAAAGCACAGGATCCGATCCTCGGCAAGGTACATGTTTGCGGTGAAAATGCCGCTGGACGAGTCCATCACCTCACCCTTAAAGTACTTGTCCAGCGGTTCGTTGAGCACTGCCTTGTACCGGTACGCGGAAAACGCGCCGGGTAACACGGTGATGAACCCAAACGCGCTCTCCATTGGCTTGTCAAGGATATTGGACATTTTGTACTCAAAGTTTTGCGCGGCGACCAGCGGGTTGAGCAACTTTCTCCAACCCTGGCCCAACGCGGCTTTAATCTCCCCACACGCGCCACCAACGTTCGGGTGCATATCAAACGTCTTCCACAGATGGTAGATTGAATCGTTGCCCGGCATGGTACCAGCGTCTAGCAAAACACACACTTTAGGGTTGAGGATTGGCGAGAATGCTTGGAAAAACCACCGATGGGAATTAATCTTCTTTTTGTTGCGCTCTTTAAGACAAAAGATGAGCTGGACGGGGAGGGCCTTGTCGGTGGTTAGCTTGATGTTTTTTTTGGCATTAATGCCAATCATTGTAGTGTACTCAAAAATATGCGCCTCCACATCGCGATCGTTGACCTGCTGTTTGGCAAACCCTTCTTGGTACACGCCCAACGCGGCCATTAGCGCCAACGCGCGCGGGTGGATTTTGGCCCGCCCATCCGCCACCACACACACCACCACTTTTTTCCACGCGTCCTTGCCCCACGTTTTGGACCGGGTCCGCGAAGTCAAATGCCGAATATTGGCAAACACCCCCTGCAGTGTGCGGCCCAATAACACGTCATCCTCGTTGTAAATAGTAATGCAGATAAACAGCTCTGTCTCTCGGGGCTGCTGGTAACAAGTTTGCCGTAGAGTAAAGTTGTTTTGTACAAAGTAGGATGGATCGCATGTGGCGGCAGAATACCGCATATGAGTAAACTCCCGCTCCTGCCGGGGTTCTTTAAGCTGGTCCAACATTCGCTTCGATACTGGACAATCCAGCACCAAATTACCCCGGTACAACCGCACTTTCCGCATCGTTTTGGCCCGGCGTGGCTGCATACCATTAGGCGGCTCCTCGGGATGTGTATATGGGTTCTCGTCCTGCTCACGGTAGGAGTTTGCGTCCTCCGCATCATCATGATCATTGTGACGATGATGGTCTTCATAATCATCGTAATCATATGTCGCCGTCTCGCTATCCTCCTCCCACGTATTCAACTGGTAGTGATCCCCACTAATCGGAAACGGCTGGAACGACTCAAACTCGGAATGCGGTTCGATATATGAATCGTCGTAGCTCATTCCTTCGCGCGACGGGGACGACTGAGGGAACTGCATCTGGCTATATGGCTGTAATAAATAAGAGTTTGGGTCCTCGGTTGTCGGGTATGGCGTGGCCGAATGCTCGTCAATAAACCCTCCAGTTGGCGGTTGTATGGGCCCAGTCGGATCGCGTCGATGCACAGGGTACGGCTCGTACGCCGACTGCATGTCGTTATTAAACGATGGCATTTGATGTAGCTCATGACCTTGTTCGTGAGGATGCCTGTTATTATTATTATTATTATTATTATTATTATCACCGTCATCATACGCAGCGATAATATCATCATGATCGTAACCGGGTGACTGGCGGTCGCCCCATCGCCCATACTCGTCACTCGGTTGCAAAAAAGCTGGGGTTTGTGAACCCTGCGGCCGGTCGTACATGAATTCCTGTCGTTCGTACGGATCATCATCCTGATATCTCGGCCCCATTGGCCGAGGCGGCGATGGAACTGCACCCACATGCTGACCCTGGCCTAAACTAGGCGTGGGCATTCTATTCTCATCACTGCTGGGATAAGCTCGCTGCTGGTACCGTCTATCATCCATTACTTTGTATTTTTTTTTTTTGCGAAATCTTCTTGGGTCTTGGTCTTGGGTGTGGATAGATGGGTGTGGGCTAAATTTTTTGTTGTGACCAAAAATAGGGGAGCTCTTTTGCGCGCGCCAAAACATTATGGGCTGTGTTGCCATGGAAACGATTCAGCCACACCAGATCTCACTCACACACCCTGGCGTTTTACGGGTCTGCGCCTGCGCCTGCTACTAAAAATAATACACTGTTAATTTTTTTTCCTCACTCTTTTGGACTCTAACAATAATAAAAAAATAAAAAAAAAAGAAGGGAAAGGTCGCCGCGTGCGGCTCGTTTTATTTCATATATTTTAATTTTTTTTATTTAGAAAAAAAAAAAAAGGAAAACAAGGCAAGAAACATATATACATAAATAATTAATAAATACAAATAGAAAAAATCCACTACTACTCCATTTCTCCAAACACAGAATCTTCAGGGGAATCTTGGGGCGAGCTATCCAGCACGTCATCATCTTCATGCTCCTCTTCATACGCTTGGGCCGGCGAGTGACGTAGATGGGACATTCGGCGTGAGCGTTGGTATGGAGAAGCCAGGCTTTCGTAATCATCCTTGAGGGAGATGGTGGTGGTGGGCGATAGGCAGTCTTGGGTTAGCAGCGAGTCGGTGATGATTGGTGATTTGGCCAAAAAGCTGGATGCAAATGAGGTTCCGGGCCGCAATGAAACAGACCCTCGACGTGGTGATTGGGTTATTGATCCCCGTCGCGGTCGTTGCGACTTGTGGATCGGCCGACTGGCAGTGTTTGTTGGAACACTTCCATACTGCTGTTGAATTTGTTGGGTTGAAATGCTGGTGTTTGATAATGGCGGTGGGCTTGGCGACAAATCACACTCTGGTTTTAGCTGCTTGTCAATTTCCTCGTTCATGCCGACTAGGATCGATGCCGCTTCCAGCAACTGCACCTGCTGATGCTTTGAAATAAGCAGTTTGCTGGTAACGTTCCATTCCGGCGTATGCTCCCATAAATGCTTGGCCAACGACGACACATGTTTGTAACCCTTACCACATGCTTGACATTTAAGCTCCTCCTTCAATCGACCCGTTTCTCCCTCGTTGATCCGTTTTGCTACAAACTCTCTTGACAATACTCCTGCAGACGTTGGTAGTGTTGAATAACCCGGCCATGACTGGTCGGTAGGCACATTTTCTGACGGTCGTCTAGGGCGGCTTATCTCGTTCATGATCTTTGATAAGTTTTGGATGGTGAGGTGATGTGAGGTGAGTTGAAGTTGAAGTTGAAGTTGAAAGATGAGAAGATGAGAAGATGAGAAGATGAGGAAAAAAAAAAAAAAAAAAAAAAATTGAGAAAAATGAGACAATGGATAAAAAAAAAAATTTTTTTTTTTCCCTTCCTATTGAAGAGATAATAGGGGAAAAAAAAAAAAAAAGGGATCGGGCCAGATTCGAAATCAAAAGTCCCAGTAACGCGCCCTTTTTAGCAAGAAAGTAAACAACAATTTTTTTTTTAACCTCTTGCAAAAGCTTTAAAAATTCCAAGGGGGGGATAATAAAACACATCTACACAAAACAAATGGCAGAATCGCGTCAAGAACTAATCAATTGGGTCAACGACCTGTTGCTGATTAACATGACCAAAGTAGAGCAATGCGGCACGGGCGCCATTTTCTGCCAAATCTTTGATACAATTTATGGCGACGTGCCAATGGCCAAGGTCAAGTTTGACGCAAACTCCGAGTACCAATACCTCGGCAACTTTAAAGTGCTACAGAGTTTGTTCCTAAAGTACCGATTGGACAAGACAATACCGGTTGAGCGATTGGTTAAATGCCGATTTCAGGATAACCTGGATTTTTTGCAGTGGACTCGGCGATATTGGGATGCAAACTATAACGGACAGGAATATGATCCAACCGCGCGTAGACGGGGTCCATTACCGGCCTCGTTAGGCGGCCAGGGGTTAAACAGCGGGCGGACCTCAAGCACCCGTCCCCAACCACGCCGTCCAGCAGCAGCGGTAGCTCCATCGCATCATCGAGCCGCCGCTCCAGCAGCAGCTGGGGCCACTGCAGCTCGTCGGCCCCCATCAGTGCAATCTGGTCCTCGAGCTGGTGCTAACGCTGTTCCAACTAACAACGCATTGAACGCGGCCAAGGATAAAGTGAAGGAATTGTCAGAGGAGAATGAACAGCTGGTCAACGCGGTTGATCTTGTAGAATCAGAGCGAGACTTTTACTTTCAAAAGCTACGGGATATTGAAGTGTTGATTCAAACCGCTGCGGATAATCTGGACAATAACGACGAGCTAGAAGATGGTATGGAAAAGCTGGAGCTTAAAGACTCCAAGCACCATGCCCAGTTGGTGCGAGAGATTCAAACCATCCTCTATTCCACCGCAGAGGGGTTTGAAATCCCTACACAAGAATTCGAGACTGAAGAAACCTTTTAAATACCAAAAAACAATGTTCTTATTCTTTCTTTTCTTTCCCATTTTCATTCCACCATTAATTATTTTTTTGTTTTCTTTCTTTTTTCAAACGAATATATATTACATTCCTAATGATCTAAGCAATAGTAGTGGCTGGAGGAGCGGCATCGGCAGCCCAGTCATCACCAGCGGCCCAGTCAGCGCCAGAAGGGTCTGCAGTAACTTGCCATTCTTCACCAGCAGCAACGACACCAACATCGTGAGTGACGACTTCCTCAGTGGCCTCTTCCTCGGCTTGAGCTGGAGCCTCAGCCTCTTCAGGGTCTCGGTAAAAGTACAAATCTGGCATGACGGACCACGCAGTTTGTCGGTCTGGCAAGACACCCTTCAGTCGCAAGACTTCTCGGGCCAACAACCACCAAATCAAACCAACAGAGTGTCGGCCTCGGTTATTGCATGGAATGGCAACGTCAACGTATTCGGTTGGAGAGTCAGTGTCGCACAAGGCAATGACTGGAATGTTAACGTAGGAAGCTTCCTTGATGGCTTGGGCATCGGTTCGTGGGTCAGTAACAACAATAAGTCGTGGCTCCTTGAAGGATCGAGTGATGTAATTGGTAAAGTTACCTGGGGTGAATCGACCAGCAATGGCAGTGGCACCAGTGTGGTTGGCAAACTTCAACACAGCTCGTTGGCCGTAGATTCGGGAAGAAATGGCACACACATCAGCAGCCTTTGGCACAGCGGCAATGATTCGAGCAGCTAGCACAATCTTTTCCCAAGTCTTGTTAATGTTGACGACATTGACACCGTCTTGTCGGCTCTTGAACACATATGGCTCGTTGTGAACTTGAACGTTCTTGGCACCAATGTGGGCTTCAGCAGCCAAAAGCAGCTTGACGTCTTCCTCGGTAAGGTCGAAAAGTTTGTTGTCCATTGTGTGGTGGTGTGGGTGGTGGTCGGTTGTGTCGATACTTAAAAGTTTTGAATAATACCTGTGCGTGGCTATCTTCCCAATTTCTTTCAATAAGGGCGTATTTCTGAGAACGGTCAAGTTTGGTTGTGAAAAAAAAAAATTCAGGTGGTTTGAGTGGTGAGTTAGGGTTGGGAGGCTGGATTAGGAAGGTGCGGTCACATTTTTTATTTTTGTTAGCGCGCGCACTCTAGTAGTGTATATACCTTCCCCACACTACACTTGCCTAGTATTTCCTCGAGTTAATATTTCGTTGAGCTACTGTTGTTGCCCAACCCGGTGATCCAACAGGTAATTCTTGTTGTTTGTTGTTTATTTTGAACATTAACGTTGGAATAGTTACAACTCGATGAGAAAGAACAGCAACCGTTACTTTGTAAGGTATTGGTAAGATTGGTAAAGAAAAGAAGTAGAAGAAGTGGGTCAGCCGCATCTATGCGACACCATCGTAGTGCGCGCCCCGCGGCTCCCCTCCCAAATCGGCAACACCAAAACAAGATCCGGAGCAAGGGTACCTTGTTTTTATGAATGCAGGATTACGCGTGTCGCAACAACAGACAATGGAAGTTTAGAATCATCCATGCGTTCTAAGAAGTGGATGGACCATGTTCGCGATCCAGAAAAGTGCTGGTAAGGTAAGGACAAAGTAGAGTGTAAAAAAAACGCCTCAGCGGCACGTGTTTAGTGGCGAGGTTGACCAGCCATCCGATTTCCACTAATGCAGCCACCGCGTTTTTTTTTTTTACTGTAAAAAAAAAAAAAAGGCAGGCAGGTAACAGTGGTGTGGAACGTCGCCGCAAATCAGCAGGATCAACAAACAAACATGGCTGCATTTTGTGGCGCACAATAAAACCCAGGCCAGTCGCTCTCTTATCCAAATCGACCCAACCACACGACTTTTTTTTTCTGTTGCGTTGCAGGGGGGGAACTCAAACTACTTAAAAATAATAATAGTCGTCACTATCCCCTGCTTGCCTTACTGTACCCAAGACCAGCACACTAAGATACAATGGACGATCAAGTGCCCAAGCTATTTGACAATCCGTGGCGACGACCGGAGTTGGAGCTGCCAATCTCGACAACCCCAAAACTAGACAACATCCCCTCGCTGCCACCGCCGCCGCGTGGACGTCATATTTTTCGGCATTTTTATCACACGCGCAACAAGTCAATGCCAAACCTTGACGGAGCGGCGGGGCAAAGTCCCAATAATACTAATAATAATAATAATAATCAGCCGGAATATCGATGTTTTGATGATAGTCGATGCACCTCACCGAATCCGGCTAGCGACGCACTGCAATGCATACACAGTACGGTGGGTGGCGGGCTTGCATCTGAGGAGGATAAAACCAACGGTCCGTCCATCTTTCGCTCTTATTCCTCAGGAGAGAAAAAAATTTGTCCATTTGGACTACCATTTGAATTCAAGTATTGGGACGTTACACCACCTACCATGGGCAAGCTGACATTGCCACCAGTTGTCGTGCCATACATCTGGCCCGAATCGCCGTCATCCTTCTTTTCCGGAATTGTCGTGGGGTTGTTTATCGCGTGGTTGCGCCCGTCGTTGGAGTTTTACCTCGACATGTGGGCCGGTTACGTGGCCAACATTGCCCGGTTTTTTATAATCTGGGGGTCCATCTTTGGAGTGTGCTGGGGTGTTATTCGGCTGATCCAAAGCACCTCGCAGGCCACCATGGCTATCCCAGAGTCGACGACTCTTGCTCAGTCTCAGGAGGAAAGCGAATCGGTTGGGATTGACCACCGACCCGTGTCGCCTGTTTCAGACACGGCGTCTATTTACACCACAGACTCGATGGGGTCCGCATACAGCTATGATAGCTACGCCAGCTACAAGAGCCGCGACTCCCCGTACTCGTTCAAGTCTGGCGCGTATCGGGACAATTACCGGTCTGTAACGCCAAAATCGTACGACCACAAAAAGTATGTGTCGCCAAAGTTTGACTATAGCTACCGAAGCTCGACACCAAAGTCCGACTCCATCGCCCCATCATCATCAGCATCAAACTACAACTCCAAAAAGGAGAAAAAAGAGGCCAAGCCTAAGGATGAGGACCATGCATACCGACCTTACCCAGCGCGTCCGACGCTCGCGGACCAGCAATCCGAGGAAATGAGCCAGCTCTCGCAAAAAGAGCACGAGCATGTTTCTGTATTGGAAAAACCAGTGGGCCAGAGCGCGTTCCGCATCCAACGCAGCAAATAGACAAATACTAATAATAAAAAAACCAAACTTTTCGAGTCAAATCATTAATACATTAATATATACTTAGAAAACCTCACCTTGGTTGGAGTTGATTTCAAACACAACTTGCTTACCAGTCAACTTGTTAAACACAGATTGGAAAGATTCCAACTTGTAGTCAATGTTGGTAGAGTCCTTAGAGTCCAACAAGACCTTTTGGACCTTGTTGCCACCAACGTGGTGTCGGACACGCTTGCCAACAATCTCGGTTGGGTAGACCAAGTCCTCCAAAAGTCGGTCGTGGACAGAGGTCAAAGTTCGGGATCGAGGTCGCTTTTGGGTTTGTCGAGATCGTCGGCCTGGCTTTGGCAAGATTCGTCGGTCGGCTAGGAACACAATGTGTCGGTCAGAAAACTTCTTTTCCAACTCTCGGGTTAGTCGTTGTTGAATCTTGTGCACAGCATTCAGGGTTGGCACTGGAATCATAATCACGACACACTTCTTGCCGCCATTGACTTCCAACTCCTTGGCAGCCTTGAATTGAATTGGTCGCAAGTCAGCCTTCATGTCGGTGTTGGCTTCCAAGTCGACGAAAGCTTGAGCGACTTGCAAGTCTAGCTCAGTTGGTTCGGTGTTTAGGACCTTGTTGGCGGCAGACATTTTTGGTTAGGGTGTATAATGGATTTGTCGGGTTAGTAGGGGAAAAATTTCAAGGATGTGGATAGTATAGATGGTGGGTTGCCGGTGAGTGGTATTGTGACTATGAATCTTGCGCGCGCCGACTTTCCTTCCAAGTAGTCTCCGCGCGGCCCCATAATTCTATCCCACTCTTTTTTGTATCCAGCTTTGGTGTTTCCTAATTGGGAGTTGGAGTTGAAGTTTAGGGCTTTGCAAAGTGAAGCCCTATGTACCGCGCGGTGCGGCTCGTTCACCACCCCCAGTTTTTTTTATAATTACTGTACATAATAGCTGCATCTCTTTTTAAAAATTGTGTGAAACACAGCGCGTTGATAGCTAATTGAGGTGAAAAGTCAATATTTAGGCGGGTTGTTTGAGTGGCCGACGGTGTCTGAATGTCAAAAAGAGCGTGCCCAGAGATTCAAATATTTGGGGGCAGGGGCTGAGCGCCGATCCCGATTTGTCTACAGTACTAGGTATGCAACTGAACCAAACCCACCCCACATGCTGGTGTACCCCTTAACATCCTTGATAAGGAGGAGAGCGGAGGGGGTTTCACTCTTACAGTATATCACTTGAAAAAGCCTAAAAAGGGAAAAAAGGAAAAAAATATGAATCAAATTTAAACTAGAGCTACACCAAAAGCAAAAGAAACACACAATGCAAGGGCTGGAACAACAGCCATGGAAGTCAGTTGTGGAACTTGCACAGCTGGGCCAGCGGCAGAGCTAGAAGTAGAGGAAGAGCCAGAGCCGGAAGAATCGGAAGAATCGTCGTCAGAGCTGCTAGAGGAGGAGTCACCACCACCAGCATCTGGAGAGTCACCGCCGTCACCGTTTTGAGTCCATGGAGCAGAAGTGCCCAATGGCTTGCCAGCACCTTCGTCAATGTAGTCGCCAACCTTGTCTGGTTGGGATGGCAACTTGTCGTCCTTAACTTCCCACTCATCCTTCTTGTACTTTGGACACTTGGAGGCACCCTTGCCGCCAGTGTCGCCCTTGCCAGAGAAATCCTTGACCTTTTCAAATTGCTTCTTTAGAGTGTCAAAGTCCTTGAGCTTTTCAACAGAAGTATCCGACTTGATCTTGACCAACCCGTACTTGGAGTCTTCTTCAGAATATTCATAAACCAAGCCACCAGAGAACAAGTCAAAATCGTCAGAGTAAATGGTCTCAATCTCAGTGAATGGACGTGGGGTAACCTCGTTGCAGCCAAACTCGGACAAGAACAATGGAATAGAGTAATCCTTGTACTCCTTGACCTTGTTTTGGTAACCAGAAGACGCATAAGACGCCTTGCCACACCACGAGTAGTCGTTCATGCCAAACATGTCAATTCGCTCGTCATCATCACCGCAGTTTAGGTATTGCATTTGCTCCCATCGGTTGTCAGACACATCAGCAGCAGAGTACCCGACTGGAATGAACCGGTCAGATTGCTTCTTGATGTACGCCTTCATGTCTCGCACCACAGCCTTAATATATGGCGCAGTGGTGGTGGTGTTGCCGCTGTTGATCACCTCATTAGCGGCAAAGAACCCTAGCACATTGTCATAATCCTTGAACGCGTCAATTGTGGAGAACACAGTTTGCATATAAGCGCCATTGTAGGATGGTTCTGGGTCGGCTCGGTTAATCGAGTTCTTTGGAGTGTTAACGTCCAAAATCAAGTAAATCCCAGCATCATCCAGCATCTTCATGCACTCATCGTGCTTCTTGGAGTTGTCCACAGAGTACACTCGAATGGTGTTTAGACCCAAATCCTTAAAGTACGCCACATCTCGCTTGCACGTTTTGGCGTTGGCAATTGGGTCAATAAAGTCGGAAGACCCGCCCGGTTGATAATCAACACCTCGAATCAAAAATGGGTCGCTCTTGCCCTTTTGGTAGAATTTGTTGCCCTTGATTTCAATTGGTGGGAGGGCCGCTGACGCAACTGCTGCAAGAGCAGCTACCGTTGTGTAAAACTTCATTATGCAAGAAATATAAGTGAACGAAAGACTAGAGTTGAAGGGGGTTCGCGATTAATGAGGGTATCAGTTGGAAAGCGAGCTACTCTGGAGAGAGAAAGGAAAGAAAGGAAAAAAAAAAAAAGGAGAATGGCGGAAACAGGAGGATGGGGTGGTCTTATAAGATGGGTTTTTGTTTTTTAAGGGGGTTAAAAATACACTCTCCTAGTTAACAGTATATACGCACTTCTTTTTTGCCGAGACTTGGAAAGGCGCCCGCCCAGAAAAGAAAAATCCCAAAAAGAAACGGGATGTAAAAAAAAAAAAAAAGCGCGCAGCAAAACGATCTGCCATAAAATATTTGTTTACCCAATTTTAATGGGGCTGTGTAAGCTTGATGCAAACCTGGAGACAAAAATAAAAAAAAAATAAAAAGGTTATTTTCATGTTTCGTGTCTCAAGATCTGAGCATTCCTGATGCGGATTTTTATTGTGCCTGTTTTGGCACTTCTTGTTGCTCCTCCGGCTCCTTGTCAGATTCTCCGTCCTCAGCAGTTAAATCAATGACCTCATGCTTTTCCTCTTCCTCCTCGTCCTCCTCCTTGATGTCTTTTGGGCTGGGTGGGTCGGAGGGGGGCCGATCTTGTTCCTGGGACTCCAATGTTTGGTACCCCTCCGATTCTGGATCGGCATTTAGGTTTGTGTCTTCCACCTCAGGTGCCTCAGTCTCTGGTAAAACAACTTCCTTGTGCTCAATTTCCTGATCCTCCTCCGCTGTATCGTGGTCAGGCTCGTGCTTAATCTCAGTCTGGAGCTGAGGCTCGGGCAATGGGGCTTCCATATTCATATCCCACACTTGGCCAATCACCGTCGCCCATTCACTCTTGGCAGAGGCTGGTAAACGTCGTTTTGGGCCCCGAGCTCTTGGCCGTCTTGGCTGCTCCGGCTCAACCTCCGCGGCAGCACCCTGTTCCTCCTCTTCCTCTTCCTCCTTGTGCTCTCCCACCGATTCGTAAACCTTGGCCTCCCCCGTCTCGATTTTCTTGGGTGGCGGAGGCGGAGCTTTAAATTTATTTGAAATGGCATTGTCCAAATCTGAAAATAGCGATGCCCTTAGCGCCCCAACCCTAGAACTGGCTGGCAGGTTTTTGGGTTTTGGCGGCGGCGCTGGTTTCTTCTTTTCTTCCTTCTCCTTTTCCTTCTCTTCCTCCTTTTCCTTTTCCTTTTCCGTCTCTTTCTCAGCCACCGGTTCTTCAATCTTGTCGGCCCGACGCGGTCTTGGCGGTACGATCGGATGTCTATTGTCTTCAGCAGTCTCGTCAACTAGGGTCTCCTGCCCCGACACTGATTGTGAATACCGCTTGCCCTTGTTTTCGTACTCTAGCTTGGCTTGTTCCTCAATAGCATCCTTGACCTTGCCAATTAACTCATCCTCGTCAAACGAGTCGTCCGATGCTTGGCCTCCAAATTTGTAATCCTCAATGTTGTCTGTCGCGGCAACCTTGTCTTTCCATGCTGCCGATTTTGTCGGCACAGTAGGTTCAGACTCACTAGGCACGTCTCGACCCTCAACCACCTGTTTGATGTCCTTCTTGGCTCTACCCGTGCAGGTTAATTCCGCTTCTTCTTCCTCTTCCCCTTCCTCTCCCTGCTCAGCCTCTTTGGCCCGGTCAAACTCATCCTGTAGCTCCTCCTTGGAACGAATTTTGGTGGATTCAGTGTGCTCATTCCCTGATCCAATTTGACGCTCCGTTTCCCGGTCCACTTTGTCCAAATCCGGCTTTTCATCCTCTTGGACAGTAGCTGGAGTAGAATGAAGCTCAGTTGGTTCGTCAACCGGTGGTTCAAAATCATCCGCTTCGTTTGCTTGTTTCTTTGCCCCGTCCAACGTTTCGTCCAATGCAGTCTCTACCGCCTTTGATTCAGAAACTTTCACGGCATCTTCAACCGTTTCTGCACTAGCAGCGTTGGTCGGCAGTTCTGGAACTGGTTCTGCAGTTTCCGTCAGTTCTTCTGGCTCCTTTGGCTCCTCAGCTCTGCTTCGTCGAACCGGTCGTGGCGGTACTGCTGGCTCCGCATCAGTCTTGTCATCAATCGGTGGAGGAGGAGGCAGCTCCAACTGACTAACATCGCTATTTGACTTTTTTGGCCGTTGAGATGGCAATGGAGGTGCGTCGTCTACCGGCGACGAAGACTGATCCCCCTTTTTTGGCCGACTCGTAGGAATAGCCGGTGGCGCTTCTTCCACCTTTTTTGGACGTCGTGGCACTTGAGGCATGGCTTCTGATTCTGCTTCTGCTTCTGGTTCCGGTTCCGGTTCCGCAGCACTCTCTGGTGACTTTTGCGGCCTTGATGGTACCGCTGGTGTATCCTCACTACCTCGTTTAGGCCGCGGTGGAACCGCTGGTTGTTGCACTTGATCCATCCTTGTATATATATTTGTTTTTGTTTTGATGTGGTCGTGTTGCGAATAAACCTACAAAAAATAAAAAGTTGGGAGAAGAAAACAGACGCGATACAGTTTATTAACTAAAACATTAGTCGGAAAATGTCATTGAATACATAGTAGCTTCCAGAATCAGGCATCAAGTGGAACACTTGAGAAAACTTTTTTGGTGGGTCGTCGTCCATCTTCAATTCACCAGTAACCATCACAATCACATCGCCATTGCCTGGGCTAGCTGGTTGCGCGTCCAAAGTAGTAATGTTGTGAGCCATCTTTTGGAACGGCATGTTGGTCAGCTTTTCAATAATAGCAGCAGCACCTTGAACTTGGTTTTGTTCAAACGTCAACATGGAGTGTTCCCGCTGTGTCCTAGTTAGCCTCTCTCGTTCAGAAAAAAAGAACAAAAAAAAAAATCACGTACGTAAAGGTTACCAAGTTGAGATCGGTCTTGATCAAACTGGTTATAGTAAAAGTCGCAAAACTGCTCTATCTTTTGTTAGCACAATTCACTTTGAAAACGCGTGCATACTAGCCAGGGTGTTGAAATCGACGTCGGACATTTTTTTTGGTGTTCAAAGAGATGGAGAAGAAAAAAAAAATTGTAAAGATTGAATTGGGAGGGTGATTGGATTGGGAGTTACGCGATTAATACCGGTATTATAATACCGGCCCGTCCGTCGCCCCCCACTCCGATACTTATTCTCTTGTGGAGAGTACTACTCTATTTCCTAATTTCCTGATTTCCTGATTCCCTGATTATAGAAATGAGTGAACAGCTGACAGTGTCATTCGGCGAGGAGCTAAAGGACGGTTACAAGGTGGCCGACAATTGGGTCAGCAACGGTATCAAATGGCTGGACGATATACAAAACTTTTATAGAGAACGGGCGGCTATTGAGAAGGAATATGCATCCAAGCTTCAAGCGCTGAGTGCAAAGTACTTTGACAAAAAGGCCAAGATTTCCACCAACCTGAGTGTCGGTGATAACCCAAAGGTTACTCCGGGTTCTTTAGAAAACGCCTCGTTGGTAACATGGACCGAAATTCTGAACCAAACGGAACAAATTGCAAAAGAAAAACAACGGTTAGGGGATGAGCTAACGTTGCAAGTGGCTGACCAGGTTCACGGCGTGGGGATGCGGTTTGAAGACCTTCGAAAACGGTACAGCCTTTACAACGACAAGATGATTGAGGACCGAGACAAGTGTTATTCTAGTTTGAAAAAAAGCAAGAGCGGTTATGACCAGGCTTGTCAGACGATGGAAAACCAACGACTAAAGTCTAGCAAGTCGTATGACCGGTCCAAGGACAAGGCGAGCCGAAAGATGGAGGAAAAAGAGGCGGAAATGAACAATGCCAAAAACAACTATTTGATTGAGATTAACGTGGCGAACCGGTTGAAGGAAAAGTATTATCATGAGGATGTACCAGAAATGCTGGACGGGATGCAGCAGCTGAGCGAGGCGCGGGTGGCCATGCTAAACAGTTTTTGGAAACAGTCGGTGGATTTGGAAAAGTCATGCATCAGCCGGTGCACTGACCACTTGACGTCAATGGTTGGGGTGATTGACCAAAACAAGCCCAGTTTGGATAGCGCCATGTTTGTCAAGCATAATATTGCGCAATGGAATGAACCGGCTGATTTCCAATACGAGCCAAGCCCAATCTGGCACGATGATGAGCAAATGATGGTGACGGAAAACGCGCTGCAACATTTGCGCAGCCGATTGCACGACAACAAGACTAAATTAAGCGATCAAAAAGCGCTGACTGAGCAAAAGTTTGAAAAATACACCAAAGTGTTGGACACCAAGCGGAGTGTTTCGCCGAGCAAACCACAAGCCTTGTTGGAGGCTTTAAGTGCGCAGGTTAATGCCCTACAGGAATTGACCACCAATGATTCTACCCGGCTAAACTACCAAGTGGAGATTGAAACGATCGAGGTTGCAGCTAATGGCAAGGATCTGAACGCGCTTCCAGCAATGGAGGTGAAGAAACGAGGTTTATTTGGGCGGAAGAAAACGGTCAAAGTTGATGACCCAAATGCATTATCAAGAAGCGAGACAATGGCGTCTGTCAATTCGCAGGATACATCCACAAGCACGGCGCTAGGGGCGGGCCAGCACACTGGGTCATTTTTATCCTCACTAGTGAACCGAAGCCGATCCAAAAAAGAGCCTCAAAAGACCATGGTCCGGGCGTTGTTTACTTATACCGCGATGGACGATGACGAGTGCACGATTTTGGAGGGCCAAGAACTTGTTTTGCTCGCTCCCGACGATGGGAGTGGCTGGTCCAACGTTCAAAACGGTCCAAAATCGGGTCTTGTACCTGCTTCATATATTGAAACGATTTCAGGAGATGCAAAAGACCCGGCTGAGAAAAAGAAAGGTCCTGCAGTGGCGCCTAAACGAGGCGCCAAAAAGGTAAAGTACATGATTGCTCTATACGACTATGATGCAAATGGCGATGATGAACTGACCATCCGGGCTGGCGACAAGATTGTAGTAGTATCGGACGATTCTGGCGACGGCTGGACAGAAGGCGAGCTAAACTCCATGTCTGGAGTTTTCCCCACTGCTTTTGCCAAACTAGCCTAAAATATAAGGCCCAGGATAGATAAACTGTTAACCCCTCGTTGATTATTTTTTTTTTTTTTTTGGCTCACCCCCCTAATTTGGGTGCATTCGCTAGAAATTGTGAAAAATATTATTTTTTTTCTCCTTAAATTTTCCTTCCCTACGACACACAAAATATAATACTACTAACTGATAAACTTATACAACCATGGGAGGATCAATGTCAAAAATAATGGTACGTTATCAAAGAAGGAGGGAAAAATGTTGAGGTGCTAACCCTAAAAAAAAAAATTTAGTCAAAGCTGTTTGGCAATCGAGAGATTCGGTATGATAAAATGAAATCTCAGGGGTAAATAAGAACGCTAACTATAGGGTTAGAATCTTGATGCTTGGGCTTGACGCTGCCGGCAAGACGACAATTCTTTACAAACTAAAGCTTAATCAAGGGTACGACTTTTAAGAAGCAGAAAAAGAAAAAAGAAAAAAGGCTAACCCTTAAACAGTATCAGCACGGTTCCAACGGTGGGGTTCAATGTGGAAACATTGACTTATAAAAACATCAAATTCAACGTGTGGGACGTGGGTGGTCAAGAAAAGATTCGACCACTGTGGCGACACTACTTTACAGGCACGCAGGGGTTGATTTTCGTGGTGGATAGTGCGGATAGAGCGCGAATTGACGAGGCGCGACAAGAACTACATCGTATCATCAACGACCGAGAAATGAAAGACGCGCTGTTGTTGGTGTTTGCCAACAAACAAGACCTTCCAGACGCAATGCATCCGAAAGAAGTCACTGAAAAGCTGCAGCTCGAGGTTCTCAAGGGCAGGACCTGGTGCGTGGTCAGCTCTACCGCCAAGTCTGGAGAAGGCCTGGTGGAAGGCTTGTCGTGGTTATCTACTAACATCCCAGAGGAAAAGAAGTAAAAGAGAAAGAAGAAGAAAAACACTGTAATCTTTTAATAATAATGATGATAATATTTGGAAACTAAAACGGCAACGAGGTGGAGATTCCCGAATAAGTTTCACGAGCGTTTAGCTCCAACACTTGTTCAGCGGAATCGGGTAGTGTAGAAACGCACTGGGATGGTTCGCCAGATATTACCGACATGGGCGCGATTACTGTATACGCCGGAATCACCGTGTCGTCGGCCACCCGCACACAATCCTTGATAATCACAAACTTGCCAACCGTCACGTTCTTGCCGATATACACGCAATTGCCAATACTCGCGGCCTGAATAACTGTGTTTTCGCCAATCTGGCAGTATGACCCAATCTTCACCGGGTAGAAAGTATCCTCGCCCGTTGACGAACTTGTTTTATCGGGCGGGATTATGCTGCAGTTTGGGTTGAGCACGCAGAACTTGCCCAACGCGATCACGGGGGTTTTGGAGTCTTTGCGGTGGAAATCCCCGCGTAGTTCCACCCCATGCTCGATAATTGACTTGCCTCCTAGGACGATATGCGATGTAGAGTGCAGCTTGCTCTTGCGCGAGATACGGTTCCCACTTTCAGTCTCAACATATTCAGTTTTTGGTTTTGGAACTCTCTTCTTGGGGCTGCTCATTCCTTTATCCCTAGTGAATATGTTCCCAAGGAGAAGAAAAATATTTCCTTTTCAATTTCTTTTATCCACGCGACATCAACTTTTTTTATTAAAATACAAACTAACAAAAAAAATGAAGGTCTTTCAACTCAATTGCGGCGCTCAATCATACGACTGGGGAAAACTAGGCAAATCCTCGGCGGTTGCGCAGTTTGCCTCGACCAACCCGGATTTTCAGGTTGACGAGAACAAGCCGTATGCGGAATTGTGGATGGGCACGCACCCAAAGGCTCCATCCACCACCACCGATGGCCAAAGCCTGCGAGATTTGATCGCCAATGACAAGTCGTTGATTGGCGTAAAAGTTGCTGGTGAGTTTGGCGACGGTGAGCTGCCATACCTGTTCAAGGTGTTGTCGATTCGCAAGGCGCTGTCGATTCAAGCCCACCCGGATAAAAAGCTCGGGGCAATTTTGCACGCCAATGACCCAAAAAATTATCCAGACGGGAACCACAAGCCGGAAATGGCGATTGCCGTGACCGAGTTTGAAGGGTTTTGCGGGTTTCGGCCACTGGAACAAATCTGCGAGTTTTTGCTTACCGTGCCTGAATTAGAAGAGCTGGTGGGCGCCGACGAGGCTGAGAATTTTAGACTGGCAGTGCAAGGCAACGAGAACCCGGATCTAAACTCCGAGTCGGACCAAAAGAACCGAAAGGCGTTGCAATCTTTATTTGGCAAGCTAATGAACTGTGATGATACCAAGGTTTCCGGTGCTGCTGAACGGCTAGTGGCTCGAGCAAATGATGAAGCGTTGACATTTGGCGGGTCCGCAGGCGGGCCAGAGCTCTCCCAGCTGATTATCCGGCTAAACGAGCAGTTCCCAAAGGACATTGGACTGTTTTGCGGTGGGTTGCTGCTAAACTATGTTACTTTGCAACCCGGTGAGGCCATGTTTTTGCGGGCCAAGGACCCACACGCGTACATTTCTGGTGATATTATCGAGTGCATGGCCGCGTCAGATAATGTGGTCCGAGCCGGGTTCACTCCAAAGTTCAAGGACGTCAAGAACCTGGTGGATATGCTAACTTATTCCTACGCGCCGGTTGTTGAGCAAAAGATGGAACCGCTGGCATTTGACCGTGCCTCTGGGGATAACTGCCAGTTTACTCTATTCAACCCTCCAATCGCGGAATTTTCGGTGCTAGAATCCAAGATTGAAAAGGGCGCCACTGCCAGTATCAAGGCGATTGCCGGCCCATCCATCGTGGTGTGTACTTCAGGCACTGGCACTCTAAACGGAGACGACACTGAAAACACCGTTGCCACTGGTAATGTTTACTTTATTGGGGCTGATGTGGACGTTGAAATGACCGGCACCTCTGACACCCCATTTGTAGCCTACCGAGCTTTCTGCGAAGTTTAGTATGTTATTTAAACAAGTAGGTAGCTATAATAAGTTGTTTGCCTTTTTATACTTGTACACCCTGCGGCGCAGCTCGCCCACGCTCTGCTGCCAAACGTTCATCTTTCGATCTCTAAACATTGCCTCGTAGTCCTCCCCATGCTTTTCATACAACCGAGCCACCCAGTCCTTCTCCGAATCGGACTGGAAGTGAGGTTTGGTGACGCCGTTTTGCGCGTACTGCTCCAGTTGTTTAACCACATCGGTCTTGTCCTCTTCAAACCCTAGCCACTCATCGTCATCCTCCGCTTCATCATCACTCTCATTAGCGTATTCGATCCGTAGCACATTGCCATCCGCGTCTCGCACGATCCGGCCTTCATTCTTGCCCAGTTTTCGTGGCTGTTCCTTTTTTTTTGACTCCTCCTCGCCGTTATTAACCAACTCGTGAAATTTTTTTTCCTTACCACCGGTTGCCGCACCAAGTTTAGCCCGTAAACCCAACCGCTCGTAGTTTTGTGCTAGCGTCAAGGAATGATCCCAGTTTTGTTCGATAATAGGATTACCACGGATATTAGCCGACCGAGCTTTTTGCTTGGTCTTTCGCGTGTTTTTTGTGCCAGACTTTTGAGTTCGTTTCTTTCGTACACTGACCATTCTTGGGCGTTTATATAGTCTATGTTGAAGAGAAAAAGAGGATGAAAAAATTTGGGCCTGTCTGGGCTGCCGATTTATTGTGTGCGCGAAAGTTGGGACCAAGTTTTTTTTTTCTCAATTTCTCAAGGGCTCACAACATGATTATAATGATCAGCGCATAGTTGGCGGTCCATTCGAAAGAAAGGAAAGAAAAAGATTAATCTATGATACTAAATTAGATGCATATGCCATTGGTTTGACGTCTGGATGCTTAACAGCAGTAAACTGGTTAAAGTTGAGCACCTTGTCCTTACCAATATTAATATAACAGCCCTTGTTTCCCTGGGCATCGCAGTAGTTTGGCGCGCTAAACACAGTAATCAAACGCCCGTCATGCTCCTCGCTATACCCCTCCATTCGAACTTCATGGGACCGGATAACCGCCGACAGCCCATTGTTTTCGCAGAAAGCTTTGGTCACGTCTGGACCGAATTGGATCCCGACGCCACGTGGCGACGCGCCACGGCCGTTACTAGCCTGTGGATCGGTCCACAGCATCTCCATCATAATCCCCGACCGACCTGGTTGCGGCTGGCTAAACCGATCCAGCTTTCTAATATCATCCAGAGTCACGTTATCATCGGAAAACAACCCGCCGTGTAGAACCAAATAATCCTCGCAAATAAGTGTGGCAAGTGGTAGGGCGGAGAAGGACTCGGAAAACAGTTTAAACACGTTTTGCGAGCTAAACTTGTGTTTGCACTCGCCTTCAAACCCATACACCTTGTTCATGCTATCAGTCTCGTGATTGCCCCGGTTAATAAACATTTGCGATGGGTACAGAATCTTTAGCGCGTATAGAGTCAATGCAATCTCGCAGCTCCACGACCCTCGGTCCACAAAATCACCGTTAAACAGGTACTTGTGGTGCTCGTTTGGCATGCCGTTTTGTCGGAAAATCTCCATCAGGTCGTAAAACTGCCCGTGGGTATCACCACACACCGTCATTGTATCGTCCCCTTCCACGCCAACCTCCACCATCGACGCCTCCTGTTCAAACAGGTCCATCGCTTTGAAAATAATCGCGTATGCATGCACCCGATGGATCATCTTGCCCTGTTTAAAGTACTCAATCATCTCGTCCAAAAACTTTTTGCTCATTTCAAACACTGGTTGTTTCTTGTCGTCAAACGTCAAATCGAGCTTTGGGCCGGCATACCCATCGTCAATTTTCATTGACGACACGTCCATAGTATCTCTCAGCCGAGGCTGTTGGTCGACTTGGATCGCCCGGTTAAACGCCATCTCTCTAACAATCCGGTTGCATTCAGCCAGCTTGGCCTTGGCCACTGGATCCTGTGGGGCCATCTCGGCCACAATCTTGTAATCCTTCTTTGCCTCGTCATGGTTGATAATCGCAGTGTTACACAGAGCACGTCGGAAATACCCCTTGATAAACTTTGGGTCAAGCTCAATCGCCCTTGTCGAGTCCTTGATCCCTAGCCCATAGTCTTCCTTCTTGATATAGGCCTGTGCACGATTGCCAAAGTAAACCGCTTTGGTAGGGTCCTGCTCGATCGCCTTTGTGTAATACTCAATGGCCTCTTCGAAATTGCCAATCAGCAAGGCCTTGTTGCCCTGGTTCTTTAACTCAACAGCCGCAGATTCATGTGTCATCTTTTCTATCTTTTATACTAGGGGTTTGTTAACAGGGTGTATGAGGGAAAAAAAATTTTAAAAAAAAAAGGTCTCTGATACGCGTATTTTTGAGCACCGACCGGTCCCGAAAGGGGGGAGGACTACAATGCCCCAATTGGTTATAAAAAAAAATTTCCCTCCCTTTTTTTCTCTTTTCTTTCACAAACGCATCTTGAAAAAGAACACCATGCTGTAAAGGTGAATCGCTAGGTATTCCAACTCCTAGCGCCTGTTCCTCTAGACTCTCGTTTTGAGAGGACATTGGTATCGGGTGCAGCAGCCCCTGTTAACTTTTTTGATGCCACAGCGAATCTTACAAATCGTGCATCATAGTACATTCTGAACGCCCTGTTTATTCATTATGAATATACAGGATCCCCCCACCTCAGAGAGTCTCCAGCGACACGAACATCTCTTATTTCACTAAGCGAATAGCGTTTGTATATAAATTATCTAAGACTGTTGAGGCGCTGATCCTGCTGCTTGACCATCCTTCTTGTTCTTTCGGAACGGCTTCTTTTTTCGGTTGTTTTTCTTGACCGGTTGAGATGTTTCCTCTTGAGGAGTTTGCTGTTCCACCTCCTCATCATCCTCTTCAACTTGCAAAAACGAAATCTTTTGCAACACTGGCTTGGTCTCTTCTGGTTCGTCCTTGACCACCGACTCGACTTCCTCTTCCACCCCCATTAGCTTTTCTGGCGAGGTTTGGGCAATCGCCTTGACCTGCTTGTACGTAATCGACCCCTCCACCACTGGTTCATCCACCTCGGTGAATACTTTTTCCACACACTCCAGCGATGATTCATCGCCCGCGTAGATTGAATGCAACAAGTGTTCCAACGCCAATGACTCCTCAGGCAGGGTAGTCTCCACCGCTCGTTTGTAGGAAATGGCCCGCAATAACTTGACCGCCAGGTCCAGCTTTTGCTTGCCTAGTTCCAATCCCTCCAACTTGGCCTTTGCCTTCTCCTCTTGCATTGTTTTCAACGCGATTTGCTCGTTACCCTTCTTTTCCTGCTCTTGTTTGGCCGCTCGCGATTTGTAAATCTCCAAAAGCTCGGTCAAATCTTTCAATGGAGCCTCGACCGCTTCTTTGTTTTGCAATGCATTCAACTGATCCGCATTCAAAGTGCTCCGGTCGCTCTTTGCATAGTTGTCCAATCGTTGTTTCCGCTTTTGCAAGTTTCGAATCCGCTTTTGAATGTATTCCAGCACGTTATCACCTTCAGCGTTCTCAATTGGGGGAGTAGTGACGGTTGGCTCCTCCTTCTTTTCCTGCTTTTTCTTCTTATCGGCCATGGCTGCTTTTTTTTTTGGTTTTCTTGCGTGTTCAGGAGGGTGTTAATAACGATCTAGGTGAAAAATTCAAATTTTCCCATTGGAAAAATTATTATTGGAAGAAGATGGCCCCCGTCGGTACCCCGCTCGATACACCTACGCCGTGCTGAATATCCTTGTACAATCACAACTTTTACCTCAATTCTACTAATCAAAAAAAAAAAAAATCCGTCAACCAGATTGATGTTTAGGTATGGAAGATTCCTGGTGCAAGATTTTTGTGGCTTTAGGGGGGGCTAAAAAACGGGGAGGGAGCTAACACACATATTATAGCAGACGAATCTTACCGGTGAATCATTTCTCCCACAAACTTTACAAACTTTTTAATCGACAAATGAGCAGTAGCCTTGTTGAACAGGCCAAACAAACCGCCGCGTACCGTGCCGTGGACGAGCACCTGCCAAAGAACCCAAAGGTGGTCGGCGTTGGGTCCGGGTCTACTGTGATTTATGCAGTGGAAAGACTAGGGCAGCTCAAACAAGAGCTCCAAAACACCGTGTTTGTGCCCACCGGGTTTCAATCCAAACAGCTGATTCTGGACAATGGGTTGAAACTTGGCTCCGTCGAGCAATATACCTTTGGAGACTTGGATGTCGCATTTGATGGCGCTGATGAGGTGGACTCGCAGCTCAACTGTATCAAAGGCGGTGGTGCTTGTTTGTTTCAAGAAAAACTAGTCAGCATGTGTGCTCGGAAATTTGTGCTCATTGCAGACTCGAGAAAGATCTCGGACCGTCTGGGCACAAACTGGGTACAAGGTATCCCAGTCGAGGTTGTCCCAATGGCCTACGCCAAGGTGATTGCTGATTTGATCAAGATGGGCGCTAAAAAGGTGGATTTGCGGCAGGGCGGCAAGGCCAAGGCCGGCCCGGTCGTCACCGATAATTGCAATTTTTTGCTAGACGTTGATTTTGGCCCGTTGGAGCCTGCTCAGGTCATGCCTCTGCACGACAAAATCAAGGCGCTAGTGGGAGTTGTTGAAACTGGGTTGTTCGACAATGCAGAGATTGCTTATTTTGGAATGCCGGATGGTTCTGTGCAGACTCAAACGAGATAAGTCTTTTTTTCTTTTCTTTTTTTTTTTCTTTCTCTCTCACTCTGCTCTGCTCTATTTTCATACTTTATTTTGTACTGTATATATTTTTTTTGTCAATTTTCGGTTTTTAATAAAAACGTTCGACTCGGTATACCGAGTACTAAGGATAATGTAGGTACAATGTACAAAAGTTTGTTAATTATTGTCTAAGACCCTTAATTTGTTTCCTTGGGGCTAACATGACGACGACGCGTTTCATCTTGCCCAAAAATTTTGAACGCCATCATAGCTACACAACCCACCCACCCCCAGAAAATATAAAATACAAAAGATATCCACCATTCGTTTGGGCGAAGAATTCTTAGCAAAACCTTCATAACAGGAAAAGAAAGAGAGAAAGAAAAAAAAAAATGAAGATTGAAATTCTCATGTCCGCCGCACTGGCCGCGGCGTCTGCGCTTCCAGAGTTGCAATCTCGAGCCTACAGCGGCAAGATGACGGTTGACCACGGCCAACCAAAATCCCAAGTTGATTCTACCACTTTTAGCAACTTGCAACACTTTTCCAAGCTCATGTCTGTGGCAGCTTGTGTGCAGCGACCAAACGGGTTGAACTCCACCTCTAAAGCGTTTAGCTGTGCCGACTGCTCTGGCAACTTGGACCTGGTTAAGGTGTTTTCCAATCCGGGTCCAGATGCATTCCCAGCGTCTGGGTTCTTGGCTGCTGACCACCAAAATAAGCAGTTGGTGTTGGCGTTTCGAAGTCATATGATGGCCGCTGATGTGATTAGCAGCATGCAGAGCTTGTCTACCCCATTGACTGGATTTGCCAGCAGCTCGGCACTAAAGTCTCTGGACACTGACTGCAACGGGTGCAAGGTTCACCAGGGGTTTTTGAAGGCTTACACTCAAATGGCTGGCCAAATTGACGAGGAGGTGCAACAAGCTATGCAAAAGTACTCTAATTACAAGGTGTTTGTGATTGGCCACTCTTTGGGTGGTGCCATTGCCCAACTATACGCTGCTGGGTTGAAGGTGCAAGGCCACAAGAATGTTGTTGTTATTTCTGACGCGTCTCCAATGATTGGCAATGCTCCACTGGCCAACTGGATTGACTCTACTTTTACCGTTACTGGTAACTGGAACTCTGATCGTGACTATTACCGAGTGACCCGCAATGGGGATATTGTGGTTCGAGCCCCACTGGCCAATAACTATCACCAATCTTCTGGTGAGATTTATATTGCGTCTGAAGATGGGTTGAAGGTGCAAGAGTCTGATGTGAGTGACTGTTCTGGCCAGCAAAACTCTGCGTGCTCTTGGGGCGCGTGGCGAAACGCTTTGCAGTTTGAAAAGCTGCTGGACCGACACCAAGACTACTTTGTCAAGATTGGCGGAGCTTGTCAAAAGCAAAAAGCTGCTACCAACCAAAACTGGTATTGGTTTATTTGGCAATGGTCTTGCGGATGGGGCTGGTGCTGGTGGTAAACTCTCCACTCGACACCTATAAACCCCCCCTTTTCTCTTCTTTTACTTTATATTTCAATTAATTTTTATGTCGTATGTTTCAATAAACATGTTTTTACTTATTTTTGATAACCCACCCGTCGGACTTGTCTGACACGGTCATGATTTTGATAAATTGGTCCACCTCGGCCTCGGACAGGTTTGCCATTGTGCGGAACCAGTCTCGTGCGGTACCATAGGTATCCTTCAAATACTCAATAACGTTCATGCAGGATTCGTACCGGCTCAGAGACATTGCCAACATGGCCCTGATCTCCTGTTCAGGCCGGTTTGCCAAATCCTTCCCAGCAAGTTTGATCAGTTTTGGCAGCTCGGCAACCAACCCTTCAGTAGTAAGCTCGTATTCGTGGCAAATCGTGTCGTGGTCCACATCCAGCAGGAGGAGAACCAGCATGACAAACATGCCAGTACGGTCCTTACCCGCTGAGCAGTGGAAGATTAGCGGCGAGTTTGGCGCTACGATAATTTCCCGGACAATAGTCGCGTAGGCGTCACCCGCAGTACGCAGGATATTCTCATACATGACCATGTACCCTCGAACCGGGTCACTCATTGCCTCGCGTTGCGTGGACATGGTCTCCTTGGTCCATGCCGCTTTTCCAAACACTGGGCAGTGAAGGGTCTTGATCGCGTTAAAATCAGAAGTTGGCGCCTTGTCCAGCTCAGGTTGAGAGCGCAAATCCACAATTGTCTTGATCCCCAGCTTCTTTTCCAACTCTTGTAGACCGTCATTGGTGGCGGTGGCGGGGTTGGCACCGCGGTACAGAATCCCCGGCCGCACACAATCCCCTCTGCTAGTGGTATACCCGCCGCAGTCTCGCAGGTTTGACACTCCCTCGGCTCGTTTCCACCGTTCAACGAGCCCTACATAGCGATGCGAGGCCATAAACCGGTCCCGCTCAGCCTTTGCCGAAAACCAATGACCAATTATATCCACCGCTTTGGAATAGTCACCCTCCTTGACTTTGAGGTCGTGGTCAGCCCCCTTTATTACACGTAGAGAATGTCCCTTTACCGCCTCATTGAACATTTCCCCAAACGCCAGGCTATCCTTTTCATCGTCCAACCCATAAATGCTCATAAAGTGGGTATTTAGGTCAGTCACTTTGCTCGAATCAACCTTGTCCATCGCGGTTAGCACGTTGAATGGGACCTTGTCCCCAGAAGCGTTGATGAAATAGCCCTCTTTTTCTGCGTCTGGTTGTTGAGCCAGGATCCATTTAGTCAAACCACCCGGTTGGAAAAACGGACTAGAGCAATTGACAATGGTGGGGATTTTGTAGGTTTGACGGCTGGCCCATTCAATCGACATGCCCAACCCTAGCGAGTGGCCAACAATACCAAATAGCGAGAACCGACGCTCACCAATCAAGTACTGGTTGATGACAATATCCAAATCTTGGACGTACTGCTCAACAGTTTGTTTACCCTCCGGGCCCAATTCGCCGCTAGACTCGCCACCGCATCGAAAGTCAAACCGAAACGTCATGATCCGTTCCTTTCTAGTCAACCGAGCAGCGAGCGCCTTGTGGTAGGCCGAGTCTTTAGTGTTGCCTAGTCCATGCGCCAACACCACGACCCGACAGCCTGGCAGGGACTCAACGGTCGATTGGCAGACACTCAGCACCCCGGAAATCTTCACCCCTTTATGCTCAATTGTTACGTGCTCCTCGCGATGATCAGGCTCTGCAGGAAACCTGATCTCGTCAATATTTTCCAAATCAATCTTGTTCAAATCCAGCCCGTCCATTGTCTGTGTGCAGTTGCAGTCAGTCAAGAGGGGGGGGGGAAAAAAAAAAAAGAGGAGTAAGACGGATGCCGATCAATTTACGAGGCGAGGTTGTACAACACGTCCAAAAGCTTTTGGCGGTCGTGGGCTAGCGTATCCGGACGTTGAAGGTCGTTGCGCATGCAAAACAATGGCACTTGCAAATCACACAGCACTTGGCGTTGGCGGTTGGCCATATCCACCATCCACCGGTACACCTTGAGATCATAATTCTGCAGCTCCTTCACCCGCGTCTCGTCGGTATTTTCGCTCGGTTTGCTTTCCGCGCCAATCATGGCAAACAGTTTTGTGACTTGTTCCTGTCCCTGCTCCCGTGTCTGCTGTTTTTTGATCAGTTCCTGGCGGGCATACCCCCACTGATTCTCGTGCTTTTTTTGGTCCTCAACCAACCGTTTAATCTCTTGCATTACATTCTCATCCTGGCTGGTTTTGTTGACCACAAACTTTAGTGCGCTTTTATAGTCGTTGATCAAGCTAGGATCATTGCGTTTTTCCTGGGTCTCACTAAGCCGCTTCAGCAAGTCCCAAACTTGATTCGACTGGTCGTTCATTCCTGTTTTTGCCAAAAATAATAGCAAAGATCCCAACCTCACAACTTAGAGAGAGAAAAAAAAAAAAAAGAAGTGAGAAAAATTAAAATTTCGTGTTCACAAATTTGGTTTCACAACACACAACTCAGGAACAACGATATACAATGGCCTCGGCGATTTTCTTTCTAGATCTCAAGGGCAAGCCATTGCTTGCGAGAAACTACCGGGGCGACATTCCAATGAGCGCGGTAGAGAAATTCCCCATGCTGTTGATGGAGGCGGAGGAGGAATCATCTGCCGTGCCGCCGTGCTTTTCGCACGAAGGTGTCAACTATTTATACATTATTCACAACAATCTGTACCTGCTGGCGCTGACCAAACACAATTCCAATGCCACGGAGATTCTGTTGGTCCTGCATCGCATCGTCAAGGTGCTAACCGAATACTTTAAAGAGCTGGAGGAGGAGTCGATTCGCGACAATTTTGTGATTATATACGAGCTGCTCGACGAAATGTTGGACTATGGGTATCCACAAACCACTGATACCAAGATTTTACAAGAATACATCACTCAAGAGTCGCATGCGCTAGATGTTCAGGCCAGGCCACCGGTCGCAGTGACGAACGCTGTGTCGTGGCGTGGCGAGGGGATCAATTACCGTAAAAACGAGGCGTTTTTGGATGTTGTCGAGTCGGTCAACATGCTCGTGTCTCCAAGCGGGCAGGTTGTCCGAAGCGAGATTCTCGGCTCGGTGCAAATGAAGTGCTATCTATCTGGTATGCCAGAGCTGCGGTTGGGCTTGAATGATAAGGTGATTTTTGATCACCAGTCTAATACCACTGGTCAGTCTGTGGGCGGCGGTGCTAGCTCGGGCAGGACTAGCGGCAAGGCAATTGAGATGGAGGATGTAAAGTTTCACCAGTGTGTGCGACTGTCGAGATTTGAAAACGACCGGACAATTTCGTTTATCCCACCAGATGGCGAGTTTGAGCTCATGAGCTATCGACTGAATACAAACGTGAAACCATTAATTTGGGTTGATTGCAAGGTTATAAACCACTCCAACTCTCGAGTCGAGATTCTAGCCCGTGCTCGTGCCCAGTTTAAAAAGCGGTCGAGTGCGAATAATGTGGAAATTGAAATCCCAGTGCCCGATGATGCAGACTCGCCAAAGTTCAAGACAAGCGCTGGTGGGGTCAAGTGGCACCCAGAAAAATCGTCAATTGTGTGGAAAATCAAGCAGTTTGGCGGGTCTCGAGAGTTTTCAATGCGGGCCGAGCTGGGTTTGCCCTCTGTACAGGACTCTGACTTTCAAACCGGTAAAATGAAGCGGCCAATCGGCGTCAGCTTTACCATCCCTTACTTTACCACTTCGGGGATCCAGGTCCGGTACCTCAAGATTATCGAACCAAAGCTGCAGTATCAATCCTATCCATGGGTGCGATACATTACAAAGAGCGGTCCAGACTACACGATACGTATTGCCCAATAAATATATATAATATTTTTTTTTTTTTTTTTTTTTTTTCCGTTCTTTTGAAACCTTAATTTCCTAATCATATAGACGTCGGTCTAGCTCGCGGAGCACGGTGGCTACCGATGACACCTCAACCTGACCCCCATGGGTCTGCAACTTGCCAACCAGCTGTCCCATATCTGCTTTTCCAAAGTCCTTGTGCCGCGATAGAGTTTGGTAAGCGGCGGAAACCGGGATGAATGTGCCGTTGGGTTTGGTACTCATTTGCGCACGAGACGCTAGTGTGGTGCAAAATAGAGTTGACATTGGGTCCTGCTGGCACTGCATGCAGTTCCCTGGAGTGCCCGTGCACTCGTACACTGGACCAGTGATTGATGGAAGCACCGGGTCTGGCTGCAACGTGGGTAGCTTCCGCACCTGTGGCTGAGGGCTTGGTGGGTACTCATTCTCCGACGGTGGTGGAGATGGCATTGCGTTCAATGGAGGCAGTTTGATTGATTGGAAGCATGCGCACGGGCTCTTGTGACAAAACCCACACGATTGGTCCTTCTTGGGCTTGGCAAACTGCGCAGTAAAGTCAATTTCCATGATTGGCTTTTGCGGTTTGAGAATTGGCTGCGAGCCGCTTGTTCGAAGCCCCACGCTTTCACACAGACAACTGTCCTTGATGCAAAACCCACACTTGTCATCATCATTCTCGTCATCCTCGTCATCCGCATCATGGTTAACAACTGGCAGTTTCTCCTCCAATGCGCGATCCAAATCAGCAATTGATACCTCGGGTTCAGTCTCGGATGTGGTCTTGGTGTTTGTAATAACCTTGAGGTTCTTTTTAAGCTCCTCGTTGTCCTTCATAATCTGCTCCATTTGCGATTGCAATAGTGATTCCCGACGGTCCCGCTCCCGGGCCATCTTTGCCAGCTCCTCTTCCAGTTCACCCACTCGAGCAGCCCGTCGCTCTCGAAACGCTCGCTGAGCAGCCCGGTTCTGCGCCTTTCGCTTGCTGGGCGGTGTATCAGCCGATGGCTTTCGGCCCGGCTTTGGCCGTGGAGGGACCACCCACACCTTGGAAGTTGTTAACATGGGCGTCGACTGTGATGATGATGATGATGATGATTGTGATGATTGTGGTGACTGCGATGGAGTGACAGCAGGTGCTGGCTTGGGCTTGCAGGCAGCCAATGTCTTTCTGGCAGGCGGCTCCTTGGTGACCTTGCCCTTTGCAGCCGCCGCCGGTGCTAGCTGTGGCTTCTTTGTTGCTGCGACCATCTTGTTATTTGTTTATTGAAATATAAGCAGTTTTAGTAGTCAATAAAAGAAATAAAAGAAGAAAGAGTGATTAGATTGATAAAAAAAAAAAAGAGAGAGAGAGAGAAAGAGAAAAGGACAGAAAAAAAGAGGAGAACAAGACGAGTTTTTATTCGCTGATTGATTAGATTATTGGGAGCTATTGGATCAGATAAAAATTTTCTCAAAAAGGCCAACAAAATCCTGAAAGAGGGGCGCGCGCAAGCCCTGCCCCTCCTAGCGCTTGACTGCGTTATCGGACCCGTGTTCGCACTACATATAAGGGTCCTGGCCGGCCAACTGAGTTATACCTTACTAAGTAATACCGGGAAGATGAAGGTTGACTCATTGCTAAGCAATTTCACTGGAACCTGATCCAGCCCACAGCCTCGTTGAGCTCTCTCTTACTGTACGTTGCTCATTGATTGGCTGTCACGACGCTGGGTGGTTAGTAATTGCACCGGACAAACTCTGTCCATGTCTGTTTACAGGCTAGATGAAGCTAGTACAGAAGAGGACTAGTTTAAATAGGTCAGCCGACTTTGTCCGTATTCTAGAGCTGGGCTATGGGGTAAGCAATCTTGAATCAGTGAGAAGCATTACCCCTCAGTTTTAACTATAAAAGCAGAGCCAATCCGCAGCTCTGAAGACAGCTTTTTAGTCTCAATCAACCAGCACTGCTAAATTTTCAAAAAATGGGACCAAAGCCAATCGACCCTATGCCAACCAATCCTCCGACCCCTTCTCACTGAGACTGTGTCGACGAGACTAAGCATTAAGTAAACCTAGCTATAGGGACAATTCATACTCTTCCTTAAATTTAAACTGAACCAATATTAGTGGTAAGCCTGTGCGGGTTAATGAAAAGATATCTATGGGCAGCTGAGATGATAGCTGCACTAGCCAAACTGTTACGAGGATCTCCACCGCCACACTCCTCCAATCCCGCTAATTTCGTACTATACTCTTTCTACGTGTAAACTTTTCAATTACGCGTAAGTTACGGACTGCCTTGTTCTGCATTGGACAATAGTACTAGAACAAAGTTACAGCAAGGCGCGGCGCGGAGCACGCGAAACTTCTCGCCCTCTGAAGAAAATAGAGAAAAGAGCCAGATTATAACGCCAACTTAGCTACCAAGTTCAAAACAGGCAGAAATCACGATGACAAAACATTAAGGGGAAACGTATCATAGTTTTTAAAATATTAATTAATGCTTAACAATAATTTGAAAGTACAAAAAGTTATCAAGAGTTAGGGAAGCGAAAACTCTTAATCGGAGTTGCCCAACAAGTTGCTGACTAGGCCACCGTCTTCTGGAGTAGACTCGTGGTGAGCGTTGGAGTTGGAGATGCCACCGGCGTTGCCACCGTCACCGCCTCGCTTCAACAAACCGCCCAAAAGGCCACCCTCGTGTTGCTCGTCTTGGGAGTCTGGGGAGACACCGCCACCGGCGCCACCAACACCACCCATGTCACCGTGCTTGGTGACAGTGTCACCGGAAGCAGCGATGGCAACGGCGGCGACAGCGAAGATAGAAGCGTAAGTCAATTGCATTTTTTTTTTAGTGAGTGAAGTGAATGAGAGAATATAAGATCAAACTGATGAGGAAAAAAAAATCTAGAGGAAAGGGAAGACAGTGATTCTTTTATAGTTGAAAATTGAAGGCACGATCGACGATTGTAACCCGCCTTCACCCCTTGCTTGTGGATCCGCCATTTTTTTTTTTTTTTTGGAAGGATGAAATATTATTGCACGTCTCGATCTTGTCAAACCACACATAGTGATGATCGGCGTGTCAAGGGTATTCTTTACCCTTGAGTGCAGATGATCTGCATACCACATGAAAAAACAACAACAACAAATATTCCAGCACGCTGTATTGTTATTAGGCGTAGGCAGGCTGTGGGGCTGCCACTGTTGCCCAGCTCTTCACAGGTACACAATCCAGCCCCAAGGATCGGTTGGAATTGGAATCATGTCGAAGCTTGAAACGGCGTCTTGCCCCCCGCCTGTTTCTGTACTATTCAAGGATCGTCCCTCAATTCAGGACGCGACTACTAATTTCAGGGGCAAATCGAGCCTGCGCTTATGTACTGAAGGCTGCAATGGCCCGCCAAAAAACAAAAAAATAAAATAAATTGCTTGTTACTTGCTGCGATTTTTATTTGTATCGTACTGTAATGTATGATCCCGATCGGCGTCTAAAGTTGTGCTCGCGATCCTTGTGTGGTTTGGACGCGCGATCATCAACCTACTGTACTGTAACTAAGCGCCACAATCTTTCGTCACTGTACATTGGAATCCAAGAATGCATCCAAATTTTTTTTTTGTTTTGACTCGTCTATTGCTGATATAAATTGAACACAATCATTGGGCGTTTCATGACTTCCTAGTCGGGTATTAAGGATCGTAGCATTCTCGCTTGTTCATCCATCCCTTGCAACTGGCCGTCAAAAACCCAGCCGCCTGGTACATGCCGAGTACCTTGTGTTGGGATTTTTTTTTTAACCTCCCAACCTTGGCCTTGCTCGGGCGCCTATCGACACGCCGCACACCTGTTTGGCATTAGGAGGGAAAAAAAAAATTTATTTTATTTTTTTGGATCAGGTTACGATTAGAAAAGGAAAGGAAAGGGAAAAATGCTTAGAGTTAGAGGTAGAACTAGAGGGGCATGGTTGTCGCAAGGCCTAAGGTGGAATAGCACAGCAACAGCGCAGGGGGAAAAAGTAGGCCAGGAACAGGACCTGGTGGAGCTGTGGAAGGATATTAAAAAATCCCGATCCAAACAAACCAATCTAGTCAAGAGTAAAGGATATCTACCCAAAAAGGAAAAGCTCAGGAAGAATATTTTTGAATCCAAGAGGATTGTAAGCGCGAATGGCACGCCGTATCGTGCGGTTAAGGTTGACGGTCAACCTCCGGTACCACAGCTAGCTCACAGCCTGGACCGGGTGCTATTCAGCCCTGGGGTGCAGTTTGTAAGGGATCCACGTACCAACGTGTACAACTTTACCCCGTTTCTGGAAAATATCATGTCGATACGCGACTTTGACTTTAACTGCATACCTAAATGGGTCCCATCGGGCGAGGACTCCAAACTGGCCCGACTGGCTAAGGAGACGGGCCACAAGTTCACCGGGTCCACGTCCAGCATGACTGGGGTGCTGAGCAAGTACCACCAGGCGCTATCGCACCGGCGGCCGCCCTCAGCAATCAACGTTTCGCAAAATTTCCCAGGCAAGACCGTCAAGATGTCGGAATCGCAAAAGCGACCAATTTCCATCTACCTCCGATTCAACGAGAAAACCGGCACGTACTCGATTGACGCGGATAGAGCGGCTAATGACGACATGATCCTGTCGCTGCTTGGCAACACCTTGGAGACCATGCTCACCACCCCAGAGCATTTGTTCAAAAACTACGACAAGTCGCTTTCCCACAACATAGACTCACCAACGTTGGAAAGCACCTACAACTACACGGAATGTGGAGGGGTTTTGATGCGCTCACAGCTGGACTGTTATGATGATCGGTTACCAGGCACGGGCATGTTTGACCTCAAGACCCGGGCCGTTTGCGCGGCCCGCCACGATCTGGACTACGTGCAGATCCACGATGGCACCGACTACCAAATTGACAAGCTATACGGGCAGTTTGAGTCGTTTGAGCGCGAATGGGTGGAGCTGATCAAGACGCAAATGTTCAAGTACTCGTTGCAAGCCCGGATTGGCCGGATGGATGGGATTTTCCTGGCTTATCATAACATTAAGCGCATGTTTGGGTTTGAGTACGTGCCCAAGACCACCATGGACGAGATTTTCCACTCGTATTTTATAGATGAGGAAGGTAGGGAGAGAGTGATGGCGCCTCGAGTGGCCCATGCCACTGCCGAGGCTGAGTTTACCCTATCGGTACAGCTACTGGAACAGACCTTACGCGAGGTGGCCATCAAGCAGCCCCCCAAACCAAACATGTCGTTTAATATTGTGTTCAACGTGCCGTCTGAAGAGGACCGGGTTGGCCAGCTGGACGTGCTGGTGAAACCAATGCTGGAACGTGACATTAACGCCACACAGACCGCATGTGCGGAGCCTGACCGACCAGTGACCCGTGGCGACCACGAGAGTTATACTCCAAACACGGACCCATTTAGTATTTGGAAACACGCCGAAACGCACCCAACTGTGCTACCGGCTGATGTTCAAGTGTATACCTTGCGGTTAGAGAGCTATATCAATAGGGCCAAAGTGTTGCCGCACCAACATCCCAACGTGGGTAGTGAAGACGCAAAGTGGCTGGTGACTTGGTCGGTGGACCGGCATCAGGAGGTACCGGCGGCGACGGCGATTTTCCAAAACGCGTTTAAAGACAGGCCGTATGTGCAGCGAGCAATCACCTCCACGCCGCAACTGGAGCGACTCGAAGAGAAGGCCCACGAGGCCCAGCGCGTGCGTGCCATGAGCAGGCTTGAAACCCCTTCCAGCTTGCAAAAACTTCTCCGGAGAATGGCCGCCAAGGGTAAAAAGAGCGTGGAACAAGAGGCCGAACACAAGGTGATGTGGGCTCCAAAGTAGCATAGAAGCAAGAAAAAAGAGAAGAAAAAATCAAAACAAATCCCATTAAGTATAAATACATAAAAAAATCAAAAAAACAAAGAGAGTTAACGAGAGTTGAGCAGTATTAGGAATAAATAATCAATCATTATTGTGAGTCGGTTCAGGCCTTGGCGGCTCGCTTGGTTGTACGCGCCTTTGGCTTTGTAACCTTGTCCTTATCACTAGCAGTTGTCGTTGACTTTTTTGGCGCGGCAGCCTTCTTGGTGGTCTCCTTCTTTGGAGCAGCAGCCTTCTTGGTGGTTGTAGATGCAGCGGCCTTCTTGGTAGTAGCAGCAGTAGTAGTAGTAGCAGCGGCGGCCTTCTTTGGCGCGGCCTTCTTGGTAGCAGTTGTGGAAGCAGCCTTTTTGGTGGTGCTGGTAGCGGCCTTCTTTGCAGGAGCAGCCTTCTTTTCAGCAGCTGGCTTTGCATCCGCCTTCTTCTCAGCCGGTTTTTTCTCAGCAGACTTCTTTTCCTTCTTCTTTAGCTTGACTGGGCCAGAGGAGCCCTTTGGTTGTACAAACTCTTCATTGGCCACACCCTTCCGTAGGGCTTGGTTGAACAAGCTGTCAAAGTTGGCAGCAGTGATATTGTGATTGTTCTTGACGTACTTTTTCAAAGCTTGTCGGCTAGAACCGTTTCGTTCTTTCAAGTTGACAATAGCATCCTTGATCATGTCTAGTTTAGAGAGTTAGCAACAACGCGTTCATAAACAGGCTATTATTTTTTTTTTAAGCCATATGAAATAGAGAGAAATAAAACGTACCCTTGTATGGAGGATGGGATGGGGCCTTCTTGGTGGCAGTGGAGGTTTCTTTCTTTGGAGGCATTGCTGTTATAGTTTGATAAGTAAGTGATAGTGGGTATTGGAAAAAGTATGGAAAAAAGATGAAAAGTGATAATGAAGAGAAGGAAATTTTAAATAAAAAAAGATGGGAAAAGGAAGATTTTTTATGACCTTTGAAAAGAGCGGGGCCATCTGTAGGGTATCAATTCATCGGAAAAACAAAAAGAAAAAAAGGCACCGCAGCAAGCCGCGCGTTCAATGAAAAAAAAAGCCCCAGCCGGTGGGTTAAGGAGTTTCTTCCCACGTCAAAAAATTGAAAAGCCCCAAACGGATTTCTTTCCCCCCAATGCAATTATGCTTGGGCCACGCGCCTCCCTCTGGCTGCGTTGCGTGTTGCCAGTTGGGGTTGGGAGTTTAGAATTCCTCCCAAGCGTTTAAAAATGTATACCAGATTTCTCCCAAATGGTCCTTTCCTCCCAACTGATGGGGCTCTCCCAAGGACATGACCATCTGACCCCCTTTCATACGTTACTACCTGGTCATTTCCTCTTTTTTTCCTATTTTCAAAATCCAAAAAAAAAAAAACCTTCCCAATCTTACTCGTGTAGAGGAATAGAAAACAAAAGAAAGCATGTTTCGTATCATCGTATTTGTTTAACATATTAATCTAACACCTGCTGCTTTACCTTGCCCATCAATTTCTGCTGCATGTTCTTATTTCCATTCAAAACTGCCTCCTTTAGCCGGACAAAATCTCCATACCTTGTCGCGTCGTGGGCAGTGAGGATTCGCAGAATTTTTGGGACGTGTTTACCAGTAGCCCGTAGCAATCCGTCGTTCTTTGGAAGTCTTGCGTGAGCCACCAAGGCGGCGAGATGGAGCACCAACGCCGCATCGGAGCTATCTTTTAATTGCCGTTCCAGCCTCTCCATCAGCTGCTCCTTTGTCGCTAGCAGATCGTTTTTCACATAATGTTTTAGTTGCGCATTAAGATCTTGCACAGATGAGATTGACGCCGACTGCAGGTTGAGGTGATCGGATGCATAAATCGCGAGCTCCAAAAACAGCCGATTGGCTAGTTTGGCGTCCTCCACCGACTCTACTCCCAGCGCGTACACTTGCACTTTGGCAGTCACTTCTCGTTGGTACGTCTCGGCAACCTGCCGGAGTTCCACCTGCAAGGCGGTGTTATAATCGGTAGCAATAGACTTGGAGTGGCGCGTGAGGCTAAACTGGACAACTGATTGGGGTACGGTGGTGTTTTCGTACATGCACACCCGTGACTCGGTCAATCCTTGCTGCTCCACATACCGCCGTATATCCTGCTCATTATCCAACGTGTCGAGCACCTTGTCTCGGTCAGAGTGGAACAAATCAGCGGCGTGTTTCGATACTGACGCCATTAGCTCCTCGCGCCGTTTTTTGGCCAAACTATCAATAAACTGTTTAGACACCAGGTACTGTAGTTTGTTCTTGAAATACACCGGTCGCGCCTTGACCGTCCCTAATATCAGGTCAAAATCGGCCTTGTTTTCCGCGTAACCCTTGTCGGCAATTTGTTGGTTTACCTCGCTGGCTAGTTTGGCGATATACTCGCTGGTGATTGCAACGCCGTTTACAAACTCCACATCCGCCTTGGCCGTTCTGATAATCCGCTCCTGCTCCTTGGTCTTTACCTCCACTTTGCCATGCTCGTTTAGTTGGTCAATAACCCGCTTGGCCTCGTTATCAGCATAGTCCTTGGGTACAAACATTCCGCGGTTATCCACCGTACCCTCAATCTCCTCACTGCTGCGAACCCATTGGGGATCCTTGAACCGCTTATCAAGCGGCTCGGGCATCTGTAAATCAATCTCGGTTAATGCGGTCGGTTCCTGCAAGCTGTTGAGTTTGTTCACTATAGCAGTTCGGTAAAAGTTTAGCACCGTGCTGGAGATGATCAAGTCATTATCCAGAACTAACCCAGAATGATCCTTTAACCGGTTCAAAAGCCACATCAACACTTTGCTATCTATCTGCAGTAATGAGCAGGCAGACAGCGTCTTTACGTAGCCTTCGGTGCCCACCTGATCCCGCAGTTGGCTCTCTAATTTCGTAACCTCCCCACTAGTCAGCACGTGATCGTTATTGGTATAAAAGTTTTTGCACTTGGACCGTTGGACAATCTGCTTGATTAGCGACTTGTCGAGGTCGAGCTTGGCGCTGATCAGGCCAAAACTGGTGCGGCCACCGTCACCACTCAAGATTTCATCAACCTCGATCTGGGCTTGCTGCGCAGTGAGCACCGAATCCTTGGCCAGTGTCAAATACACCTCATCACCAGCTAAGATTGATAGCCGGTTTAATGATTGAGATACAATCTCAGCTGCATCGGACGACGTGTAGCCCACTTTATTGCTCGTCCAAAACGGCATTCTACTTTTCGTGCTCTGAATGTGGAGGGAAAATACTCGGCTTAGATACTCGGCGAGGCAAAGCGCTCGGGGCGGAGGGCAAGCGCCGGGTAATCGGTAAACCAGCCGTAAACCACTAGCTGGTACTTAATATCCGCCATTTCCCATATTTTAACCTCCAATTTATAGTAAGCATCCTACTACAACCCATCTCTTTTGAATTGACTGGTTGAAACGCGAAAATTGTAAAGCGTAGACTGAGTTTGAGAACCCATGGTTGTTATTACGTGGAAACGCTGCGAGTGATTACTCAGCGTCAGGAGGCGCGTCACCGTTCTTTTCCAAATTTTCTCCCATTCTTTGCAATTTTTTTTTATTTCCCACCGCGTCTTTTTTTTTTTTTTTTCAATTTACACGCACATACAAGAGAATGGCTGACAATCAAACGCCAAACAACGGTACCAACGACCGGCAGCTGGAAGATGCTGTGCAGCAGGATTATAGAATCAAGTTTGAGGAGCTGTTCTCCCAGACTAACGATCTGTACCATTATAAAGACGCCATTACCGAAATGCTCGGTAAAAATAAGACGCGTCTAGTAGTCAGTTTGGACCATATCCGCGAATTTGATAGAGACTTGTGGGACAAGTATGTTTTTATCACCAAGATTTTAAAAAGAGGTCTAACAGAGATAGGTGTTTGAACAAACCGGCCGAGGTATTGCCGGCTGCTGATTTGGCGCTCCGGGGTGCGGCACACGTCTTTCAAAATGCAAACCGGAAAATTGACCCCAACGCGACTTTCTACGTGGCGTTTCGGGGTGCGTTTGGTAGCCACTCGGTGAACCCACGAACTATCCAATCGAGATTCTTGGGCCGACTGGTATCGATTGAAGGTATTGTAACTCGGTGCTCATTGGTGCGCCCCAAAATCGTCCGATCGGTGCATTATTGCGAGGCCACGGGGGTGTTTCACAGCCGAGAGTATCAAGATCAAACCACCAGCTTCAACCCTATCCCTACCTCGTCTGCATACCCTACCGCTGACCCAGACGGCAATCCAATCACCACTGAATACGGGTACTCTACTTTCCGGGATCACCAGACCATCTCTATTCAAGAAATGCCAGAAAAGGCGCCTGCTGGTCAGCTGCCGAGAAGCATTGACGTGGTGCTGGATGATGATTTGGTGGACATGGCAAAGCCTGGCGACCGGATTCAGATTGTTGGGGTGTATCGATCCATGGGAAGCGCTGGGTCCAGTTCCTCCACTTTCCGATCCGTACTTATCGCCAACAATGTGGTGTCGTTGTCTTCCAAGGCCAACGGGTCCCAAGGCGAGGCATACATTACTGATGGTGACATTCGAAACATCAACAAGGTGAGCAAGACCAAGAAGGTGTTTGATCTGCTGGCCCAATCGCTGGCTCCTAGTATCTACGGCCATGAGTATATCAAAAAGGCGGTTCTGCTCATGTTACTAGGTGGTCAGGAAAAGAACCTGGAGAACGGCACGCATATTCGTGGTGACATTAACATTCTAATGGTTGGTGACCCTTCTACTGCCAAATCGCAAATGCTGCGGTTTGTGCTAAACACAGCTAGCCTGGCAATCACTACTACCGGTCGGGGTTCTTCCGGTGTAGGGTTGACCGCCGCGGTTACTCACGACGCGGAGACTGGTGAACGACGGTTGGAAGCCGGTGCAATGGTTCTAGCTGATCGCGGTGTGGTGTGTATCGACGAGTTTGACAAGATGAATGACGCGGATCGTGTGGCGATTCACGAAGTTATGGAGCAACAGACAGTTACCATTGCCAAGGCTGGTATCCACACTACCTTGAACGCGCGATGTAGTGTGATTGCCGCTGCCAATCCAATCTTTGGCCGGTATGATGTCCACAAGGAGCCTCACCGAAATATCGCCCTTCCAGATTCCCTACTTTCCCGTTTTGATTTGCTGTTTGTGGTCACAGACGATGTTTATGACGAACGAGATCGAACTATTAGCGAGCACGTTTTGCGAATGCATCGATACTTGGCGCCTGGTGCAGAGGAAGGCGATCCGGTCCGAGAGAACCAATCTCAGTCGCTAGCGGTTGGTGAGAACGGCGATAACCAGCAGACGGAAAATACGGACAATATTTATGAAAAGTTTGACCCAATGCTGCATGCTGGGTTGGCCGCATCAAACAACCGAAATCGATCCAAAAAGACCCAACACACTGTGCTGAGCATCCCATTTATCCGGAAATATATCCAATACGCCAAGACTCGTGTCAAACCAACATTGACCAAAGGTGCTGCGGACTTTATTGTTGCAGCTTATACCAAACTGCGGTCGGAGACTGACACTTCAAAGGGAAGTGCCAAGACAAAGGGGTCTGTGTCGCCAGTTACTGCTCGTACATTGGAGACCATGATCCGTTTGGCCACTGCGCACGCCAAGGCGAGACTATCTGATAAGATTTCAGAGAATGACGCCAAAGAAGCCGAGGCGTTGATGCGATTTGCCATGTTCAAGGAGGCGAAAAAGAAGACGAAGGATGTGGAGAAGGAGACAAAACGACACAAGCACAATGGCGGCCAAGAGGTCAACTCTGACTCTGAGGAATCCGAATCGGAAGAGGAAGATGAGCAGGTACCTGGCCAAGAAACGCGGTCAGAGTCTTCTCGGTATAATCTACGTGGTATGACGACATCCTTGGCAGCCAAGAGTGCTGCGGCGGTCACTGCGTCCAGAACTGCGTCGCCTCGAACATCGCCAGTCAAGCCGCGAAGCAGCCAGACTGTTCAAAGTCAGACCCCATCTTCTCCGTCTCTCCAAGCATCGTCATCTCAAATGATGCAACCCGAGTTTTCTCAAGACGAATGGGACTCTCAACTCGACTCTCAACAACAACAACAAGACCCTGAACCGGAGGTGCAAACACCGACCCTTGCGGAATCTACGGGGCTTCCACAGCAGACTGCGATTTCGGCCCCACGTGTTACTGTGTTGAGGGCAACAATTGGGCAATTGCGAGCCAGTAACGAACTGTCTGAAGAAGGGGTAAGCACTGCGACTTTGGTTGAAATGATCAACAAGCGGATGCAAAGCGAGGATCAATTCAGCGAGCAGGAGGCCACTGCTGGTCTGAGGGCTCTGGAGGAACAAAGCGTTTGCGTAATTGACGGCGAGATGACATATATTGTGTAGTACTTTAATAATAATAATAATAATCTTTTTTTTTTTTTGCTGCCGCAATCTATGCGGCGCTAATAATCCAACGAAGCTGGGGAAAAAGAAAAAAAAAACTCCCAATTTAACTTTTTTGATTTTTTGAAGGTGGTTGGGGGAAGTTGTGTGCTTTCTATATTTTTCCCACCGGGACCCCGGGGGGCCGGGTGGAAAAAAAAAGAAGGAAAAAAAAACCACCCATTCGACATCGTGTTCACAAGACAGAAAAATTGACAAAAAAATAATAATGTACGGGTCCCCCACTACAAACCACCCCCTAAACCCAGCATGCTAACAAAAGACAGGTTGGTACCGAACCCAATGATTGCGGAGTCTACGCTCCACAATCCGTTGCCAATGGTATTGAGGCCATATGTGTGGCCGTTTTGTATACTGTATCCGGCATTCGGATACATTTACTTTGTCGAGTACGAGCACTATCTAAACGGCTCGGAGTGGACATTTGTGTTCCTCGGGGCCATTGTAACATTCCAAATGTTGTTTTGGTTAATGCCGTTTTGGAACGTGGAGATTCGCCGGGCGTTTACTACTCAGCGAGCAAAGTCGGTGCACGACGCGGAGCTGATTCGGTTAATCCCAGTGGCAAACAATGGTTCGCCAGAAATCGTGCCAATCCAACGAATCAACACCAAGGATCATGAAGAAGTATCTTTCTTGTTCCAAAAGCGACGGTTCATTATGGATGACGAATCTGGCACTTTTAACCCGCCTACCTATGCGATTGACGAGCAGTGCAAGATTGGTGATTATCAAACCTGCAAGGGATTGAGCGATATCGAGCGATTGACGCGACAATACGGGCCAAATAAATTTGACATTCCAGTGCCAACCTTTGGCGAGCTGTTTAAAGAACACGCCGTTGCGCCGTTTTTTGTCTTTCAAATGTTTTGCGTTGGGTTGTGGTTTATGGACGAACTGTGGTACTATTCCCTATTCACCTTGTTCATGCTGGTTGCGTTTGAATCCACCGTGGTTTGGCAACGTCAACGAACCATGAACGAGTTTCGAGGTATGGGCATTCAACCATACGGGGTGTACGTGTACCGAAACTCCAAGTGGGTTGAAATCCAAACCGATGCCTTGCTACCGGGTGATTTGATGTCTGTAGTGCGGTCCAAGGAAGACTCTGGCCTGCCATGTGATTTGATCTTGATCAACGGCACTGCAATTCTCAACGAGGCCATGTTGTCTGGCGAATCGACCCCATTGCTAAAGGAATCCATCCAATTGCGACCATCCGAGGAAGTGTTGAGTTTGGAGGGGCTAGACAAGAACTCTGTGTTGTATGGCGGTACCAAAGTGTTGCAGGTTGGCGCTCCAACCAGCCCACACGTTCAAGCTCCTCCAGATGGTGGCGCGCTAGCGGTTGTAACCAAGACTGGGTTTGAAACTAGCCAGGGTAGCCTGGTCCGAACCATGATCTTTTCCACCGAACGAGTGGGCGCCGGTAACAAGGAAGCCTATTTCTTCATTCTATTTCTGCTAATCTTTGCCATTGCCGCGTCGTGGTATGTATGGACCGAAGGTGTCAAGATGGACCGCAAGCGGTCCAAACTGCTGCTGGATTGTATCCTGATCATCACGTCGGTTGTCCCTCCTGAACTACCAATGGAACTGACCATGGCCGTCAACACCTCGCTTGCCGCGTTGGCCAAGTTTTATATTTACTGCACCGAGCCATTCCGAATTCCAAACGCGGGTCGGGTTGATATCTGCTGTTTTGACAAGACTGGTACCCTGACTAGCGAAGACTTGGTTGTGGAGGGTGTTGCCGGGTTGAAGGGCGATATCAGCCACCTCACCCCAATTGACCAAATCCCAACCCAATCCACTCTGGTATTGGCCTCTGCTCACGCGTTGGTGCTGCTGGACGATGGCGAGGTGGTTGGTGATCCAATGGAACAGACCACTTTGAAGGGTATCAACTGGGTTGTTGAAAAGAATGACCGGGTTCACTCCAAGGACAACTCTCACAAGGTGAAGATTATGCGACGGTTCCAATTCTCTTCCGCGTTGAAGCGATCCTCCAGTGTGGCTAGCGTTGACAATGGCAAGACTTTGGTTGCTGTCAAGGGTGCTCCAGAGACTATTCGGAAAATGTTGGTCAACGTGCCAGACAAGTATGAGGAAACCTTCAAGGGGTTTGCTCAAGCTGGATCCCGTGTGTTGGCGTTTGGGTACAAGTACCTGAAGGATAACATGAAGGATGGTGAGGTTACCAGTTTGAAGCGTGAAAATGTGGAGGCTGATTTGGAATTTGCCGGGTTTTTGGTATTCAATTGTCCGCTAAAACCTGACGCGGTTGAATCGGTGCAAATGTTGAACGAATCCTCGCACCGAGTTGTGATGATTACTGGTGATAACCCATTGACTGCGGTGCACGTTGCCAAGGAATGCAGCATTGTGGACCAGGAAACTTTGATTTTGGATGCTCCGGAGGAAGGCCAAGGTAACCACGAGCTGGTTTGGCGATCGGTTGACGAACAAACCATCATCCCAGTCAGCAGCAAGGACCCATTGGATGTCAAACTCTACGAGCAATACGATTTGTGTGTTACTGGGTACGCGCTTGCCAAGTTGGCCAATCATGAAAACATTATTGACTTGCTGCGACACACTTGGGTCTACGCTCGAGTTTCTCCTGCCCAAAAGGAATTCATCCTAAACACTCTAAAGGAAGCCGGTTACATGACTCTAATGTGTGGTGACGGTACCAACGATGTTGGCGCGTTGAAACAGGCCCACGTTGGGGTTGCGTTGCTGAATGGTACTGAAAAGTCGCTAAAGAAGATGGCGGATAACAGCCGGTTGAACAACATGAAGGCCATGTACGAAAAGCAATGCGACTTTATGACCAAATGGTCTCCACAAGCCCCAGTGCCGCCAGTGCCAATGCCAATTGCCCATTTGTACCCACCTGGTCCACGAAACCCAAACTATGTCAAGGCTATTGAACAACGAGGCGGGACTGTTGATGAAGCTACCAAGGCGGAGATTGTCAAGACCCAGCAACAACAGCAGCAACAACTACAAGGTAACCAGCAAGCCCAAGCTCAGCAAAAGGCGGCTGGGTTGGCGGATAAACTAACTTCAATGATGGACGAGCAGAATGAGGACGAGGCGCCAACTCTGAAATTGGGTGACGCGTCGGTTGCCGCGCCGTTCACATCCAAATTGGCCAACGTGGCTGCCATTACCAACATTATCCGACAGGGTCGATGCACATTGGTGGCTACTATTCAAATGTACAAGATTTTGGCTCTAAACTGTTTGATTTCTGCATACTCGTTGTCGGTGTTGTACCTGGCGGGTATCAAGTTTGGCGACGGGCAAGCGACTGTATCCGGGATGCTAATGTCGGTGTGTTTCTTGTCCATCTCGCGGTCCAAGGCGGTGGACAAGCTGTCCAAGCAACGTCCACAACCGGGTATCTTCAACATTTACATTATGGGGTCTATTCTGGGTCAATTTGCGGTGCACATTGCCACGCTAATCTTTGTTACCAACAAGGTTTATGAAAACGAGCCACGATCAGAAAAGATTGACTTGGAAGCCGAGTTTTCGCCATCCTTGCTAAATACTGCCATTTACTTGTTGCAGCTGGCCCAACAGGTTAGCACCTTCGCGGTCAACTACCAAGGTCGGCCATTCCGAGAATCGATTCGAGAAAACAAGGGTATGTACTATGGGTTGTTGGGTGTTGGTGGCCTGGCTCTAGCCGGTGCCGCTGAGTTTGTACCAGAGATGAACGAGCAGCTCAAACTGGTCAAGATGACGGATCTGTTCAAGATGCAGCTTTCCGGGGCCATGGTGTTTGACTTTGGCGTGTCGTGGGCCATTGAGCTGGTCCTGAAGCACTTTTTCATGGACTACCAGCCAAGTGATATCGCTTTGCATCGGCACGAGCGGGAAACTCTGGTCCAAAAGAAGCTCAAGTAGATGTATATACTTTAATGTTTTTAGAGGAATCTCTTTTTTTTTTTTTTTTTTTTTTTTTTTTTTTCTTTTCTATAGTGTGCGCGGATATGAAAGATAATTTTTCACATCACGACAAAGATAGATATGGCAGGTGAGGATAAAAAGCGAAAGCACGATAGCGGCAAGTCTGGCAAGTCGTCCAAAAAGGCCAAGTACTTTCAGGCGCTACAACGTATCGAGCCAAACTGGAGTGGGGTGTTTGTAACGTGCGTGCGTGGCAAGGAAAAGTACTGCAAGGAGCAAACACTCGAGGTGTTCAAGAACTATGCGGAGGAAATGTACGGTGACGAGCTATACCAAGCTGAGGACGAGGAGGAAGAAAAGAAGGACGGTTTTAAAGACGCGGATGATGAGATTGCCAAGGAGCTAGCCTCGATGAAACCAAACAAGGAAAAAGACGTGTTTAAAGCGATGGATCTGGACGTGGAGTGTGTGTTTTTTATCCGAGTGAAAAAGCCCGTTGATGCAGAAAAGTTTGTTGCTAGTATATGTGAAGCCACTCGAGCCGGTAAAGTCCCTCTAGCCCGGTTTGCGCAGAAACTAACCCCCGTGATGAAGACTGCCTCGGCGTCAATGGCAGGACTCAAGGGTCTGGCGCCGGTGTTGGATCGACACTTTCACAATCCTGACCAAAAGCCGCTCAAGTTTGCAATCCGCCCGCAATCCCGGCTGTTTACCGAGCTTACTCGAGATGACATGATCCAGACAGTAGCGGGGATGGTAAACACTGCAGACACTGCCCACACGGTTGATTTGAAAAACTATGACAAGATGATCCTGGTCGAAGGGTTCAAATCGACAATTTCCATGAGTGTGATGGATAAATATGATTCTTTACACAGACTCAACCTGGAACGGTTATACGAGGACGGGAACAAAAAGTAAAAATTTTATATAGTTTTTTCAATTACAGTGGTGTGAGTCTCCCATGCAAGCCAATCGCTCTTTGTATTAGGCAACAGACCCATCTGGCCTAGTTTCCACACCCCGGCCGCCACCGCCAGCAATTGACACACGATGAATGCAAGTTTGGTCATGAAAATGTCATTGCTGTTGTTTTTCGTCACCAGCTGTTCAAATTGCTTGTTGGCGCCCCAAATCTGCTTGACAGGGTTGAGAAAGAACATCATCGAGGTCATCATGATGGGCACGATTTGCAACGAGTTGCCGGACATGTAGCTCATGAACATGTTCATTGGCAACGACTTTGCCGGGGCAAGTGCAATCTCCCACGCCTTTTTCACCTTCAACGTGTCCACGTCCGCCGCATCTTTACTCTTTGCCGAAATATCCTTCTTTTTCTTGTCGGCAGAGAAGCCAGGCGGGGCAGGGACATCCTTCATCCCTATCCGCTGCACTTTACCTGTGTTGGTTTGGCTGTAGTACCAATCTGGTAGTTTCTGTTTCTGGTCGCTCATTTTTTATTTTATACTTTTTGGTGGAGAAAGGAGAAATAAAAAAAAAGCGTTGGGATGAGAAAAAAAAAAAAAGAAGAGAGTTTTTCCTTCACGACAAAAAATAATAAGGAAAAATGAGCACCACGCTAAAAAAGCACCCGGCGCCTAGAACTGCCGGGCACAAGGCCGATTTGTACATCTCTGCCAAATCGCCATTCATCAGCACGGTGAAAAAGGTGACCAAGCTACATACAATGCTGGTCAAGCAGCGCCAACATCGCCGGCACGTATCAGTGTTTGCAACCGGCAAGGCGATTGAAAGAGCGCTGGCAGTGGGGTTGAATTTTCAAAAACAGGGCTACAAAGTTGACATTTATACTGGCACGGTAAATGTGCTTGACGAGCTCGACGACGGTAACGAGGATCACGACGTGGAGCTCAAAAAACGGCCGGTGAGTCGGGTTGAGGTGCAGATTTGTACCCGAAGCTAGAGCTTTTTCAATGCATGCTGGTGAAACTCATCAAAGTCTTGAAAGTCGCGCTTGCCCAGCCCTGGGAATGATTTGACCATCTCGCAAAGCTCAATAACTTTTTGGTAGTCGCGAAGATAGTACGCATGTTCACACGCGCTTCGAAGGATGTTCCGGTCAAACTTGGACTCGAGATCTGCCTGTTTATAATCACGGTCTGATAGCCAAGTCTCGGTCTGCACCAGCGGCTGCTTATACGCCTCTAGCTGTGCTTGAAAGTCCTCCTCACTCTGAGACTTGCGCCGGTTGGGCAGGGTTCTAGTCTTTTGCTCGTTGTCGCTTTCATCGTCAAAGTCGAACAACGGTAGGTCTGACATTATATTATTTTTTTTTTGGCTATGCTGTAATCTGTAGGTGGATTAAAAAAAAAATTTCGTCCCCCCCAAATCGCTAAAAAGGGAGTGCGCACGCAGCACGTGACTTTTTTCAGCCGTATGACTCTCAGCTAGGAAAGTCGATCCCCGAAGTCCGACGTACTTCAGCGGCTTTTCCTCTTTGTATATTTTTTTTGTCAACTGAGGAAGCACGTTGGAAAATTGCCCCTATGGATCGTCATTTGACTGGAAGTTGGCCCAATCAAAACCCCAGTTGATATGAAATTACGTAGCGTGCGTTTTGGTTGCATAACAAACGCATGTACCGAACACGCCCAAATTATTAGGCCAGCTGCAGTGCAGGTGTGCTGGGTTAAATAGAATGTTTGCAATACATGTAAAAAAATCCCGGGCTCGATCAATCGGCTGTACAATGTACTGTACTGTAATGTAGCGACCCAGAAACTCCATTACTCTCCTCTCCCGCGCAGATGATGCATAACATCTCGGGATGTTTCGCCGGACAGCGGTGCGCCGTGATTAATAAGGGTATGTAGCTGGTGAGGTAAGCAATCTCAGACTCTCCCCCCCCCCCCCCCCCCCAACCGCTCAACTGGGGGTTGTAACAGCGCCTACCCGACCACTCAGCTCATTGTGTCTTACAAAAGCTAAGCGATCACCTGTGCAATGGGTTACTGTATAAGTACCGTAATCCAGGAAAACAATTTCAAATGACGGAATAATTAATTACAAAAAAAAAACGTGTTTTGTGGGTAAGCGATTTCTTGTTGATGCTCCTGTGCTGTACTGTACTGCAAAGATTCTTGGATGACGGCGATTTGGTTTTTTAATAAATGTGCTTGCTTTTTTTTTTTTTTTCTTCTTCTTCTCTCGGGGAAATCTGACGGCGCGCGCGCGCAGGTGGTGGCGGCGCACCACACACACGCACACACATTACACCGACCAGCAGTCAGGTATACGTAACAAATCTTACAATCTATCTACCATCAATTAGACTAGCATGAAACTGGGTGGGAGTGAAAGTGAGGGAATAATATGCGTGAAAAAAGAGAGGCAGCAGCGAGAAAATTTGTCAACCCATTTTACGCTACCAAAATGGACTATGGATGGAGTTTTTTTGTTAATACAAGTAATAGACTACGATTCTGGTCAAAACAAAGTTTCATGCGGCTAATCCGGCGTTTGAAGTAGATAACGTGTAAGCTGCAGCCACCCACCCTGACCTTCAGGGACCAGTGGGAGTGGGGGGTGGGAACAGACCTTACTGTAACAAAAAAAAAAAAAAAAAAAAAAAAAAAAAAAAAAAATTATTTCATATATTGAAATAAATTAAATTCACTAAGAAAAGAAAAAAGAAATTGAATAAATAAAATATACATGTGCTTAAAAGTCTCAGTTGGAAGGACGCAGAAACGAATGTTTACCAAGCTCTGGAAAAGTATGCATGTTCATTCGGCTCAAACCGGTACTATTGAACCATGCCTCGTTGAACGTATGGCTATCCCAGTTTTTGTCGCTGACTCGGTCCATAATAGTGTGCAGCAAACTTTTCCAAACGTGCTCGCTCGCCGCTTTTTCCAGGTGCTGGATAGTTACCTGCCGCATGGCGTCAGACAAGTCGCACTCCGAGGTCTTGAACTTGACCCCCATGAACAAATGGGTATGCATTTGCCGTACCTTTTGCTGGTCAAACCCTTGGTGCTGCGCCAAGTAGATTTCAAATGGCCGGACGATCCGTAAATAGCGAACCAATAGTTCTCCAGCAATCCACGGCAAAAACTTGGGTCTCTTCTTGTTGCTGTTCTTGTTGCTGCTGCTGTTGTTGTTGTTGTTGTTGTTAGTAGAACTCGTAGTTGTAGCAGCACCAGGCTGTTCCTTTGGTCGGAACTCGACTTGGTTGTTTGTAATCACCATTGACCGTGCCGTGTCGTGGGTGTTGGCATATGTCCAGTTGAGGCACTCACCAGGTGAGGGAGTGTTGGCAATTGAGCAAAACACCAGGACCATCAACGACTGCAAAAAATCGTCGCATCGGTTCTGGTACTCTTTAACGTCGTTTCCTGACAGCCCATTGCGGAAAAGATTGATACCCGGCGACTGCGCAATTTGTGAAATAAGATATGGGTTGGTGTTCATGAGGTTGCGACCGTCAACCGCAAACGAATACCCCGGGGTGGTGACGTGAATATCGTCAAATTGGTGCTGACGAGCCCACTGCCCGGTGATATCTGCCTGATGATTCCAAGTGATTTCGTTCAACTTGGTGATGCAGGACCTTGCCAATGAATAGTAAAACTTTTCAAATAGAGTGTACCCGTAGGTCAGCACCGCCCCGCGAAACGTGTCCACCGTATAGTATTGTTCGCCCTTGGGTGACACTGGCGAGGTTTGTGACGAACTGGCCTGTGCCGCCATGGACTCCACATCCAGTCGTGGCCTGATCACTTGAGGGGTAATAGTTTGCCGTGGGGGAGAATGCCCATACTTTTGCAAACTCTCCCAATCTTCACGGCGTGGGTGCTCAACAATCAGCATTTCGTCATGCACACAGGTCAGCTTTTCGTACTCCAAATCACTGATTGGAACGTAGGCGTACCCATGTTTGGTAGTACGATATCGCATACACTTTATTGGCCCACTCGGACTGTGGTTCCCAGTAGTTTTGAGATGCGCGTGGATACCCTGTACTGACGAACCGTACAACTTGGTACAACAGTGGAACGCCTCGCACGCTTCAAACCCTTGGATCGCTACCCCATCCCGCTGTAGCTGTTGCTTGGTGATGTTACGAATCGCCTGATAATCGGGGTCGCTTTCGTACCGTTTGTCGATACCCATACAGCCTTTACACCGCGTGCAGTGCTCTTGAAGCTTGGAGTATTGCACTGGCTCGCGACGATAATGGCACACGCCAATCTTGTGACGGCGATCAACTCTGATGAACGTGAACCGCAACGCTCGTGGTTGGTAGCAGTACTTTGGATCAAACCATAAAAAGTAGTGTAATTCACGGGACGAGACGTGTGCTTTCCACTTTTCGCTGGTGTAGCGTCGCCCGTGTGTGTCATTGGTAAACACTTCAATGCACCCTGGAATTGGGCAGTTTAGCTTTTCTTCGGTAAACTCGCTAGTGGCCAGATCGTTTAGCGACCACCCAGGAATTGAGTAGCCAGGACGCACGCTGACTCGTTGGAAACCATCACTCATTCGTCTTTATGAAATATTTTCTTCTTCTTTCTTACCAATAAAGGAGAGAGAAAAAGAGAAAAAGAGAAAAAGAGAAAAAAGGAGGGTGCGAGAGGGATATGTTGGTTATTTTAAATGCTTTTAAGAATTCATCGACTTTTAGATTACATAGGTATGTATGAACTGGCATATTAAAAGGAAAGAAAAAAAAGAAAAAATCCCTTAAAAAAAAGGAATAACAAAATTTGGTATTTTTCTTTTTTGTAATACCTAAGACACTGGATTTTTTTTAAACGTCTCTTTCTCTCCCTCCTCTAACTTGCTTTTGCTAAACATCCGGGTAGCGAGATCACACCCACCCTCAGAGTGATTTTTTTTTTCTTATCTTTTCTTTTCTTATTTTTTCTTTTGTTCCCTTCGATCTGTGTTCTTCCTCAAGTGGTTCGACAGGTTTAACGTCGAAACAATAGAGATGAGAGGCAAGCTTATATCCCGTGTTTATTTATTTATTGGTTCCTAGAAAAACAACCTGCAGTCTTTAATTAGGAAACAATGGATGGCTCTCCCCCCTGTGGATTATCTCATATATCACGCTTCTATACACATTGATCAACGGTTTTTTTCGGGTTTGGACACCTTTCCCGCAATCGATCCTTTTTCAATTAAAAAAACCCCGTTGCGATGGACCGTAAACATTAGCATCAATAAACAAGACTCAGTCCCCGATTTTTGCTTTTTTTATAGGTGTCTTCACTATCGAAGCTTGGATTTTTTTTTTTTTTTTTTTAAAAAAAAGGAAGGCTTTGTTCCGGGCGTTGGTTGGTTGGTTATAGAAACAGCGCGGGATCTGAGTAAACAAAAGCCGCGCCAATACCATCTCGACTGTCAAACATGTTCAAGGAGGGATCAAAACACGTCTCGCTTTTTAACCAGAATGCAACGATCACTAAGGGTATCTCATGAGCTGCATATACCTCGGGGACCGTAATGTTGTTGCCGGCGGCACAGCCAAACACTAAACCCAGCCCGACGGTATATATTTGTCTGTACAGTATACCTTTTGGCCTATTAAACTCCATAGTTATTGCTTATACTAGGCACGGGTGATAAGAACCACGTGCTAAAATTCTCTTGGCCCCTTTTTCTTCTATTATACAGTACTTTATTTTTGGGTTCGGAGGACGGCTTGAAACACTCATCGCGGACATCCTCAAAGTGGACAGTTGGACCGTTAAGGTTCAAATCAGGGAGATAAGAACGAGAGACAGGGGAAAGCCAAGAGAAAAAAAGTAAAAAAAAAAATAAACAACCAGAGCAAGGCTGTTCTTTTATACTCGTGCTCGCTACTTTAACGAGACATGGTCAAAAAAAAAAAGTTGTCTTGAAATTCTAGTGGGGGAAGGTGTTGTCGCACAAACTAAGATCGATAATACGGCCCTGCAGGTTTTCTTTCATTAATATATCGGGAGCCGATATCGGTCTACCTATCTACCGGTATACTGTGCGCCGCAACTTTCTGCTCGACATCCGCTTCTAATTTCACCTCCATAATCGCCTCCGTCTAGTGCGCAAAATGAGAGTTGACCTGGTGCAGTAGTACCACGGCGATTTATAAACATACTCAAACTACCTTTAATTAAATGCCCTTCTCTTTTATTTGATGCATCGAACGGGGTTGTATCATATAAAAGATATAGCTATAGGTCTATAGCTACCCGGCCGGTAGCGCTAGGATTGGGAGTTGCTTTTTTATTTTTTTTACTTCCAAAATTAATACAAGGGACCCCCCGACCTAACTTTCCTTTATCAATAGCTTGATTAAAGGACTAGCGCCTTGAAAAGAAAAATGAAAAAAATGAAAACAGAATTTTTTCGCGGCCAGATCGCTAATGGCAGCATACCCCGACCGCGATCCCTCTAACGGAAAGTATTTACGCTATCATCGTGAGGCTGGGCATACCAAGACTTTTTTTTTTTTTTTCTTTTCGCACAGAACCTTTCTTTGCAAAACAAAAACACCATCACCACCTCTATTCTTGTTTATTATTTCTCGTCATCAAGTGTGAATCTCTAAAAAGCAAGGGAAAATCTTTTGTCTACAGTAGTCGGTGGGAGAGGCAGGGAAGAGACCCCGAGCGGGTTCCTGATTAGGCATAATTTGCGTTTCCCTCCCACTATCGGGGGCCCGATCCTCTGCTCTCCATCCCACTTTTCTAACCATCGCGGCTCCAGGGACTGAGGCTCAGAATTACTGAGACCTGAGCTAAGCGAACAACTTTTACGTGGATTTACAAATGCCAAGGCTCAAAAGCTTCTTTCTTTCTTTTTTTTTCTTTCTGTGATCATGTTTCTTTGTGGAGTCTGATAGAGTGTTTGCATGCCAAGAGGTTCTTTACATTGATTTGGGTATTGATCACCTTTTATGGCATTCCCGTGTTGCACAAACGCGCGAGGTGTCAAACATGTCTGCTAAACAGTGGCCTGATCATTGAGTAAAGTACTACGGGGCCTTTCGTTTTGCAAAGTTGTTTTGCGGGGTAGAAAGGTTGTTCTTGATGGCACACCCCAGGGTGAGACAAGAGCATAGAGTCGTAAAGTAGGTGACGCCATGGTCTGTCTAAATCCGCTCAGTCCGCTGCTGGTTTTGCTCAGGGTACATTTTGTCAATCCCGACCGTCATTTTCCTCATTTGTGAGCTTGATTTTTTTTCCCTCTATACTCGGTCATTTTGAATGTCAAAAAGCTGGGTAGCTTTGCGAGGGCTGCCACCGCATCATCAACATAAATCACTCGAAGTACTTGGTATTGGTACGATGCTGTCTTGCGTGAGCACTGAGCTCAAGGGGAGGCGAAGAAAAAGAGACCTGGCAAAGGCGTCATTTGACTATTTACAAATATTAAATATATATACAGATTACAAAACATTATCGCACCGCTGGCATAGTTCTTCCTCAACGGTACTGGTGAATTGCCAGCACCGCGGGCATTTATGCAGAGTTGGCGGCGCTACCGAGACTTTGCATCCCTCCGCGTCCGCAGTGTACACCCAATCGGCGGTATTACTCACTGGACTATCCAAATGGACTCGCGACGTGATGAAGATGGCTGGGAGATGTTCCTCGTATTGCTTCAACAACTGGGCCATTTCCGGGGTGCTATCGCTGATATGCACTTCGGACCCTAGAGACGACCGGATATGTTTCAAGGTTCGGCCTTGCTCCATCGCATCCAACACTGCGTCACGCACCTTGTCCAACGCCACAAAGTCCTGCTTGATCTGCTCGTTGTGCCATTCCGCGGGTAGACTACTCCACCCCAGCATAAACGGTGACTCGACGCCCTTGGTGATAAACTGCGGCGCGTGCTCAAACACCTGCTGGGTTAGTAGCGGGGTGATTGGAGACAAAATGTCCAAGTAGGTCTTGATGATGTGCGCAAACACGTACTGGATATTTCGACGCGATTGGGACATGGCGTGATCGGCGTAGATCCTATCCTTGACAATATCAAAGTAAAACGCGCTAAGGTTGGTGTTCATGTGGTTCTGGACATGTTGAACCACCCGGTTAAACTGCAAAGCGTCGTAATCCTTGGCACAGGCAGCTTCCAACGCGTGCAAATCATGCAGCGCTTTTTTGTCGGTTGGGAAAAGCGCGTCATACTCAACCTTGGCGCCGTCATACCCGCCCATATTCCCCAGCATAAACTTGAAGGTTAGCCGGATCTTTTTCAACACGGACGCGATTTGCGCCAAGGAAACAGTGGAGAGGGACACGTCAGCAGTGTAATCAGTCTGCGCGATCCACAACCGCAGCCCATCAATCCCTAGTTTTTCCTTGCCCTTGCCCTGCTTTGGCTCGTTCTTGACATCCTCAGGCAGCATAATATTCCCCAGTGACTTGCTCATTTTCCGCCCGTTCTTGTCCATTACAAACCCGTGGGTGATTACTTTTTTATACGGCGCTTCTGTGCCGCTAGTAGAGGCGATTTTGGTCAGCAGCGAGGATTGGAACCAGCCTCGGTGTTGGTCCGACCCTTCAAGGTAGTAGTCCGCCTGTGGAGAATCCAGCATGGTCCAAGACGTGCCGCTATCAAACCAAACATCCATAGTTTCAAACCCCTTTTTATACATCAACCCGTTGTAACCGGTTGGAAGCCACTCGCTCACATCCGCCTCGTCAACAAACCACGCGTTGATCCCCTTTTCCTCTACCCGTTGGATGACTTTGGTAACGGTATCGTGGGTCATGAGCAGCTCGCCGGTTTCTCGGTGGTAAAACGCGGGGATCGGTACTCCCCACAACCGCTGGCGGGAGATACACCATTCGGTACGCGATGTGGTAAACGCCCTGAGCCGACTCTCGCCCGCCGCTGGGACAAACTCCACTTTATCCAGCGCCGCCAACGCCCGCTGCTTGATTGACGAAATGTTTGCAAAAAACTGCGCCGTGGCACGAACCATCACGGGTGTTTTGGTCCGCCAATCCAACGGCACGTTGTGTTTGTACCCTCGGTCAATCGACACCACCGCGCTTGCTTGTTGCGCCAGCTCAATAACTCGTTCCTGCTCTTTCCGCGCGTTTAATCCCACCAACTGGTTCAACGATGGGTGGAGATCCTCCGTCCACTGCCCCTTGTCGTTGATTGGCGAGTATGGGTCGGTTAATCCGTTCTCCAAACACATTAGATAGTCTTCCATCCCATGGCCCGGAGCGCTGTGGACCAACCCAGTACCACTCCCCGCAGTGACGTGGGACCCGCTGAGAATTGGAAAGGTTTGGTCAGCCCCCTGCATAAGGCAAGAGTATCTCAGCCCTACTAGCTGGCTACCTGGTAGTTTTGTCAGCAAGGAGGCAGGCGTCCCATCCGCGTTGGTGATTTGTCCCGACTGATCACACGCCACTAGTACATTCCCATGCGCGTCTGATTTATACACCCCGTATTCAATCTCCGGGTTTACGGCAATGGCTCGGTTGGACGGCAGAGTCCAAGGTGTAGTAGTCCAAATCGCAGCGTGGACCCCATCCACCCCGTTCACCGGCGAATCAAGCTTGTATTTGATGATAAGCGCCGTGGATTGTTTTTCGCCGTACTCCAGCTCTGACTCGGCGAGCGCGGTTTGACTCTCCACACTCCAAAACACGGGTCGGAATTTCCGTGAAATCAACCCCTTGTCCATCATCTCGCGAAACACCCCCAACTGCCGAAGTACGTAGTCGTTGGTGAGGGTTTTATAGGTTGGGGCCGACCAATCCGCCATGACCCCAAAGTTTTTAAACTCCGTTAGTTGCTCACCCACCATTGACATTGCAGTGTTGGCGCACTTGGTCCTCCGTTCCTCCATGCTCCACTCATTCACCTTGACCTTTTTTTTCCGCGCGGTTTGGATCGTGGTCATTTCAATTGGCAGGCCATGACAATCCCAACCCGGAATATACTCAACTCGATTGCCTCGCATCACATTATACCGGTTGATCAGGTCCTTGATCACCTTGTTCATTGCATGGCCCATGTGAAGCGAGCCATTTGCGTAAGGTGGGCCATCATGCAGCACTTTGGTGGTGGATTTGGGCAGCGACTTTTCCTGCCATTTGTACACCGCCTGCCCCGTCAGATCAACCAACCTTGCCGACTCCTCGGGGGTTGGCGAGGTCGTGTTGAACGGGGTATAGGGCAGAGCCAACGTATCCCCGTACTTTTTGTACGCATTGGATACCGTACTATACACCCTCTTGCCTATCATCTGTTTCGTTTACTAGGGTCGGTCTAGATCTCGGTGGGAGGTTTTGGAATTTTTTTTTTTTTTTTTTTTTTTTTTTTTTTCGACAAATTTTATCTTGTTAATTTTTCACCCGCCCCCCTCCCCTCCAACAAAACCAGCATGATCCGGTCATTATTCACACTCAACCTAGCGTCAAGGCTGACAACTCGCCAATACTCTACAGTCCGGGACACGGTCAAGCGGCTAGATAGTCGGAAGACTTATCTGATTGATCGGTATACTAGCATTCTTCGTAAATCCCCTGTGGTGCTTGTGTGCCATAACAACACGCTAAACAAGACTGAGAATGGGAACACTCGGGCCAAGATTGAAAAGGCAGGTGGTAAGCTGATAGTCACCCGGTCAAATCTGTTCAACGTGGCGCTACGTGGGTTGAGCGCTGAGGATCCAGCGTCCAAACAGGCCCAAGCTGAGCATAAGAACACAACTCACCCTCTCAGCAAGCTGTTTTACGGTCCAACTGCAATTGTCACGTTTGATGAGCTTGCCCCTCAGGCAGTGGAGCAGGTGGTCAAGGTGCTTGACAAATCCAACGAGCGGTTGATTTTAATGGGTGGGTTGGTTGATGGCGACGCCTTGTCTCGCCAGTCAATTGACCAGTTCAAGACTCTACCTTCATTGGAACAGATGCATGGACAACTGGTTGGCGTTTTGTCTGTTTTGGGTGGAGCTGGCCTGGTGCAAACTTTGGAAGCTTCACAAAAGGTGCTATACCTGACTATGGACGAGCGGCGAAAAATGCTTGATCCAAGCGAGGAAAAAAAGACCGACGAATAACTTGTACATAATGCTTTATATATTTTTTTTAAAAAAAAAGTTCATGATTTATTATTAGAGGAAACTACCGAAAGAAAAAAACAAAAAAATACTTCAACAACATGGGGCTCGTAAATCGTCATTAATAATAATGAGAATAATAATAAAAAAAGAGGGAAAAAAAAAAAAAGGAGCTACTTGGCATACAGCACAAGCTTGTTTTTACCCGCCAACGCCGTTTCAAGCTCGGTATCGTTAGTGAGCTGGTCCAGTTCACCGCTTGCCTCATCCTTATGCAGCAGAGTGACTCCTTCCAGCCCCAACCGCTCGCTGATTCGGCCCAACAGGCTGGAAAATGTCACAGACGCCGGAACTCGAATTGCAATCAAATCATCCTCGTGAAACACCTTCACTTTGATAAATGAGTCCTTACCCGGAGACATTGATCCGTTGATTGAGTAAGATTCGGATGGTTTGGACATGTGGTGCGAGGTGAAGGAATACGATTCCGACGGCTGTTGTTTGTGTTGCGGCGCCATTTGCGCCGCTGGTTGTGGATGATCAGTCACGGTTGTTTCAGACCCCACACGCCCATGGCTGGACGAACTAGACGGTTGTTGCTTGTGTTGCGAATACTCAGCACCACCAGTTGGCACCGTATCACCAGTATCAAAACTATCCGTCACGTCAGCGTTTGTGTTAGTAAATTCTTGTGGTTGTTGCTGCTGTAGAGAAGTAGCAGGTTGAGGCTGTTGCGGTGGATCATTGCTACTATTGACATGAGCTGGCGGTTGTGGCATAGTGTTGGTTCGATGTGGCGTCTCAATATCTCCAGTCCGCATCGCAAACAAATACTGCACGATTGGCGAGTGGGAGATGTACGACGGCATGGAGATTAGATTCCGCACATAATCATCCAAATTGGCCCGTCGTTGGGACGAAATCGAATCATTCACATAGGTCAACGGACCAGGCATAAACGGCAAAGTTCGCTGCTTGCCAGTCCGCCCAGCTTCCTCCGGAAACTCATCCAGCAGCTTGATTTGAAAGTCATAAAAGTCTTGATAGTACCGACACAAATTCCGGTACCGCCCATTGCTCAACTCGGCAACCACCAAATACCAATACCGACCCCCATCAAACGCGTACTTATCAACCGATGCGGTAACCACCATTGGTCCCTGGTTTGTAGAGTTTGTAGGTGACGGTAGTGGCTGATGCTGCTGCTGCTGTTGTTGTTGTTGAGGTTGAGGTTGTTGAGGTTGCTGCTGCTGTAGTGGTTGCTGAAGTTGGTTTGATGATTCGGATTTTGGATACGCAGTCTCGTTAACTGCCAGTTTCTGCATTTGTTGAGCAACGTTTTGATCGTCCTCAAACCGCCCTAGGGGTATACTCGACGCCTTGTACTCGGCAGCCATTCGTTTCCACTCCTCAACCCGCGGCACACCGGCCGATCGAATCGCGTCCTCCACGTTAGTAACTGGCTGACCACTGGCCAAGTCACGAATCTGTACAAACGAGATTGGAATTAGCCCTGGTCCGCCCAACCGACCAATCGGCTTGGCCACAAACCATTCTTCATTGGACTGAGCAATGACAATGATTGACTCGCCCTTCTTGGCCTGCAACTCATCAGGTCGTTCCGCCTCAAAATCGTACAAAACTACCCCATACAACGGGCTTTGGCCGGGGCTGCCACTCTGGCTAGGAGTTGAAACATGACCCTGCCCTGGTGCTACTCCGGCTGCAGCCCGACCCTGCGAAATCCGCTGGCTGTTATTATTACTATTATTGTTAATGCTCGACAACCCGGCGTAATGCTGGTTTTGCTGATGCAAATGTTGTTGCTGGACAGCATGGTCATCGCCAGTAGTTGGGTTGACGCTGGTCAGTGGGACAGTTTGAATCGCATCGTTGCGGGATACAATCTCAAAATACGACACTGGAACCATGCCCCGGAGATTGGAAGGTGGGTCACAGGCCTCGTACCAATCTGGATCGTTTTCATTTCCCACAACGTATAAAAAATCGCCCTTTTGGAACCCTAGCTCACCGGGGCCCTGACTATTGTAATCGAACTTTGCCTTGATGATTTTCTTGGGTGGTGTCGTCGCCAGCTTGCTCTTTTGAAACCCTGGCGATGTCCCAGCGCTCTGTGGTGACCCTAGCCCTGCCCCGCCGCTACCTCCTCCTCCTCCTCCTCCTCCTCCTCCGCCTCCATTGCTGCTAGATGACGTCCGTTTCTCGCCCTTGAGTGATCGTCTCAGGCCCTACCGCTTGTTAGTTTTGATACCCCCTAAAGTGTTTTCATACCTTTATCATCACTGTTTGATTATCCTAAAAAAAAAAAATAAAAAAAAAAAGGTGTAGTCGTATGTTTTACTCTGTACTCTGTATTCTGTGGTGTATCGACTCTTCGTGGTACAGTCTTGTGCCTCGGTAAATATCGTATCTTCTGTATCGCAAAACAGAGTTTAATAGAGAACAAAGTTTGGCGTGGATATAACAATGGGTTTTTATTCCGTTATTGAGTGGCTGGAAAAGAGTTGTGAGAAGGGGGAAAAAAAAAAAAAAAAAAAGGTGGGAGGAAAAAAAAAAAAAAAGGGTGGCCGTGTATAGATGTGTGGATTGGGTTTCTGTGACTTTCTGTGATTTTCGTGTGCTTTTTACAATAAATAAAAAAACCGCTACACTGCACAGAAAAGTGTGTGAGAAAAATAAAAGTTATGCGGTGTTGTGTTGCAGTGCCGGTTTATTAACTTGGGAGCAACTGTTTCTGTTTCTCTCTCCAGACAAACAAACCACACACAATGCTTCGAGATCTGATACTAATGTCGCACCGTGATGGTTCTGTCAGCTGGGCTGCTCTACTATTACAACAACGGGTATCATCATGAGCATAGTGGGTGTTGAGCGAGTTCGACTGTACCTGTAGCGGGCGGCGATGAGGCGGACTTTTTTGGACGCTGATTTGGGCGAGGCATTGGAACAAGAAGGAGAGGAGGTGGAGCATGTGGAGGATGGTTAGCCCCACCAACCCCGACGAATTCGGGATCCAAATCGAGTGGTGGGCAAGAAAAAGACAAAAGTCGTTGGCCAAGAAGGACCGAATTCGAGCGTATAACGAGTATGTGCGTCAACGTGCCGAGGAGGAGCGGGCAAATGCAGCGAGAGTACGAGGAATAGCATGCTGGGCAGATTTCTGAGGATAAAGCTCGTCAGCAGCAAAACGAATCAGCGGCCGAGGCAAAAATCAAGGCCCGGCAAGGAGCTAAGCAACAAGAGGAACTGGACGAAAGGGAAAAGCGTGGTAAATGTCCGGGAAACTCTTCGGGATGAATTGCAGCGATTGAATTGAATTGAAATCTTTTATTCTGGTATATAGTAGAGAATTATAGCGAGCCAGCGACCCGTGAGTTGAAGTGTTCTAGTTGTTGGTTGGTTGTTCTTGTCTAATGAATCCACTGCCATCGCCTAATCGGCCACCTCCTGCCGCGCTTGCTCTGGGTCGGCCTCCGTTTGTTGCCGTTCCAACCGCTCGTATCGTTTATCCTGCTTGATAAACCCCGCAATCGCCTTCACTTCCTCTGTACTGGCTCACACCTATTGCAGCGATCTGGTAAGGTTAGATTTTGAATACTGAGATTGAGCACCGCAATCTCGGCATAGGGTCGAGTTGGATTCGACAAGCTGGCAGAGTTTATGAATAGTCAGTAGCTTGGCTTATCCGATTCCCAAAAATGCGCGGCGAGTTGGAATGACCAGGTAGTATGATTTTTGAGCTCCAAGATATACTTGTTTTTGGGTTTTCTCTTTTGAAATTGGTTACAATAAGCTGGACGTGAGGTAAAAAGACGCGGGCCAGCGTGCTCTCCTCCCTGTCACGACCTGAAATTGGTACTTGATCTTATTTATCGATATAAAGTAAGCTGTTGACCGTACACTGAATGTCCATCGGTGTCTAAATTTCAATTGGTCATGTAGACGCTTGTTGGGAAATTTCGGGTTTGAGTGGTTTGATACAATTTCAGTAATTCGATTCTATAGTACAATATGCTAACATTGATGGAATAGAAGAAAAGGGTGGTTGGAATAGCCATACTAGTATCAGTCTTTAGATAAAATCCCGATGGTATGTAAAATAAAGGTTCCAAGCTACAACCCAACACTATCTCATACTGCAACACTACCCCTGTTTACAAACCAGTCACAGTCAGTAACCTCAAAACATCTAACAAAATCTCACCCAAAGTGGGCAATTTTCCTGCCTTCATTCTTTGTCAACAGCCAATATTCCCACACCGACAACAATCTAGGCTCAACAGTAAAATTTCACACCACAGCAACCCAGGCCCTAAACGGCACTATCTCATGCTACAACAAGCATGATACTGCTCGGCTGTTTTGCCGGTTGCTGTATTGGCTGTACTTACTGGGGCGAGGTAGTAGTCGAGCTAAACTTTTGAATTCTGTTCTTGGCTAGCAAGTGCTACTGCCCCCCCCCCCCCCCCTTCACACTACCAGCCGACTTTGAAGGCATGGGATGCAAAGACGAGGTCTCAAAATCGTAAATGACAGCTCTGGATCTTGTGTTGTCAATTAAAACATCACAATCCTCGGTAAAATCCAATTTTTGAAGATCGCCATGAACAACGCCGGCCTCGTCGAGGGCTTCATGCGCTTCCTTGACCAACTCATCACTATCGTAGTCATCGTCCGGAGATATGCCGTCGATATATTCCAGCAACAAGTAGTACTTTTCAGCGCAGGCGGAAACGGGCATGCGGATTGAGCCATATTGGTATAGCTCTGGAAAGCACTCACGTTTTTTACTCCCCTTTTTGAACACACTGTCAAGCCGATTATAGGCCCGAACCTCGCGACAATAATTGCCCAATTCCAACGGAGTGTACAGTTTGAGCAGGGCATTGCAAATTTTGCCATCCGGTAGAGTGTGTTTGACGACAAAGATGTTGCGGCTTCGGCAAAGTGGGCTATATGGCCATGCAAAGATATGAAACGCTGATAAACTCGTGTTGGTAGCCTGGTCATTTTTGATAAGCCCTTGCAGAAGAACGTCGCCGACTCTCTTTAAAATTTGCAACGCGTGACCGACGCCAGCGGAAAAGGCATATGCACCGTAGCCAGGTGTGGGATTACGGTAATCAAGCAGATCACTCATACCAGAATCCCGGGCCCGCGCGGCGTACATTTCATTTGGTGTTGTTGTTGGATGATTGGCAAACCAGTTCGTTGGCTCAGGTTTCCTCGAGTTTAGACGTTGCAAGAGCGTTCTCCCTTTTTGACAGAAGTCATGACCGTTCAATTGCAGGAGAGCTGCCGCATCAACTATTGGGCTCACTAACGAGGCGAGGACATTCCACACAAGCGTGGGATCATCGCTGGTTGATGTCCAAAGAGCATTGGGTGTATACAGTAATTTCCCCGAGTCTTTTTCAAAATCGTAGCTTTGAGGATCATCACTAGTGCTGAATGCAGTACAAGACGCGCCATCCACCATAAACATGGTTAAACTAGGACCGACACTATATCCTGGGCCATTACCAAACGGTGGGGGAGCGGCCTGGCTGGGTGGTGGCATTCCAGAAACTTGAGCTAGCAGGTGAACCTCGAGTCGATGATAGGTTGAGACGATAAGTTGCTGGGAGTGGGATTTCATGTTGTTTTTGCACTTATTCAAGCTGGTTTCCCAATCAGGCGCATAACCACCACCTAGTGCCTCAAACAACCGTGCGCTCTCTTCAAAATCAGCCCTGTCGATATCTGTCAGTATTCCACCCTGGTTTTGGACAGAAAGGCCGGTCCCAGAGCTTAACTGTTTAGCCTCTACCGTAGCGATGGTCACTTCAGTCACACAATTTAGACCATCGGGGCCCTTGGTCACGAACTTGACTTCAACGACCTGATCAGGGATTGCTTTGTCCAGGGCGATTGGGATTTCATTCAATGCCGAGCTAACTTGGTTATCGGGGTCGAGATCTTTGCTAGGAGTATGCTGATTTGAGTTCCTGCAGGTGACTGAGGATACACCTAAAGGTTCAAAAAGTTCCTCCAAAACTGGCCCAAGACGTCGAAGAATTCTCCCAAATGAGCCGCGGACGTATTCCTCAGGCGCACCTGATTCGTAAAAAGGGTCAATGAACTCGACCATCTTTGGAAACCTGATTCCGGGCCCTAGGAGGTTATTAATGTATTTGTTTGCGGCCGCTTCCCCTACTACTTGCATCTGATCCTCTGCAGGAAGCATTTCCATGCCGTGTTGTAACAGTACATCGATGTATTGCTCGCCCAGAATCCGTTCACGGTGATAGCCCGGTGGCGCCCCGGTCGTACGTTCCAACGTGGGGATCACGATGCTAGTAAACTTGAAAACATTTGCCCAGTTATTACCTTTTGCATGCGTTTGCAACTTCGGTAGCAACTCCGGTAATAGCTTCACCCTGTCTAGCGATTTAGGCGGTTCAGTGAGGAATTCATGAGTAAACACAGCTTTGGTGATCATTTTGATTTCATAATTGCACACCAAAGCTGCCTGTCGCGGGTAGCGAATGGCGGCCCGCGAACTGATCCAACCCCCAATCGCCAGTGATATCCGCAAGAGCTTTGAAAGATCAGATTCTCCTTGGAATCTTTGAATCATGGCTTGATCACCTGCCATGTTGCGCCGCAACTCTTGGCAATGGTCGTGAAAATCCATACAAAACTCGTTGAGATCATCAATACCATTTATTATCGAAGAAACAGAACCGTTGTAGACTTTGAACAGTTCCTCAATGGAACTGAGAAGGTGCTGAAACCCGCACAGCATCCCGACGTGCTTTCCATATGCGTGAATCTCGGCGCTATCCAAGTTGAGCTTTGAACGAGTGCCCCATTTCGCATCAATTTCATCCGATAGCTGTGTGGAAAGTGCTAGCAATTTTTGGACGCATTCAACAGATAGGCTGTGTTGCCCTTGAGCGCACCCTTGCTCAACTGCGTCAAGACTTTGAATCAACTGTGGATCAATAGCTAAAAACCCTTCGTTCAACCGCGCTCTAAAAATCTGGCACAGTATTGGAGTGTCGCGTATATAGTGCTGCCCCTGTGCAGTCCCCATCTCATGGAGCTCAAACGAGAAATCCGATCCCGGTTCACCAGACATGATTGAAGTGTTGTTAAATTGTTCAAAAGAGTGGTTGTCGAAAAGCTGCGGAATCTACAACACTGAAAGCTTGTCACTCTACTTGCCTCTACTTGCCCAACCCTTACCCTTGCCTTAACCTAACCCTAACCCCAACACCCAACACGTCACTAGCCAGTGCGGCGCGGTAGAGTGCCGGGAGTCGGAGTCGGAGTCGGGACCACAGGACCCAGCTTCATCACCGGCACCAGCTGGTCCGCCGCCACAACCGCCACGACCGAACCAGCAGCAGCAACAGGTACGGGCAATTCCGACCTCCGGCAGCTGCACCAACGCAGCATCGTCCACAAAACTTCAACAACTTGCCGCCACAAGCGCAGCAACAGGCAATCTACTCACGCTTGCAACTTGCGGCCGATGCAGTGGCTGGAACAATGCAAAAAAAAAAACCCAAATTGGTATCGTGGTGGGCCGGGAGGTGGGCCGGAAGTTCGAACCTGAGCAAGATTCAAACAAGATTTGCGAGATCCACTTTTGATAACCAAGATGTAAATAGAATATCTCGGTGGGTGGTGGTGGGTTGCAGCCGTGGCAATAATACACTGTACTGTAAAGTAAACTTGATGAGTGTCTGAGGCCTAGTTTCAATTTCAGTTTCAGTTTCAGGAGAGAGCAATTTCCTATCGAGCACAAGGGAGTCTAGATGCACGGAAAATGCATCCTTTTACTGATATACTTTGCCGTGCCGTGCCTGGTCTTTGGGTCTCAGGCTCCGCTTTGATCAACTACTGTAAGCAAGCCAAACCCAATATTTTTAAGATCTGAGCTAAATTTTACCAAGTTTCACAGATCCACCAATGACGTTTGTGAAGAAATTTAAACTCAAACGGGTCAGTTTACTTCGGCTGCACCTTATCAATACTGTAGATGGAATCGAAGCTTTTTTCTTTAAAATTCAGCCCTGGAAAGTTGCAAACCTATTGTACAGTACAGTACAGTAGAGTTTTGACGCTTCTGATTCTTTTTGGACTATTACATTATGCAAGTAAGGCGAAAATACCCTGGTAGCTCATCGCCATCTTTATTCAGGTGTGGAGTATTATATTTATACTGTCATATCAGTCCATGTTCGTTAATAGTTCGAGCCAGCCGGATACACCCAACTCAGCCCTGCTGTTTCTTTTCTAACGTTGGGTCTTTTCCAACCCCCTAGTGTACTGAATATAGTGGTAAAGTGACGGAAATAACGAGGGGCTGCGCGCGCTAACCACCACCGCATTAATTTTCCACGCACTTACAGTACAGTACACTAAAGCGCTACCAGCAGTAGCAACGAAATCCCAAGGGAAAATTACGTGATCAGCCACAGCGCCCACCCCTCCACAACAGCACTAGAAAAGAAAAAATAACCCCCCCTCGCGATCTGCCCTTTAAACAATAAAAACAGATAGACAAGATGTACTCGCTGGAACGAAAAATCGCACAATTAGCCGTGACTCGAGCTTGCCGATTGGCCAAGACTGTGGCATCTACCAGCACCGAATCCATCACAAAGTCTGACGACTCGCCAGTGACGGTGGCTGACTTTGGGGCGCAAGCAATAATCATCAATGCCATCAACAAGGCCTTTCCAAACGACGAGATTGTCGGCGAGGAGGACGCCACCAATCTACGAAGCGACGACAAGCTACGATCCAAGGTGTGGGGGTTGGTGAACGACGCCAGCAACGATAATGTCAGTGAAATTGCCAGATTGTCAAGTGCTGACGACATGTGCGACGCAATTGACGTGGGCAATTCCCAAGGCGGCAACAAGGGCCGAATCTGGGCATTGGATCCAATTGATGGCACTAAAGGGTTTATCCGAAAGGGTCAGTACGCGGTGTGTTTGGCGCTTATTGTTGACGGCCAAGTGCAGCTAGGGGTTATTGGGTGTCCAAACCTAGGCGCCGAGGGATCGTTGTTTACCGCCATAAAGTCCCAAGGCGCACAAGTGGCCCCACTATCCAATGTTGACAATCAACAAGCAATTAGCTTCAACAAGTGTGATGACTTGAGCCAGGCCACGTTTTGCGAGTCTGTGGAAAGCGGCCATTCGGCGCATTCCACACAGGCCGCGATTGCCGCCAAGCTTGGAATCACCAAAGAACCAGTGCGAATGGACAGCCAGGCCAAGTATTGCTCGATCGCACAGGGCCAAGGCGATATTTATCTCAGATTACCGGTTAAATTGTCGTATGAGGAAAAGATTTGGGATCACGCCGCCGGTAACGTTCTCATCACCGAAGCCGGTGGCCAAGTTACCGACATGCACGGCCATGCGCTTGATTTTGGAGCTGGCCGAACTCTCAAGAATAATAAGGGTGTTGTTGCCAGTGCCTTGGCGATCCACGACAGGGTGCTTGCCGCGGTAAAGGAGACGCTCGATGCGGAGGCCAAGTAGCTATCAATTAGCTATCAATTAAGCACCATCCATTCTATAGTGGACTTTATTAGTACTAGTACTAATGGTTCTAATGGGTAACCCCCTTCTTTTTTTTTTTTTTTTTTTTTTTTTTTTTTCTAAAAGTCTCACTTACTACAAGTCTCGGACTCGGCCGGGTGGAGAAAAGGCGGGACTTCCGAGTCGGCCGAAAACGCTCCGCATTTTTTTCAACTCAGCGCTCCGAATTGAGCCGAGTCCTTGCATCCCGATGGCCGTGAGCGCGCGTTTCACCCTTCTTTTTTGTTACAATATACTCCAGAAAATTATGGAACCTGGAGTAAAGGAGGAACAAACGAGCCCCCGGCTCCGGGATCGGGACCGGGACCGGCAATGTGACCACCGCGAAACACACAAATTTCGTCGCAAATAAGTTATTCCGCTCCATCCGCTCAGGCGGTCGGTTGGATTTGCAGCGCGTTAAAAAAAAGCGATTATTGTAATGCAATTAATTTAGGAGCGGGTCGGTGCGGTGCGGTCACAAGCCCCCCCGAGTCTTTCCTTTACTGATCTGTACTGTACTGTACTGTACTATAGTCTTGGGTGCGAAGGGCAGGCGCTTATTGCCAAAAAAGAAACCCCACCCCCCTCCGGGGGAGCGCCTTTACTCTTTAAAGCTATGGATTATGACGAAAGTCCCGTTATTTTTATCCCTTTTGCTTATACAGTATACTTTCCCACGCGACTATCACTATCACAACCTTAATATCCAAACTCTCTATTCGATTCTAGCCATCAACTAATCACTATTCTTTACTACTACTACTACTACTATTACGCACAAAGATTATCAAAACACTCGGCATTGTAAATTTCACTCGCACTCTGACGTGAATTTTCTCGAACCAAGCATCTCCAACAATCCCAGCACACGCGATCAGCACTGGAATTTTTTCGACAGTAACCGGCAGTTTCCTTGCTCCACTACTTGTTCACTTATTCTCAAAACAGTACACTAGTTGTTTGCACAATTTTCAAACAACCAGGTTTAGTTCACCTTGTCTAGTTTTGACTATCGAGACATTGACCAGACGGTAATCCTCCTTGTGCCTTTGGTAGTGCGCACAACACACACGTTTAAAAAAAAAAACAAATTGCCTAAAATACCCGAGTCCACGCACCTCCAGGTTAAATTAACTAGAGCCAGGTCAACAATTTTTCACAACGAAAAAACACACCACTCGGAATTTTTGACTCTTTCCTTTTTTTTCCCTCTCTTTCTCTCCCTCTCTTCTTTCTTCATATTGCTAAGTTACAGCTCAAAGAAAAAAAAAAGTCTAATTCGACCCGAATTGATCCAGGTTGTTCAAACATTGTATATTATTTGCAAGACTTGATCAACTCCACAAAACCTTTTTTTCTCCTCCTCTTGCTTTTCACTATTCTATTCCACTTTTACTTTGACTTTTTTTTTTTTTTTTTTCTTTTAACTATTCACAATGGCCACAGCAACCCAGAAAGCCAGCACATCATCAAACACCGGTGGGTCAAATAGCGGAACAGGGTCACGATATGTGCCTATACGACCATTATTTCGGCCATTGTTGCCAAAACCAGCTCCAACGGCAAACATAAGCGGTAAATCAAAATCGCAGCCGTCATCGGCGTTCAAGCCAAAAATGTCCGCGTCATCATCGGCAACGTTATCAACATCATGTACATCGCTAAAAACGTCAACCAGCAGCACTTCACCCACAACCACCCCATCACCCGCAGCAAGTTCATTACCCAAGACGACGGCCAAGGTGAATAAATCGACCAAAGCAAACAAGGAGAGTGTATCATCGACGAATTGCGCAAACAAGTCGGCAACAATGGGTGGTTCGTTAAACGCAGCGGCGGGCCCAGCGGCGAAAATGGAACGACGGCGGTCAGACGGAAGTGATAATAAAAAGCCGGCCAAAAAGGCGGCGGCGGCGGCGACGACGACGACGGCAGGAACAGCAGCGCCAAAAGAACGCAAGACCAAGAAGCGAACCCAATCGCAACCATCCTTGTTGGCACCACAGACCCTGCCATCGACAATTAGTCCGGCATCGTTGGTGTGCAAAAAGAAAAAGGCTAGCACCACTGCCAAGGCGACCAAGGGCAAGAAGAACAACAATAAAAACACCGTGGACAATATCAATACTCTTCTAAGCTCTGGTGCCACGGCGTTGGATGCTTGTCCAGAGATTGATGGCAATGCAATGCGAGCATCGACCAAGGTTATGCTAAGCATGGGCGATGGCGATTTGCAGCTGCCAACTGGCAACACTTTTGACCTGGCCAAATCGGATTTGTACTTGTTTGGCGGGCCAACCTCGCCATCCTCACTGGTTGAGTCGCTATGGGGTGAGGGAGGTGACGATGCTGGTAGTATTGCAGCGGTTAGTAGCACCAGCACTGGTGCCAGCAGCCCCTATGATGATGGCAGTCCAATTGATAGTCTGGATTTGACAATGGACTCGAATTTGTCTAGCTATACTTTGGCCGAGCAGCAATTGTTGACGCTCGAGTCGTACCTGACCCCGGAGAGCGAGGAGGGGATTGACGAGTTTCGAGACTCGTTTTCCTTCATGGGCACCGCGGTCAGCAACTAACTTATATTTCTTCCGTCTCATCAACTGAGCGGGGACAAAATTTTTTTTACTATTCCTATTTTTTTTATTTCCAATGACTATTCACAACCACAACCACAAGGGTGAAAATATATGTATATATGTTTTTTTTGTATTATACGAAATTTGATTGCTATTCTGTTTACTATTATTATTATACGATTTTGTCCACGGGTTGGAAAACAAAGCCCCGCCTTTTTTTCTCTCTTTCTTTTGCTGAGAAGGAGAAGAAGAAGAAGAAGGGCGGGAGGGAAGCCCGATCCGGTATACCCGTGCGTTGCCCTGACCACAATGTGCATACCGACGGAGGAAATGATCGTAGTTTATTATTCACCTTTTATCTGATTAAGGTTCAATTGTCAATTGCCTATCGCCCATTGGGGAGTAGGAAAAGTACTAAGCTAAAACAGGCAGTAATTACTATACAGTACAGTACAGTACAAGTTAAGCCAGGGTATGATGTCGAAAAAAAAAAGTGGGTTAGGAACACTATGGAACACTGGTTATCCCAAGCCAAGCATCATCCCAAGAATAGCGGGGGGAGGCCGGAGGGAAGGCGGGGGGCCCGCCCGAGTCTTGAAAATTTTTCACATACCGCAACTTTTTTTTTTTTTTTTTGGCCCAGGCACACATGCTCACAATATAGCAGGCTAATGAGTGGTTTTGCGTGGCTTGTGTGTGCTGAGCCTGTCGGGAGGTTTGCGCCCGCCCGATTTTTTGCGGCTAACAACTCTTTCTTTTTGATGCGTGGAACGGCTGTGTTTATTTTGGTCCCGACCGCCGATCCTCTTCCTTGCAGTGTTAAACCTACAAATCGCGTTTCTCCAAATGCAACTTGCCTCCACGACTTTCCATGTTTTTATATCATTGTTATCTAAGCCTGAATCACTAGTTAGGGGGGAGGGAGTTTTGCCACGCCCAAAAAAAAAAAAGAATACTAGAGTAATAATTTGGCGTGTCAGCCGCGCGTTCGTTGCACTTGACAATATTTGGGCCTCCGACCTGCCCTTTTAACGAAACTAGAACTGGTCTGTGGAGTTTCCTATACAAGCGTTTTCTTCCTGCATATAAAAGCAGGCTTTTCCACATCCAATTGCACTCTCTTTTCTACATATTAAACCAAACCAACAACAAATTACTATTGAGAAAGAAGAAAGAAAAAAAGACATGTCTAATCAATATGGTGCCGATTTTACTGAGTACTTGAATGAAGTGGATGAACCTTTGGAGCCTGAGCCTGAGCCACTAACATCATCTACTGACGACCGTACCGACTCTGGTTATGAGTCTAATACCGAGCCTAGCATTGATACTAGCTCTGAGTCTGCCGAGTCCGACGACGATGATGACTATAACGCTTGTCCACCACCACCTGACGGCAGAACCGTGCTAGCCACCCCGGTTCATATCAACATTATCACCGCGAGTGAGCAACCTGGCAAAAAGTCTGACCTGATTAATAACGTTACCAAGCTGTTGGAGGAAAATGGGGCCACCATTTTCGACTGGGAGTGGGTGTGTGGTGACAACTATGACGATGAGATTATCGCGGAAGTTTTGTACGCCCGAGTGACCCACGACGCGATGGAAAAGCTGCTTGAAAAGAGCCGTTCCTTTCCAATCACTATCAGCTGTCTTGAAACCGCATTTGCGTTTGTATGATGACAAGTTAACATTAAGGTAGTAATTAGTTAAAAAACCAAGTAATTGAAAGTATGTATGATAATGTTACGATGGTTCACGACATTGGGAAAAAATAAACAAATAAATAAAGGATCACCCTCTTGTAGTAGTCACTGTTGTTCATGGCGCTAATATTCAGACTTGCATGCTGGGGCTGTTACTGTGCGCCGCACCAATATTTATCGGAGTTCCGGCGATTTTTTTTCTTTGGAGGGCGCACATCAATCACTACAGGAAAAAAAAAATTTCATCAAAAAGTATTGCATACACTAACACACTAACGCCACAGAAATGTCAGAAGAACAGAAAAGGTACGTTTTGATCTGCCCTTTTAACACACACACACAAAAGCTAACAGTAGAATAGAACCGCCAAAGTAGAGAAACCTATTTCCGTGTCTTACGACTTTGGCAACCTTGCCGTGTTTGACACAAACGCTCTAGACAAGGACCAGCTTGCATCGGTAGAGACCAAGGAAACACACCTAAAAGCAGTTGCTCGAGATAACGTGCAACTGCTAATCAACCAGATTCTATCGCTACCAGTGAAACGAACTACTGATACGCACCAGTCGTCCAGCGCCCAAGACTCGACGATGGCGTTGTTTTCGTTGCCAGACCCAACCACACCACTGCCTCGAGAAAAGCCAGTGCCAATGCCAAAGGCGCCAACCAAGTGGGAGCTGTTTGCCAAAAAGAAGGGTATTGCGGCCAAGACCAAGGAGGGCAAGAAGGTGTTTGACGAGGAGACTCGAGAATGGGTCGACAAGTGGGGTTACAAGGGTATCAAGAACAAAAAGGCCGAGGATTATGGCATTGTGGAGCTGGAGGATAAAAAGCCTGGCAAGGAACAGAATGATTTGATAGACCCGCGGTCGCTGCGACGACAAGAGCGAAAAACGCTGATTAAAAAGAACCAGCGTCAGCAGAAAAAGAATGCATCTCGTGTTGTCAAATAGCTAAAAACTCTAAGTAATAATAATAATATTTCAATCTAATCCTGATGTTCGTGCTCTTCTTCCTCTTGCTCTTGCTCCTGGTCTTGCTCATCAAGCTGGTCAAAGGCCCAGGGAGGGGCCAGCGGGCGGGATCCGTTGTGCATTTGTGGGTACACGTCCTCAAAGAAAAAAATAGTGTGGCCGATAAGCGTGCTTATCAAATACCCCTTCATTCGAGATGGTCCGTTCGTGATCAAAGCCAGCAGCAGATTTGCCCAGGGCAGGTACGGGGCAGTACAGGTAAACACCCACATCACCACCTCAACTTCCGGGTTGCGTCGCCCCCAAATGTACATCAATGTGTGTGACAGGTATCGCCCTAGCAGCTGCATGCTTGACCCTCCCAATAGCACTGTCGATGCAACCAGTGACGCACACGCCAGGAACATTATCCACATGTAGTCGCGAGTTCGGTAGGCTTCTTCGAGCATGCGGGAGTTGCGGGTGATGAAAAAAGTGTTCATGGCCCAGTTGACACTTGGCGCTCCAAAGTATACAAACGCCGTGATTAGCCGCCAAAGCTCGTGTTCGTGGAACACCTTGTGCCAGTTGAACATGAGTTGGGCTCCGGATACCAGCCCGCCTTGTTCCAGCAACGCAGTCACTACGATGGCCGAGGTCCATGTCCGTGTGACGATTGGCACGTCAAAAAACCATTCCAGGGGGAGGTTTTCCATAGTTGCGTGTCGAGAGAGTTGTAGAGATGTGATACAATATGTGGATAACAGCACACCCAGAAAAAGAGCTCCCACCTGATTTAAAATTTCTTACCTAACCACCCCCTTCCCCCAAAAAAAATAAAATAAAAGGTCGGAGCCACTCCCGATTTAATAATCAATACTGGCAATTTTAAAGACGCCACCACAACTTGTATAACTACATGAACAATCACGATTGGAGCAACGAGTACGAGGAAATTGTACAGGGACCATATGCGTATCTACGCAAAGTCCCTGGGAAGGATTTCCGCCCTCTCATGATTGAGGCGTTTAATACAGTGCTCCAAGTGGACGAAGCGAATCTCAGACTGATTAGCAGGGTGATTGAGATGCTGCACACCTCATCTCTGCTAGTGGACGATGTGGAGGACAACGCAGAGCTGCGCCGGGGGTACCCGGTAGCACACTCAGTGTTTGGAGCGGCACAGACTATAAACTCTGCCAACTATATTTATTTCATTGCATTGCAAGAGCTACAAAAGCTGCAGTATTCCCACTTTGACACGGCCGAGATTGTCACAATCTACACACAGGAAATGATCAACCTGCATCGCGGTCAGGGGCTGGATCTGTACTGGCGAGAGACACTGGAGTGTCCAACGGAGCGGGAGTATATAAGCATGGTGACGAACAAGACGGGTGGGTTGTATCGGCTGGCGATCCGGCTCATGCAGGCAGTATCCCCCATGGCGTCGTCGATCAACCTGGTACCGCTAGCCAACACATTTGGAATCATCTACCAAATCAACGATGATTATCTAAACCTTCAGTCCAGCACCTACTCCAAAAACAAGGGGTTTTGCGAGGACTTGACGGAGGGCAAGTTCTCGTTCCCGATTATCCACTCGATCAGGGCCGACAGCACAAACAAGGAGCTGATCAATATTCTCAAGCAAAAGACTAGTGATCCGACAATAAAGCAGTACGCGGTGGATTACATGCACAACACGACAAACTCGTTTGAGTACGCAAAGCAGGTGGTGGATAGCTACGCTGCACAATCACGGACCTTGATTGACGAGCTAGCCGTGCAGGGCCACAACACGTCCAAACTCTCGGCCATCCTTGACAAAATGCTCAGCATTTCGTGACCTACCTCCCATATATATATATATAATTTCCATATTAGTATAGTATATCTGTTAATTAGTCGTGAGGATCTCGATAATCGGCAGGGTACTTGTACCCTTTGGCCTTTAGATAAACCCGTAAGCACGAGTTTTTGTGCCAGTCAAACGTTTTTTCCGGCATGCACGCGCACCGAAGCTTCTTGTCTGCTTGGAATGCCGGGCAGTGTCTAAACGGTGGGTGTTCATACCCAATATCGTCAAAGAAATGCACCTCGTCCTTGCTTAGAAACAACGACGCGGCGAGTGAGTGAACTGGCGCATCACCCCATCGCTCATAAAAGAACCCACCACTCTTGTCCAAATGGTTAAAGTACTTTTGGTACGCCTCGTCTCGCCAAAAGTCCGCATCCGCCACCTCAAAGTTTGACCAATAGTGGCACAAATTATACTCGTCCTTGTTGTTTTCCTCCAAAATAAACCCTTGCAAAGCATTTGGGTGGATTAACTGCTTGTTGGCGTCGATAAACTCCTTGGTGGTGGACCAAAGAGTTGGAATCGTCTTGATCCACTCCTTGATTGAAATGGTCCAGCCGTACCGTTTATTGTTTTCCCGCATGTACTTGAACACATCATAGTCAATATCACACAACAACGAAGTCTCCGGCTCCACACGCCAATAATACTTGTAATCAAGCATAATAGGGTGCTGGAAAAAAAACCCCGATTCAAATCTACACATGTGACGGTAGGATTCCATCCCGCCATAAATCACTCCATCGTCCTCCAACTTTTTCCGTTCCTGAGCAGCCTTGGTCTGATCAATCCAGTCCGGGTAGCTCCAATGTTTTTTAGGAATCTTGCCAAACTTGGCGGTACCGCTGACCAACGCGGTCATGGACTTTACAAACTCCTCGTCAAACTCATCCTCGTTCAAAAACACCCAGTCGTAGTGAAATTTGTGGTTGAACCGGTCCTCCACTGACAGTACAGACGGAAGCAGCTTTTCCAAATCCGCGTTTCGAGCTAGGGTTACAAATGTGGCGTTCTCCCGCGGGTACTTGGCGTTCTTTTCGTACGTGTCAATCAGCCGGTTCGTGGTTGAGTGAACCTTGGACCGAATCTGCTCCTTTTGCGAGGTCCACGCTGTCTTGAGCAGGAAAAGTACAATACCCAAGCCAACAAACCAGTACACGATTCGTGAATAGAGTCTGATCATTTTTTCTGGGTTTTTTTTTTTTTTTTTTTTGAGTTGGGTGATTGTCGTGTGAGTAAGTAGAGTTATTCACAATAGCCTTTTTTTTTTTGTATTATTATTTTTTTTTTTTTGTTGCGTTCAAGAGATAGAGTTGGGTGCTTTGTTGGCTTTTTTAGAGAACAAAAGGGGAGAGAAGGAAAAAAAAAAAAAAGTTTTTCTTGTGTGTGAAATTCTCGCGCCGCTCTGCTACCCTGAAAATCGGACAAATCGGCCCCTGAGATTCCCATAGCAGGCCCTTGTTTCTAACGAGCGACGCTCCTTGTGATAAATAAAATATATTAGGAAAATTTTTTTTGTTGCAGTACAGTACCGCTCTACTGGGACTGGTGGCTGGGCACAACAACGTTTCAGATGTTTGCAAGTTTATACGTTTACGTTTATAAGTTATAGAATTAAAGTTTAGTAAACACATTGTCGGTGTGCTGCTTGGTGGTGTACTGAATGTGCGGTTTCTTATCAGCAACATGGTCCCATGCGTCAAGATACTTTGACCCTTCAACCCGTTTTAGCATGCAGCCCGAGTGCTGGCGATACTCGACCCACTTGGCAAACAGCGCGTCCATCGATTCGATAAACCCCGGCATGGGGCCGATAATCGCGGCTATACACAACTCGCGGGCAAACTGATAGTCTGACGAGTGGTATTGTTTAAAAAACGACCCCACTGCCCGGCCGTAGACCGCCGCCAACTCCAACGCGTTTTTGCGGCGTGCGATCCAATCCGGGATGGCACTGTGGACAATCTGCGGCACGTACATTGCGTTCTCCCAGAACAGCATCGTGGTGACTTTTCCTTCGCAAACAAACGTGTGCGCGCTGTTGAAATACTGCGGGTTCCATAGTGAAAAGATATCCGGGCCCAGCATATGCATCGCCTTGAGCTCCTTGGCCATCACCAACAGCCGCGCCAAGTACTCGTGAGTCTTGGCTCCGGTCTGCTCCAGCGTGTCGTACGTAAACTGCTGCCATCGCGCTAATTGGAAACTAATAAACCCAAATACAGTCTGGTCACGGCGGAACAACGCGTTCCAGCTAAACTTGTCACATTGGTCGCGGTCCTGCTCGACGTGTAATTGCCGGGTATACTGCCACTGCACCGAGATGGGCCAGTCCTCCTTCGCCGCCAACTTGGCATACTTGGAAGTGATTTGGAGCTGGAACTGGACCAACTTGCCCTGCTGCTCGGCAATTGACTTGATTTTGGTATTTGAGAGCTTTTCGGTGGCCAACAGCGCGCTTAGTTGGGCGCCGGCGGGTAACTCGATACAGCTAAACTTGGTACCAAACTGGTTGGTACTAGTCTCGCCGCAATCCACAATATCCCCTACAAACCGTAGCAACCCCACATCCTGGAGATGGTCGTGGACCTGCCGATCAATCTGCTCGGGTCGGTGCGGCGAGGCGTTCAGCCGCACCACAAACAACGCGTTGGGGTCCGTAAACGAGCGCGCCGCAGTGGCCAAAAACACATAGCTCTGGTTGAGCGTATCTTGAACGTACTGCAGCTCAAACATTCCCCGGTGTAGTTTGGATCGCATAAAATCTCTAACCTGGTGCTGGTACACTAGCTCGCGAGGTGCTTGTTTGCGGTCACGGGTCGGGATGCGGCCCTCGCGAGTCAGGGACAAGCTAGGGTAGTTGTGGGTCCGTTTAATCTTGTTCCATCTCAACACACACCGCTCCAGTGCAAACACCCACCCACGAGATTGCTGAGAGGTGGTTAGCAGCGTGTGGATCCGGTCCAACAACCGGCTCGTGTCGTCCTCCCACATTTTAATTGACTGCCCAATCCAACCCTCCAGCTCTTGCCTAAACTGGTGGTAGAATTTTGGCGGGATGTGATGCTTTTCTGGCTCGTACAAAATCTGCCGGCAGATTACCGGCATGGCGGCAAACTTGGGCAAGAACTGGGCGTCGGTCCAATCCGGCACATCCAAATCCTCCCAGGTGCTTTGCAGAAGCGTGTGTTCCAAATCAAATGTTGGAGAATACAGCATAAACGATGATGGAACGAGGCCCTTGTCCATCCTTGTCATCTCGCTCACCACGCACTTGAGCTGTTTCAGAACCTCAAACGCAAACCCGTTGGATTTGTCCGTGGTCCACCGTACGTATTCCTGACGAGACACCAAAAAAGTCATGTACTCTTCCAACGTCCAAGACTGGCTCGACTGGATGGCTTGGTTAGAGTACACATCCAACTGGCCGTCGCGTCCAATCGGTAGGTGGGTCTGCACAACCGCCTCCATCCCGTCGTGGCCAAACACCCCGCATTTGATTTTCCCCGGTAACAATGACCCTACCGATACTACTGTCGCCACCAGCTCTGCCAAATCTGCCGCGACCTTAACGTAATACCCTTGGTTTAAAAACTGGGCAATGTTAAGCAAGTGGCTCAGTGGGCGCGATGGGTTGGTTCTAGGCTGGACCAAATGGACTGTATATAACCGCGGCACGTCGTATGCAAACGCCGGGTAGACGTTGGCCTTGTCGCCTAGTAGCATCCATACAGCCAGCGCTGCCTCCACCTCCTGCTCCGTCTCGTAAAACTGCACAATCACCCGCGCTCGGGCCAGTTTGTTGTCAACTCGCCGTTCAGTGTCTAGCAAGTAGCGCATCTTATTGTCGTGCCAGACCAGCTCGAACGATCCTGGGTGTGAGGGGAACGTTTCACTGCATATCCTGGCTAGTAGCTGCCTCATCGCCGCATCGCCGTGGCTTGTAACTGTCAGCTGGTTTGACATTGGTTCGTTTTCTTAGCAAAGTGGTTGAAAAGCGGGTTGACCAGGCTGGACCTTGGGAGTATCTTGAGAGAAGAAGGGAGGGGAAAAAAAAAATATTACGACGTTTATTGATACAAAGTGTGATGTTTGATGGTTCATGCAACCGAGACATACGATTCGAAGGTTGACTAAACTATGGGTCGTGTGCGGAGTCGATCGTGGAACCTCTTAATCACGCAGCAAGACCTTTTAACTACCGTAAACTAGTGCAAAACGCCAAAAAAAGGGTTATCAGAAGAGACGATGAAACGCGCACGGTTCAACGCTACTCGGGCCCTAACGCGCGACAAAAAAAACTTGTAAAATCTCTTTGTAAAGCGTACCGTCCTTATGCAGGGGCTATGCTGATCTTCTCTGTATTTGTATCATAGACCAAATGGCTACCCGAAGGTAACCGATAAAAAAATTCGTTGGGTCTATTTAAGCAGATGGCGTGCTGACTAAGCATCTCAATATAATTACGTAATACGGTTTGTTTTCAAGGGACGATTCTATTTTATGGTTACGTAAGTATCTGCTTCACATGACTAAACGCGACCCCCGCCCCCATGTGTGATATCAGCGTGAGACTGTAATGACCAAGCACCCCAACTTTTGCGAGTGCAAAACGACTCCTTGAGCCAAAACAATAAATCTTATTCCGATTAGTAGGTTGATTATTACTTTAGAATTTGCGGTCGCGCTTTCCAGTATTAGTAAACCCGATATATCTATCCAGCCCTCCAACTGCTTCAGCTTTGGAAATAGCACCTTTTCACCCAGTGATTCTCCAAAGCCGGCTTGAAAGTTGAATATATCCCGATTCTAGGAAATTCTTAGACTTGGCCGTTTCAACTTTGGCATGTTAAACCCAATCGCTGCAAGGGCTAACCCACGTAGAGTTTTCAAGTTGAAACCGTCGTTGATGCCCACCTTGAAAGTGTGTACATTGGAAAACTTGGCCATTCGAGTTTGGAACTCTTCTCAAAACACCTTTCCTTCCTGAATCGTGCTTACCAATGTTCCGCTGAAATGCAACACCTCTAGCTCCCCCCTGCAGGTGAGCGCGCCAGACTCCAACCACCCCTCCTTTTCTCTCCGGCAAATAGCTATTTTCGATACAATATTAGTAGTAAATGAGAGCGGGTTTTTAAATATATATATAAACAATCTAGGTGCGAGCTCTTAGCCGATCTTGAGCGTTCCCAGCGCCTGCCATTGGCCACCGATCTGCAGCGTTCTCAATATCGCGCAAAAACGACGTGGAACTATGAACATTGGTACCCCCCAGCACGATCCTCACCCCCTTCATAGTCGCGTTCATCTCTGCCACCAAGCGTGCCTCTTCAAATGTTACGCCGCCAACCATGTACACCACGATATCCTGCGGCCGTTCTGGCTCGGCCTCGTTCTTGGCCCACGCGGGCAAATGCCCGTCGTCAAAAAACGGATGGGTGGATTTTTTGAGCCGTGATTTGAGCAGCGAGGTTAGTGTGTTTTGCAGCAGCGGGGTGTGTTGCGTATAAACGTTCTCCACTCCCTTCAGCCCCTTGAACCCAGACTGGGCTCGAGCAAAGAACGAATCTGAACCAAACAGATTTTCCTGCCGTTGCTGCGACCCTGCATACGTGTTAATCAAACACTTGAGCGCGTTAATCTCGCCAGACGTCAAATTGGAGTTTGACTGAAGAGTCTGGATTAATTGGGTTGTAGAATTGTTGGTGTGGTGTTGGTACCGCAGCGAATACAGCGCCACCAGCCGCAACTTTGACTCGTCGTTAACAGTCGGCAACAACAACAGCTGCTGCAACTGCTTCAAATCGTTATTATGCGAGTCGTTACAAGCCAGCGATTGCTCCAGCTCTGAAACCTGCAGCAAATTGTACAGCGCCACTAACCGGGAAAGCTCGCCCACCAAAGTAACGTGTTTGGACACGTTACCGGATAGCTTTCGAAACTCGGGGTACTCCTCCACAAACCGCTTCATATCGGCAATACTCTCAATCGCCGAGTTGGACTGGGTCTTGGCCTGGTACTGCGACACGTACTCCTTGATACTGGCCCCCAAATCCCCAAAGTTGAGATACATTGTCTTTGTGAAAAACGCGTCCTGATCCGCGCTCAGCACAATTTCGCTCAATTCCTTGCTAACTTCCGGCACCGTCGACAAATCAACCCGGTTATTGCTGATACCCAGCAGGTGGTGGACCATTGCTTGATATGTCCATGGGGTTAGTAATGGGGTGACCGGGTCATTGCGCCGATCAATCAGCAGCAGGATTGGCGGGGTATCCGGCTTGCGAAAATCAAACAACTGACTCTCCTGATTCATTGTATACGAAACTTCTCCTGCCAGTTTGCGACACATTGAGCTGTTCTTGTCGAACCGTATTAGCGGTTTCTGCTTTAGCGACAATAACAACCCGGTCAACCCCTCCACCGACCGGTTCAATGCCTCCGCGTTCCAACTGTCAAACTGATCGCCAAAAATGCGGAAATTCGGCGCATGCATATTAAAAGTGAACAGGTCCTGGTTGACTACTAGATAATCGGCAAACATTTCCTGGACTTTGGTGACAATCTCGTGGTCGTCGCTCTCGGCCAGTCGCTCCAAATGGCTCTTTTTCACCACGTTGCTAAAAAACAGCTGATACTCAGAGTATTTCGGGTTGCGCAGTTCCTCAATCAACGATTGAATAGAGTCGGGTGTGGGCCGTACAAACACCAAACACTTCAAGTGTCGCATCTTTTCTCTATTAGGGTTGTCAATCCGGTCAATCAGGTACACTTCATGCTTGAGGAGTAAGGACTGTGTAGTGCACATGGAAATAATCGACGTGGTTTCCTTGTCAAGAAGCAGCACCTTGATTTTTGATGAGGCTCCTTCCGAGCTCACCATCCGCGAGGTATAACTGTGCAGAGTCTTGAGCAAATCCATTTGTATTATACTAGACCAAGTATTTGCTGTCAAGTGTACAAAAAATAAAACCCTGGGCACTATTGAATGAGGTGCGCCCTTATTTGGGACTTTTAAAATTCGCTCCCCTCCAAGATATACATACATTCTCTTGCCTTATAAACATCAATAACAGAAAAAAAAAAGAACAAAGACATGCCTCAATCTGCAAGTTCCAAAGCTGAGGATGGGAGCAAGAAGAAACCTGCCAAGCAGTTTGTGGCCCATGGGAGGCATAGCCGGAACTTAAGCAGCACACGGTTGTCTGCGGCTGCAGGACGGTCCAAGCAATTTACTATAGACGGTGGGGTAGCCGGAGGTGAGGATCAAGATCAACGGGGCAAAATGAAACGGTCAAAGAGCTCGGACTCGATACTTAGTAAGAAGGATAAGCGGATGGCTCCGCTGAAGAGTATCAAGAGCCATACCAAGCTGCAAACACGGCCGTCTCCTACCCATGCGCCTAATTCAACTTCACAAGTGCCCAGAAACAATGCAGTGATTCAGCTTGACCATGAATCTGATACTGATGATGATGAATATGATGGTGATGACGGTGACCACGAGAAAGAGGATAAGCAGGACAGGCCAGATGTGATTATGGAGCGGTCTAATGAAGGTACTCCACTCACCTCCAGCCCCAAAGATGATTACCATTCGGAAGGGTTGGCCCGTGTCAAGGAGGATAACCGGCCAATACTGGCAAAGTCGAGCTCACAGGACTCGCTTCCTCCGTCCTATATCAAGCACAAGGCGGCATTACCGCCTAGAATTAACAATGAGATTGTGTTTGCAACGACTCAGGAAGGGGGCATTGAAGCGTCACCGCAGCAGCAGCAGCAGCAGCAGCAGCAGCAGTCTTCGCCCCAAAAACAGTCGCAACAAAATGGCCGGCCGTCGTTGGACCGAACAATGTCGGCTACGCATACCACACGGACCCAGCAAAAGCTATGGTTGCAAAGGGAATCGGCAGGGCAACAGCAGCCCTCGCCAATGTCGCCTGAGCAACGAAAGGAGTTTGAACGCATTTCCAAGGAGTATATTTCGGTTTGCAGGTATTCGCAACCGCTGACTGAGAGTGTCACTCGTGTGTTGAGCCATCGACTAAAGCAGAAACCGTCTAATATTCCCAAGCGGCAGACCAATAGTAAGAGTGATTTGGCAATGGGGTTGTCGCAATCGCTGCCGAAACGGATCAATTCGTTGTCAGCGACGATTCTCAACAGCGACACCAGCATTGACTCGCAACACTCCAATATTTGGTACCACGATCCATCTCAATATAGTAGCACGTCGACTGAGGTGGATACAGTATCTCAGAATTTGTCCCAGCTGTGGAATAGCGAATGGAAGGATCCGGATGAGGTGGGTACTACCCCTTCCTCCTATGAACAACCCCCATCAATCAACTCGCAGGCTCAAAACGCCCACCAACACATGTCTCAGGCTCGGGCTCAACGTGGGCCCAACGGCGGGATCAGATTGGGCTAGGTCTTTTCATTTTTTTTTATTTATTTCATTTTCTAAACTACTAATAGTACTAATACGGAGTTCCTGGGGCTGAGGACGCCAGGTTGCTATAACTAGTCGCGCGGCTCATTGACCCCGGTGCGGCTGGCATCATGGGGTTATTGTTGGCATGAGGCGGTTTGAAACCAGTTTTGCGGCCTTCATCGTACAAGAAATCGACCGTGCTTTCCAGCGTCCCATCGGCTACTAATTTCTGAGATTTGCGGTAAAGTTGAAGCGCGGCGCGTGCATCCTCGATACTATCATGATCCCCGGTTTGAACCTTTTCGTCCAGCAACAACCACGCCAAAAACTTTAAAGACAGTTTCCGTTGCATTGGCCGGGAAAAGATGTTGACAGTGTCAATCACCTGGTTATCCGGCACTTGAATGTTGATGGTTCGGAAATCATTGTGTAGACCGTGGCCAATAAATACACACCCCAGGTTTAGCAGCAACCACAACCGTTTGTATGAGGTTTGTAGAGTAACCAACCCCTTTTTGGACTGGGCAGGGTCCAAATCGCCTTCCTCAATCCCCGAAAAACTGGTCAGGTAGTCAACAATCGGCTCCGTCGTGGCGATATAATCGTCGATAAACGGAACCCCTTCGTCAATCCCCTCGCCGCGCAACACTGATACCCGTGCCAACGACAGCATGGTTGGCATGAGCAGGGACTTGCCCCCATCCGAACTAATCTCAATCTCTTCTTCTTGTAGCTTGACAAACTCCGCGTCCATGGCCACCAACGTGCCTGGTTTAGGCGCCTCGTCGCCGGTCAAAAGCTTGTATTCGCGCTTGTAACCCTCCATCTCGCCTTGGATAAAAAAGTCACGGTATAGAATAGACGTGTCCATGGTGGTCTGCCACGAACTGTAGTCAAACCGGGTTTCCGAGTGTTCCTGATATAGCAAAATGACGGGGATCTTCCACTTCATGGAAAAATCAAACGCTTCCTGCTCACTAAGCTTTTTGACCAAAAAATCGTTAAACAAATGCCAGCCATCGTCGGTCTTGGCGATCGTCACTAGGTGGTTGTCTGGCTCGCCATAGCTGCCAATGCCACACAGCATACCCACCAGGTTGTACCGCGTGCCACCACCCTTGCCATCCGCGCGAACCATTAGTTTGCCACGCGACGACGCCGCGTAAAACGTCTTTAACGGCCATGACGGCTCGTGGACCCACATGTTTTGCATCTTGGAATCCTCCTGTGGCACCGTGATTGTGAGTAGCTTGGGCAAGGATCGCACCGTCTGCATGATCCCCGCCGCTTGGTAATCACCACAATGGTCGCAATACGCGTTGCTCTGCGTCCACCGTTCCAATCCTTTACGTAACGACTGGATAAACGCGTTGACCATGTTTTGCTGCTGTTTTCTCCCGCCCATACTGTTTGCTGATTGCGATTGAGGTGGTGAAGATTGAGGAGGCAACGGCACTGAAACCGGAACCAGATTAATGTTGAATGCGCCTTCCTCCTGTTGGCTTTCTACTCCGCACGGTAATCGTTTGACAGTAGTAGTCATGGGGATCCCGGCCACGTCAAAAAACTTACCCTGTGATTCGTGCGTGACTTGCCGGAGCATGTACTGACAAAGCTGCTGCACCATCACCCCGTCACTAACATTCTTTTTCCGTTCCAACGACAGCAAATCATCGTATAGGTACGCGTTGGCTTCGGGCAGCGACTTGAGAGTCTTTAAAAAGTTGCCGGCTTTGCAAGCTCGGCCGTTACCCTTGTGAAGCATGTCAAACAGCAGCCCCAACTCGCATAACAAATTTGGCTGGTTATTGTTCACATTTGCCACCGAATTTAAGGCGAAATTGTAAAAAAAGGGCGAGAACCGGAACAGTTGCAGCAACGCGTTGCAATAAGAGTTGGACAGCTGGGTCTCCAACCCGGAATAAATAGTCGAGTTGTAGAAATCAAAGTCAAAGTCGCTAATACCAAACTTTGAGTACTTGATCTCCAGTTTTTTATACGCCTTGGCGATTCGCCCTGCCATCACCGTCTCATCAAACAGTTTGCTCTTATCCTCAACCACTCCCGTGCGTTCTTTTTCGCTTTTGAATTTGGGCACCGTGACGCTTGACCGTCGCGAGCTATCCAACGGCACGTACTGTTTTTTCAAATTCCGCGGAATCTTTTTGGTGTTTGCCGCGTAGGCGAACCCTTGCTTGTCCTTACACATGCGCCGTTCCAAATCCGCATCAATCTTGCTGGGTGGCATACCAACCGTGCCAATGTGAACTTTATCCGACCACGACGAAAGCAGCTCCTCCTTGTAGTACGGCATGCCAACCTTTGACAATGGCTCGTGATCATCAACAGTTACATAGTCATCTGCCGCGGTTGGGAACTCCAACGGGGTTGGGAAATCCGTAAACTGGCTCTCTCCAGTTTGATCGTTGGTCCAAAGCTGGAGAAACCCATCCCCATCGCTCAGAACCATGTAATCTCCAGTAAACGACAGATCCATGCCGGTTACCGCCGTGGCGATTGCGGCCTGTTGAATCTGGACCTCGGTAGGCCGCAGCATGTCTAGAAACTGGATTTGACCAGTTGACCCGGTAATCATGCAACAGGTGGACAATTTAGGGTGGATCTTGGCAAACAACGCCCCACCAGGGAACGAAATTGGCGTCATTGGCTTCATGGCACGGATATCATACACATTCACCATTGTATCCGGGTAGTAACCTGTTTTGCGGGATGAATACCCACAGGTGATGAGCGTGGTCCCGCTAAAGTCCATATCCACAATCGGGCCCTGATGGCCGACAAACGTCTTGACAATTTGCATCGTGTTTGGGTCAACAATTTCCACTTGGCCGTTTTCGAGCCCAGCGCCAACCAGCATCCCCCCGCGTTTGATCCGGGAGATGGTGCCCGTGGTGTGTGGCACTTTGGAGGTGACAATGCCCCGGTCAATGTTAATCTTGGCCAGGTCCTGATCCCCGCCAACTAACACCTCCGATGTCGCTTTGTTGAGCATGCCCATGGCGTATATAGTACTGAGACTGTCGTCCTTCACTGTCTGTTTGATAATGCCCCGTCGGTTGTGCAGCCGGATGCAATTGTTGCTGGCAGTGATGACCCCTGCTCGGGTCGTTACAATGTCCGCAACCGCCTCTGGTTGCGCTTTGAAACTGGTATACCTCATTAGTCCAGTTGGCGCACGGTAATACGACGCTACCCGTCCCTAAAATACCTGTGTTAGCTTCTTTTTACATGGGCAAGTTCAACATACATTTCCGTCGCCGCTCCATAACAGGTCCTGATCAGAGTCAAAGGCTCTGGCAGTTATGAGCGAAGTGGGCATTGGATCGCGCCGCGTCGGGATCGCATTGGGTATGCGTGCAACCTTATCCAGTGTTAGCTCTGTTCTTTCCTCCTACTTGTTATAGTCATACCTCGTGCCAGCTTTCCATAATGCGCGTTTGTGTTGGTTTAGTGAATAGCTTGTCGGCGTTGAGAGCGAGTGAGTGAGTTGGGACCAATCGGGGTTCCGATCGACTCGTGCGGTGCGGCGTCAGAAAAGCCGAGACAACGACAAGGAATGCTATCCTTTTAAGGTCCTCTACATCAGCGATTATTTAGCACGTTGTCTATTTTAGATTGTTTCTAACTGCATCGTGTCTTCACTTTTAAAGCGTCACAGCCTCAGACAGTCAAAGTCGGGGTCGAAATCGGAGAGCGGACGAAACTTATTTTCCCTCCCAGCATTTTTCTTCCTTCTCTTCAGCCTTGCTTTCTTCACTCTAGCTAAACTTTTAGCGCCATCAATGAGTGCGTTTACACACCTGGCCGATGCGAAACTGGATATTGCATTGTCCGTGTTTGGAATAGCAGCACTTCATGTAAGTACCGTTTTTCCCCCTCTTTTGCGGGGTTTGAGGGGACACTGACTAACTTGTCTTTTTTTTTTTTTAATTAGCTGGATTTGAAAGAAACGCCTATCCATGGTGAGGGGACAATGACCTCCTCGCACGAAGGGTCCTACTATGGTCGGGTCCATTACAACTCGTTAGAGGACCTGGCTTTGAAAAAGTACCGGGTGGAATGCTCGACGGAGACAGGCCGGCTCGAGCTGAAATTTTTCCAGCCGCCGGATCCCCAGCCTCGACTCGCGTTTTATAGCAACCACCCGCAAACCGGGGCTGGAAAGTATCACGGCGTGATGCATTTTTCTTAAGCTCGTCTCGGGGTTCTGAAAAAAAGATGACGCGCTTTTTTGGGGGAGAGACGGGGATAATGTGCGGCTCACACACTCGCTCGGAAATGCTCAGGTTACTAAACGCTATATCAGTATAGAGAATAAAAAGTAATGTTGTTATTAGTTGCCTAGGTTGAGAACGTATTATGACTCGATCAGTAAACTCTCCAAAAAGTGTTCAGAACCTAATACTGCATGAATTTACTCAAGAAAAAAAAGACGCTGTTTTTCTGACCGCATCATTGATACACACGTACTAGTGTGTTGAATAAGCGCCCGCCAGGCCCATGCGGCTCAGCGCGCCGCACAAACTCCCTCCCTACTACTATGCAGCATCAGAACGATAATTAAACTAACCTCGTTACTTAAAGCATTAGGAGATTTGGCGTCTACACAAAGACTGATTGTTTTCGGTTTTGCGTTGGTTAAACGTTCGTTTGCCAACACACTGGTGCTAACCAGTCTGTGAATGGTCTATATTGCACAAAACCAAGCAAAACCTGACAATATTCAGTTTCGAGGCACATCCATCACTCAATTTCACTATATTGGGATGTGCATGGTCAAGTCCAAGCCGTCTAGACGTCAGGTGTGAAAATGCTCCCAGTTAATACAACGTAACACTTAATTTTTCCCTCTCACATTTTTCCACGCCTCCACGCATAGATATTTTTTTTAAGGGCAAATGTCTGGACCAAAACAACGAGGAGGATCCAAACCTTCGACGCCCAAAAAGGCCAAAAAGGGTAGCCCTGCTACACCCAAAAGCCAGTCCAAACAGCAACAACGTGTCAAATCGCCAAAGTCACCGACCCAGAACCACCACGTTCGGCGCCCATCGGCCGCGTGGTCAGTTCCCTCACCGCTCTCAGACACCCCATTAGGCGAGTTTCTGCTAGTTTTCAAAGCAGCCTCAAACCAATGGGCCGCAAGATATGTCTATGTATCGTTTGCGCTGATTCTACGCGCAGCAGTCGGGTTGGGCCCTTACTCTGGGTACAAATCCGAGCCATTGCACGGCGATTTTGAAGCCCAGCGGCATTGGATAGAAATGACAATTCACAAACCAATCAGCGAGTGGTACTTTCACGATTTGGAGTGGTGGGGGCTGGACTACCCGCCTTTAACCGCTTATCATTCCTGGCTACTCGGGAAAATCGGCAGTCTGGTCAACCCCGAGTGGTTTGCCCTGTACACTTCCCGCGGCTCTGACGACTACAATCTCAAGTCGTATATGCGTGGTACGGTCCTGGTATTCGAGCTCATGCTGTACATCCCCGCGGTGATTTGGTTTGTACGGTGGTTTGGCAAGAACCACTCGCGAATCTCGTCAATCGACCAGTCAATCGCCTCAGCCGCAATCCTCTTCCAACCCGCGCTGATCCTTATTGACCACGGGCATTTCCAGTACAACTCGATCATGCTGGGGTTGGCCCTGTTGGCGATTGTCAACCTCAACTACTCCAACAAACTCGCCGCGTCAATCTTGTTCACTCTGTCCTTGTGTTATAAGCAAATGGCGTTGTACTACGCACCAATCATCTTTGCCTACCTGCTCGGGTGCTGCGTGTTCCCGCGGATCGCCTTGATCCGGTTGATTGCAATTGGGGTGACGGTGATTGCCACGTTCTTGGTGATGATTGCGCCGTTTGTGCTGGTTGGCGGGCTGTCTCAACTGAACCAGATGGTGTTTCGAATCTTTCCGTTTGCACGAGGGTTGTGGGAGGACAAGGTGGCCAACGTTTGGTGCGCCGCAAACACTTTTGTCAAGCTGAAAACCCTATTTTCTCCAGACCAGCTGCAAAAAGTTAGTTTGCTGGCTACACTGGGCTCTATTGCCCCGGCAATGGGGTTGATCTTTTACTTTCCTCGCAAACACCTCCTCCCATGGGCGTTTAGCGCCGGAGCATGGGGGTTCTTTCTATTCTCTTTCCAAGTCCACGAAAAGACCGTGTTGGTGCCTCTAATGCCGGCTACGTTGCTGCTAGCGTCTACAGAGTCCAATATCACCTCAATGGTGTGCTGGATCAACAACATTGCCATGTTCTCAATGTGGCCATTGTTGAAGAGGGAAGAACTAGTGCTGCAATACGTGACAATGACCTTCTGCTGGAACTGGCTGGTTGGGTCGTTTCACCCATCTCGATGGCGCAAAACCCTCCCTCAAAGCTACTTTTGGCGGTTGGTCCAGGTTGGATCCTACGCAGGAGTGTTGCTCATCCACTTGTTGGAGTACTACTTGCCAACCCATCTCTACATCAGCAAATACCCTGACCTCATGGCAATCGCCAATGTCACTCTCTGCACACCATGTTTTGTCCTTTTTTGGCTGTGGTGCCTGTACCAACTGTATAATCAACGTTAAGAAAAAGCACTACCTACTTAAAGCGAGTCTACGAAATGTTTTTTTTAGATGTAATCCATAAGCGAACTCGGACCCTTATTGCAAAAGAAGGGCACAAGATTATTAAATGGATCTTTTTTTAGCTTGGTCTCCTCTCGGCCATTTTGGCTATTTCGCAATATGGGGCAATAATCGCGTTGCGTGGTACTCCGAGAGTGGGTAAAATATGTTAAGGAGAAAAAGAAAGAGATTTGTGTCGTGTGAAAATTTATACTTTTTTTTTTGCGGCTGCTTGGCGTGCGCGCGCGGCACGGGCTCTTTTTTTTCTTTCTAAAATAATCTAGCTAGTATCAGTTGTACAATCAGGAATTGTAATGTTTTTCAGCTGCCGATGCTCGTCAAACAACCCCCAATACGGCTCCCAGCTGCCGTCTGAACTCCCCTGTTTCCACGGCTGGTCAAACGCCTCGAACCAGTACCAACCAATCTCGGTATTTTGGTTAGGGCACACCCAGGTGTGTAAAAAATGTTGCAGTTGGTCGGTCCCGGCCACCGCCGCGTTGAGATTCCCGCCCTGTGACGGCCACCCGACCTCGGAGATCACGTACTTTTGTTGGCGCGCCGACCGCGTTTTGATCACGTCGTTAACCATGTAATCGTAGGTCCATCGTGTGGAAATTTCCACCGGCACACCACCAAAGAACGGGTGGACATTGGCAGCCAGGATATCAGTATGGTTGGACAATTCGTGGCTCCAAGTGACGCCAATCTCGGATGTTCCCACAGGGATTTCTGGTTTGCCCGCACGATGCAGATACTCCTTGACGTACTCGATAAACCCCACCAGCTCACTTGGCGTCACGTCATTGCGAAATAACGCCTCATTGCCCACCAGAATCGAGTCAATCAGATGAGATGGGAAAGTGTCAACCACTCGTCGCATGTCCTTGAGCTGGTATAGCGTGTTGCCAACGAACCGGTCAACCCAAACCCCAATCGACACTGTCATGTTTACATCTAAATGCTGGATTGCAGTCATGACCAGGTCAACTTGGTTGCACTCGGTTCCGTACATCCGCAGCCGTGGAGTGAGTTGGGACAAGATCGCAACGTCTCTAGTAACCTGTTTCAAACTTGCCCCGCATTGGGGCGCACGGGTCTTGTCGGGAGTATAGGTGATGCCATAAAACACCCGGTGCAAATCCGGGTTGTCCATAACCGCCAAAACCTCCGGGTCGTTGGCAAAACTCTCCATATAAATCGCCTCCTCCCCATCTGGCTGTTTTTTCATCACAGTCTGATCATGCGTATCACGCGCGTTGTTCAACGTATCGCCCGTTCCTTCCGCTGCTGACCACCGCAGATGCTGGATCACTGTCCGTTGGTTGTAATTCATCAACCCTTGTATACCAATACCAGCCGCAGCGACAGAAAACAACACTAGTACTGTGAGCAACCCAACCATCAGACAATGCTTGCGTTTCTTGGCAACTCGATACCGCATTTCCAGCTCATTGTATTGTGTCTGCACTGTTTGCATCTGCCGTCGGGTCCAGGCATGCCCTTCATCCTCCTTTTCCTCTGTGGCAAATGTATTCGGCGTGATAAAAACGTCGTTGTTGTGATCGTTCTGAAACTCGGGTGCCGTCACCCCAGTCGAGTCTGACCCTTCATTCAAGTCGGTGTTGTTCAATAGTGATTCAGGCGGAGACACACTTGGCGACGGCGACTCTTGTGGCTCAGGTACTGTCAAGGCCGCCGAGTTGCGCAAGGTTGGCGCTCGAGACACTCGTGTCATTTCAGGGTTCATTACCGGGAACAGCCTCGAGTCCAAGCGCGTCGAACTGTTCATGGAGTACTCTGGCGGGTTCATGGTATTCGCTGATGCGCTGTTTAGGGTATTGATCTGGTATTCAGACACGTCTCGTTGCGGACCAGCTGCCTCACTCTCTCCTTCCCCAGCTGATGGTACCGCGTACCGATCAGCAATAGGTGTTTTGGGTCCTTGGCCTGCGTCATTAGCCGACTCAGGAGCCGCCACTGACTCTTTTCCAGGGGTAGTAAAGTGAAACGGCAAGTCATCATCATGATCACTCAGCAGGTTGATTGAGTGACGCGTGTTGGTATTAGTACTGGCGGCTGTATAATGGCTTGACGCCGGCAAGTCTGGATCGCTCTGTTCCTGCTTTTTGGACAAATCATGAGCGAAAAGCTTACTTGCTAGCGATTTCCGGCGACGTTGCGACATTTTTTTCTTATTCAACTGTTAGTATGTGGGTTTCACTTTATTAAGCTAGCTTAGCCAGTCGCGTTGTTTACTACTAGAAAGTGAATGTCGGGGGTTCAGAAATTACGCGCTCAAAACTTTTTCCAATCCTATTACCAACTAGTTGATAGGATATTTACGTAACACTCCCAATAACTTTATATATCTATACTCGACAAGCAAGAATAAGTTGAGTATACTGTGACAGATCAACCTAGTGTCCATACCAGGACTCGTACCCGTTGCCATGGCAACTATAATCTCCTTTATGCAGGTAAACAAACTAGGCGGAGGGGGGGGACCGACGTGCCACAAAAAAAAAAAAAATCTTGCGAATCAAAACCACTACTTTTTTTTTTTACTACGCGAAAAAAAATAAACCCAAACAAAAACAACACCACTATTAGTATTAGGACAGGCATCTAACGACACAGATCAATTCTTCAAGATGTCGAAAAAGAATTCGAGACTATCGATGACTTTTTCGCCATCAACTAGCATAACCAAGCTTTACAGCGCGGATGAATCGAGTCAACCGGGCAAAAACGTGGAGGATGCGGAGTTTGCAGCCAAAAAATGGGTGTGGGTTCAAGACGACAAGACTGCCTTTATCAAAGGGTTTATTGTGTCTGAGGAGGCTGATAACAAGATCCGCGTGCGGTGTGATGACGACTCGGTACGTGAATTTTTGTAGAGAGAGAGAGAAGTGGGGAGGGGGCTAACTAGAGTAGGAAAGGGTTGTCAGCGCGGGTACCGTTGATAAAGTCAACCCACCGCAATTCGTGCGAGCAAATGACATGGCCGAGCTGACGTTCCTGAATGAAGCGTCGGTCGTGCACAATCTATCGACGCGTTATAGTTGTGATTCGATCTATGTACGTGAAATCCGCAACACGAATAAGCGAACTAATTTTCTAATTTTTTATTTTTAGACCTATTCGGGGCTGTTTTTGGTAGCAGTGAACCCTTACGCGCCATTGCCAATCTACGACACGGAGACGATCAATGGCTATAAAAACAAGAGTCGGGATGAAACCAAACCCCATATATTTGCCGTCACCGACCTGGCATTCCGCAACATGCTGGAGCTGCATGAGAACCAGTCGATTCTGGTAACTGGTGAGTCTGGCGCGGGCAAGACTGAGAACACCAAGAAGGTTATTCAGTATCTAGCAGCAATCACCTCTGAGGGTAGAAGCCAGGGGCGAGCAAAATCCACCGGGCCAACTTTTGAGCAGCAGATTCTGCAGGCGAACCCGATTCTGGAGGCGTTTGGTAACGCGCAGACTGTGCGGAACAACAACTCGAGTCGGTTTGGCAAGTTTATCCGGATCGAGTTTAGCCGGTCTGGCCAGATCGCCGGCGCGTCCATTGACTGGTACTTGCTTGAAAAATCACGGGTGATTCATCAAAATAGCAATGAGCGGAATTATCATATTTTTTATCAAATGGTGGAGGGCGCACCAAAGGATCTAAAAGAGGCGTTGATTTTGGAGTCCAGTGCCAACGACTACAACTACCTCAAACACTCCAACAAGAAAATCAAAGAACTGGACGATAAGGAGGAGTATACCAAGCTGCTGGGGGCGATGAAGATTATGGGGTTTAGCACTCAGGAGCAGACTGACATTTTGCGGGTCATTTCCGCTATTTTGCATATCGGGAATATCCAGCTCGGCGCGGAGACTGCAGACCAGGGCCGGATTCTGAACCACTCGCAGGTTGAGCGGGTTTGTCACTTGCTTGGGGTTAATGCAGAGCAGTTTGCCAAGGGGTTGTTGCACCCACAGGTTAAAGCCGGGCGAGAGTGGGTCACGCAGTCCCGATCTGCTGACCAGGTGCGAAACTCACTCGACGCCTTGGCCAAATCGCTCTATGAACGAGTATTTGGGCATATTGTCAGCCGGATTAACCAGAGTTTGGAACGGTCCAGTGATAACACCACGTTTATTGGGGTGTTGGATATTGCTGGGTTTGAAATCTTTGATAAGAATAGCTTTGAACAGCTGTGCATTAACTATACCAATGAAAAGCTGCAGCAGTTTTTCAACCACCACATGTTTGTGCTCGAGCAGGAGGAGTACACGCGGGAGAATATCGAATGGAAGTTTATCGATTTTGGCCACGATTTGCAGCCGACAATTGATTTGATTGAAAAATCCAACCCAATGGGGATCTTTTCCTGCCTGGATGAGGATTGCGTCATGCCAAAGACCACCGACAAGAGCTTTACCGACAAACTAACCCAGCTGTGGGAGAAAAAATCGGACAAGTTTAAGCCGTCGCGGTTGAAACAGGGGTTCACTTTGACCCACTACGCCGCGGAGGTTGAATACGCGACTGAGGGTTGGTTGGAAAAAAACAAGGACCCGTTGAACGAGAATGTGACCCAATTGCTAGTGGAGTCCACCGAATCGTTGGTTGAAAAGATTTTTGAGACCGACAAGCCGAGCACCGCGCAAAAGACAACGGCGCGGGTCAAGAAGGGGTTGTTCCGGACTGTAGCGCAACGACACAAGGAGCAGCTGACCCATCTCATGACACAACTTCACTCCACACACCCTCATTTCGTGCGGTGTATCATTCCTAACCACGCAAAGCAGCCAAAGGTGTTCAACAACCTGTTGGTGTTGGACCAATTGCGGTGTAATGGTGTACTAGAAGGGATCCGAATCGCGCGGTCTGGTTACCCCAACCGGCTGTTCTTTTCCGAGTTTCGCCAGCGATACGAGGTTTTGGTCAAAACCATGCCAAAGGGGTACGTCGAGGGCCAAAAAGCCTGCTCTGTTATCCTTTCCGACCTTGGGCTGGACGAGAATCTGTACAAGGTTGGGTTGACCAAGGTGTTTTTCAAATCTGGCGTACTAGCGGAGCTCGAAGAACGCCGGGAAGCAATGATTCGGCATTTGATTGTCAAGTTCCAAAGCACGGCTCGGGGGTTCATGACGCGTGATCGGGTCCAGAAACAATTGTTCAAGAGCCAGGCCACCCGGCTTATTAAAAAGAACTTTGAAATCTACTTGGGGTTAAAGACTAACCCGTGGTGGAAGCTCTACGTCAAGATGCGGCCGTTGCTGATGGCCTCACGCGATGCAGGGGAAAACAAGGCGCGGGATGCCGAGTTTAAAAAGCTAGAGGCGTCGGTGAAAAACTACGAGGAGCAAAAGACGCAGTTGGAGGAGGAGCAGCGCAAGGCTGAACAGGAGCTGGAACGCGTAAATAAGGTTTTGGAGGGCGAGCGGCTTTTGGCGCTGGACAAGGAGGAGATTTTGAAGCGCGCGCAGGCGCATGAAACGGACCTCGAGGAGCAGCTCAATAATGCACTTGACGATTTGGAGAAACTAGAGGTGCAGTGTGAAGAGCTGCTAGAGTCGAAGCGCAAGGTTGATGCTCAAGCCGAGGCGTGGAAAAAGGAGCTGGCCAACGGGGCCCATTTGATTGGCGACTTGGAGTCGGAAAAGAAGCAGTTGCAGGAGCAAGTGGGCACTGCACAGGCCGAGTTGGACGCCATGAACAAGACGCGGGATACCAAAAACTCTGAGGCCGAAAAGCTGAGCCAGGAACTGAAGCAGGTGAAGCAGCTGGTTAGCGAGCGAGATGTTAAAGTTGCCGAGCTGGAGACTCGGCTGAAACAGAGTGATGATACATTAGAAGGAAAGCTCGCTGATGCGCGGTCTGTGCACGGCAACCGGGTTGCCGAGCTGCAAAAGGAGAATAAGGATATCCGTGAGCAGCTTGATGAGCTGTACAACACTTCTTCGGGTTACGAGGAGCTGGTGCGGAAGAAGGAGGCCGAGCTTTCTGCGTTGAAAAAGGAGATTGCTATGCACCAGGACTCGATCAAATCGATTGATTCTGAAAAGGACGACTTGTTGAACAAGCAGGATGTGGTGGTGGCCGAGCTGGAAACTTGCCGAAGCGAACTGAAACATTTGAAGGAGAGTTATGACAAGTTGGAGAGAGACGCCCACGAGTCCAAACGGCTGTTGGAGGCCAAAATTTCCCAGGATGAGAAGGAGTCTGAGTCGCGGAAATTGATGGACAAGCAGGTTGGCGATCTCAAGTCTAGTCTGGCGCTGTCCGAGGAGTCGCTAAGCGCCGAGCGGCTCAAATTCCAAGGGGAAATCGACTCCAAGCAGAAACTTATTGCCAAGCTACAGCAAGAGAAGGATGATCTAGAAGATGCTGGGTCGGAGCTTGAATCGTTGCGGTCGGAAAAAGTCAGGTTGTTGCGTGATTTGGAAACGGAAAAAGCCAAGAGCTCCCGGGTGGAGGAGCTGACTGAGCAGGTGGCTGAGCTCAAAGTCAAGTTGGAAAAGACTGAAAAGAGCAAGCAGGATACGGATGCGAGTTTGAATGGGTTGCAGCGTGATTTGCGACAGGCTAATACTCAGGTGTCGGCGCTTGAAAAACAGTTGGGTGATTCCAAGGCGGATCGAGACGGGATGAATGATGAGGTTGCTCACTTGAAGCGTCAGTTGCAACAGGCCAACCACGATGTGGACTCGCTGACTATTGAAAAGAACAAGCTGAGCAAGGATCTGGACAATGCGCAACGAGAGCTGTCTGACAAGTCGTTTGAGCATGAAAAGTTGGAAAAGGATTTGGCGCAAAAGAATGGGCAGATGGAAAAGTTGCGGGCGTCTATCAGCGAGGAGGTTCAGACCCGAATCGCCAAGCTTAAAGAAGAGAAGGAGGCGTTGGAGTCTAGCGAAATCAAGCTTAAAGAGCAGGTTGAGGATTTGAACGTTCAGTATGAGACTGCCAAGATGCAAAAGGACAAGATGGTGCGGGAGATTGAAGATTTGAACCATGACATTTCACGCGAGCAAAAAGCGGCGCTTAGTGCGGAACGGATGAAGACTCAGCTGCAGGACCAGTACGACTCGCTTCGGGAGAGCAGCGAGCGGCAACGGCGCGATCGGTCAGAAGCCGAGGTTGCCAAACGGAAACTAAATGCGTCGTTGGAGGCCACCAAGAACGAGCTGACTGAACGAACCGACCAGCTGATGGCGCTGCAACGGATCATCAACCCAAAGAGTAAAGAGCCGATGGATTGGAGCAAGGCCAGTTCGGGTACGCAAAAGATGGTAGATTTGAGCAAAAAACTGGAGGAGTCTGAGCGGGCGCGGAAATCGGCCGAGGAGCAGCGGGCCTTGTTGGAAGCGCAGGTCACTGAGGGTAAAAAACGGTGGAGCAAGGATCTGGACGAGAAGGATTCCAAATACTATGCTAGTAAACGCGCCATTTTGGACGATTTGGCGTCAATTTCCTCACAATCCCCGCCGCCATCGCCATCGCGTCGGCCAATCAACAATTTCCGAAACTCATGGCAGCGTCAATCTTATTCAGAGAATAAGGAGAATCTTGGCGAGTCGACCGATTCTCGGCCGGATATCAACGGCAAGAGTGTTGCTGAATTAGAGGAAATGTTCACCACGCTGCAAAACTCCAAAAACGATCTGCTTGCGGTTTACCACGATACTTCCAAAAAACTGGTTAATACCAAGGAGATGCTGGCAGAGGCTCAGCAGGAGAAATCGCGGTTGGAGCGTGAGTACTACCAGCTGCAAATGTCCGAGTCAAAGGAAGGTGGTGAGGACAAATCATCGGAGCTGTCGGACTTGAAGGTGCGGCTTGACACGGAAATCTCGCGAAACGAAGACTTGCAATCGTCAATGAAGTTGTATAAAGGCCGGGCTGAAGAGTATTACAACCGGTTGGAGAGCGCAGAGACTGTTGTGTTGAAAGCGACTCGAGCGGAAGAGTTTGCCAAATCCCAGCTAAAGGAGCTGCAAAACACGCTGGACAACAACACCAGCGAGTATACCAACGCGGAAAACGCCATCATGCAGCTTCAATCGCAGCTTCACAAACTGGAAGGAGAGCTGGAGGATAAGAATTTTGAGCTGCAGCACTCGCAAGAGAGCCAGGAGCGGATGAACAAGGATTTGGAGTATCTAAATCACCGACACAGCCAGGAAGCTACCGAAAGCGCGTCTTCATTGGAGGCGATGCGTGAACGATACAGTGATGAGATTCGGTCTTTATCCTCCGAACTGGAGACTGAACGACAGCGGCGGTCTGACGCGGAACGAGGGATTAAAAAGGCCCAGCGTGAGATTGACGCGTTGAAACACGCGCCAAACCAGGAAGATGAATCCTGGGCCGATGTCAAGAACCAGCTTGAAGGTAAGGTTGAGGAGTTGTCCAAGAGTAACGAGGAGTCGACTTTGGCGTATAGGGATGCGCAAAAGCGGATTGGATCGTTGTTGTCCCAAGTGCGGACCTTGCGAACCACCATGGACGAGATTACCGTTGATCGTGACCAATTGCAAAAGGATAAGCGGACGTTGGAGCAGCGGTTGAGCGAGGTTTCGGAACGGTTTGAGGAGCTAGCGGTTGGCGAAAAGAAGAAGGACAGTGCGGAGTACGATGAACAAGAAGTGGCGGATCTGCGAGCGTCGCTGAAAAAGCAGACCGAGGCGTCATCGGCAGTGTTGGAAAAGCTACGCATGACAAAGGAACAGCTTGACCAGGATCAGCAGGCGATTGAACATGAACGATCGTTGAACGACGAGCTGCGGACACAAAACGCACAGGTGGAGCGGGAACGCAACTCGCTCAACCTCAAGATTATCGACCTAGAGTCGCGGCTATTAGGCCCCAAGACTGATGATAACGACAAGGAGTATTTGCGGCAAAAGGTTGCGGATTTGGAGCACCGGTTGAGCGACCAATCGCAACGGTACAATGACGAAACTCGCCAGCAGCGGTCCAGTGAGCGCGAAATGCGTGATTTGCACCACGCGCTGGACCAGCGTGAAAAGATGGTGGCGAGAATGCAGGACGAATCGTCGCGGCAAGAGCATCGAAACCAGCGACTGACTGAAGATTTGGAGAATATCCAGAGCTCTGAAACTAGCCATCGAATCGCGGCTCGGCGGGCCGAACGAGAAGCCCGTGATGCCAAGGAACGCGCCCTACGTTTGGAAAAGGAGCTGGAGGATTGGAAGTCACGGTTTGAAAACCTGACATCCAACCGTCAAGCGTCGTTTGTATAATAAACAAGATATAATAAAAAAAAAAAAGAATAAATAATAATTTAGCAAACTAGCAAATGTTGTTGCCGCCACGAGTTGAAAAACTGCTGCTTGTACACTTCCTGTTGTTGATGCATTTCATCCGAGCCTTGTTGCAGCTCATCATCGTCATATGGTTTAACGCAATCGTACTCATAATTGGCCAGGTCCACCAGCTCCAGACCCATCTTGTCCACCTCCATTAGCTTCCACTTTAGTTCGAGCCACCGGTCGTCGTCCTCATCTTGTTCGCGAACCCGAGCAATGCCAAAATCGTACACTACAACCTGCCATTCCAGGTTATCGCTGGCACGACGGACCACTGCGTTTCGCGACGAAACATCGCAGTTGAGCACGTTGCAAGCGGAAATGCTGTTGATGGCTTCAATCGCCAAATCGCCAATCCGCTGGTGGTCACCAGCCGCGATATCAGAGCTGCTTAGTTGGCATAGCTGGATCCCATCCGCATACTCCAACAACAGCCCGTGAACGCTGCTAAACTCGTCATCAATCATGGCTCCGGGCGGGGTATAAACCACAGTGCAGTACAAATCAGGCACCACTGAACCTTGCAACGGGCCCAACGCTTCGTAAACCTCCACTTCCCGATCCATCATGTACTTGCAGCCTAGTGCGAATAACGCTTCGCGGAAAAAGTCTTCAGTTTCCGGTTCATCATCAAGCACTGCATCGTGGACCCCAAAAAACGACTCATTGTGGTGGTCCTCGACAAACTCCACCGCAGCGTCTTTAATTTGCCCGTCAAAGTCCGACGCAATCCACTGTTGGTACTGCTGTTCAAACTCGCGGTTCCACTTGTCCACCACGTTGTTGTTTGCAGTACGGTACCCCTTGGCCCCTCGGCGGTCAAACAGTTTAAGGATTGTGGTGCGAGGCGGTTGGCCCTGGTGAAGTACAAATGACACCAGCATCACCACGCTCTGAGTTGAGGGAGTGAAAATGTGCTCAACCGTTGCCTCGACTTGGTACACCTGGTCAAACTCGCCATGCAAAGAGTCAACCACTTCTAAAGGAATGCTCATGCCCGGTTCGTACTCTATATTGTAGTATTGGTTGTCTGGCGTGCCATCCTCGGTACCGTGAGGCACATTGACAGCACTAAACAGGTTCGTCTCGAAATCAGACATGATGGCCCCTTTTGTATCTTAAAAAGGGCAGAAAAAGTGTTCGTGAGGGTTGTAAAGAAGGAAGAAAAAAAAAAGTCGGTGGCGAATCCTTTTTCTCTCCTTCCAACTTGCCTTCTTCTGCTTATAATCAGCCTAAAATTTGCACTTTCTTGCGTTGTGTTTTTTTTTTTTTTCTCCCTTCAAAAAGCGTGGGACCTCTCCATTTGGGGCAATTCAAAATTTTGGCTCACAACAACAAAATCCCAAGAGAAAACTTGCCCGATGGGATTCTTTGCAACGTCAAAAGTCAGTTGACTTGCCCGTTAATGCGTGCGTGGGTATGATCGCCCCAGTTGCATGGTGGCCTGGACATCTCATCATTTTCATTTTTCAGCCGTCCGACTTGAATGTCGTCCAAAAAAAAAACATCACCACTTTTGTCATGTACCGTTTAAGTATAAGATTGGATGGGTGTTTAGGTAAATAATTTTTTTGCAAAGTTCATGTATCCGTGGGAACACCCATTATTAGGTCTCACAACTGTGGTTGCGTGGTTAAATAGGTTAGACGCTGTGTTTGAATCGTAAAAATGGTGATGTTGTGGTAAAAAAACTAGTGTGGGTGGAGAAAAGCTAAAACTAGACGATGAGCAAAAATTTTGCTCCCAATAAGCCGCGCGCGCAGCAGTGTGAGAAAATTCGTGTGCGGACCGAACGTTGGGAGGCGACATCACCATTTTTTAACCACTAAGCGCCAAAACCATGTCGACCCGATCTGAACGAGCATGCATGCTGTGTGGGTACATCCAACAGTTTCGAGTATGTCCCTACCCTATCTCTCACTCTCTTGCTTTATAAAGAGCTAACTGTAGTCCAGCAATTTGTCAATAATGGGTGCCCCAACTGCAAGGAAAAGCTAAATTTTCAAGACGACGATTATATTGTCCAGGAGTGTACAAGCCCGTCATTTGAAGGCCAGGTCGCGCTGTGTGATAGCGAGAGCTCGTGGGTGGCCAAGTGGCTGCGGATAGACCACTGCCGGCCGGGTATCTACGCGGTCAAGGTGAATGGCAAGATTCCGGATGAGATTGTCGCCAACCTCCGTGATAAGGGCATTCACTATCGCCCTCGAGACGGCAGCGCCCAAGATTAGATATATTCCCTAATAGAAAAAAACATGTTATTTATTATCATCTGGTTGTATCTCCATAACCAGCGGGGAGATCTTCTCGGCGTCTCTAACCGGCTCGTATCTAACCGGCAACATCACATCAAGCAGGATGTTTTGCGCCAGGGAGAACGAGTTGGATGCAAACCAGTACATGCACAATGCAGTCGGGGCCTGGAACGCGATGGTCATGATGAAAATGGCCCCGAACCGTGATGCTGAAGTGAGGATGTTTGGGATAGTCAGTCCTTGCTGCTGCACACCCGCGGTATTAATGTTCTTTGCGTTCCACTCCATGTTAGCCAGTGACACGGCGCCGATTGCCATGGGTAACGCGCCGTAGGGATCAGTGACTAACAAATCCTTGTACCACAAAAATGCGTCTGTTTTGAACCCTTCCTCAAGCGCCAGGCCTTCAATTGGCGCCCACCCACACATTGACCGAATCACCAAGCTCACCGAGATCCACAGCGGAATCTGCACCGCGGGTAGCAGCACTATCGACTTCCAGGTCTGGCATTTGTATTTTTTAAACAGCTCAACCCGTCTCCTGCGGCGTTCTTTATTCACCAGAATCTCCACTTGGTCCATGTTTATCTCCCCGCGCTGGAACGCCGGTGACTGAGCCAGCTTGGCCTTCATTATCGGTGTGGCCGCACCTAGCAACGGCTGGATCTCGGCCTGTTTCCTGCTGCGGAGCCGGTTGGCAATGCTGATGGGCAGTGTGATCCCGGCCCGAAGCGCAATAGCAGTCAGCGGAATGATCGTGTGCCATTGCAACCCACTCCCATGCGCGTACTGCATCCCATCATGGATCGGTTGAAGCACGCTGACTAAATCCAACTGCCGTACCCGCGTAGTATGAAACTGCCTAACTAACCGCATTTCTTGTCAACTGAGAATGAGAGAATGAGAGGAATGAATTTTTATTTGCGCGCGCGCGAGGTTATTATTTTTTTTTTCAATATTTTATGTACAGTATTGAACAGTGGCACCATCACTGGCCAGATCCAGCAATCGCCAGCTACACTTGACGTTCTTCTTGTCAAACCGACGGAGAATCTCATTGGCAATATTTTCAAAATTGTCGGTGGCCAGAGCTAGGATGGTTGGCCCGGCGCCAGACAGGCAAATCCCCAACAACCCAGGGTGGGTTTTTGGGGTCATTGATGCCAACACTTCTGTCAACCCAGGGATCAGAATCTTTCGGTACGGTTGGTGAAGCTTGTCCTGCATGGCTGGGTAGATCAGCTCCGGGTTTGGCGGGTCTCTCGCCAACGCCGTGGTCAACACCGACAACCGCTGCAAATTGTAAATAGCGTCTTGACGGGTATAAGCAGTTGGAAGCACGCCCCGCGCATCCGCAGTGGACACTTCAAAATCCGGGATAATCACCACCGCTTTAACGTTTGCAGACCAATCGTACTTGATATGATGGCTGATATTGTGTGGAGGTTGAGGAGGAGTCAGCCCAGTGTCGGCGCCCCCAGCTGGTTCTGGCAACACTTCTGCGAGTGGGATCTCCACTCGCTCCAAATCACTCCCGCTTAGTTCTCGCAAAAACGACCCCACAAACCCGCCAATCATTGCCGCGGTAATGTTGTCCGGGTGCCGCTCGATCATTAAACAGTAATCAAGCATTCGCTGCTTGTCAAAGTTTAGCTTGCCGATTTCGTTGCCCAGAATCACCCCGGCCACGACCGCCGCGCCAGAGGAACCAAGCCCCCGACCCAGTGGAATGGGGTTCTTGACGTGAACGTGGGTACCGGATGGGAAAGTCCGGATCCCATTGCATCGCAAAACGTACAGCGCGGTTCGGGTAAGCAGGTTCTTGTCCGAGCTTAGTGGGACTCCAGACGCTCCTTCCCCTTCGTAGGTGATTTTGCAGTTGTTTGGATCGTCACTGTTATCCTCCGAGTTGTCTACTTTGACGTCTAGCTCCAGGTAGCTGGTAAGCGCCAAACCCAGCACGTCAAACCCAGGGCCAATGTTTGCCGATGACGCTGGCACAGAGATCTTGAAGTGTTGCATTGTGTCTTTGTGTCTTTGTGTGTGTGATATGTTGGAGAGAAAAGTTGAGTGGTGTCTACTGTAATGAGTCAAATCTCGGCCCCCCGTTGTCGGCCCCTAATCCCGCAAACGCCCGTGTATATTTTTTTTCTTCAAATTTTTTAATCACCAGGAGGTCAATCTCACTTCAATCTTATTAATATAACTGGTAGCTGCTTATATATATATATAAATATAAATGATTAGCGCATAAAGATGTATTGTACAAGCGCTAAAAACCGGCGGTTCGGCGCTCCCATCCATCTCAATCACAAATCACGGTGAATAAATTTTTTGATACCTCCCACTTGCCCTTGCCTTGCAACAAACCAACGGATCAGATAGAAATCTCTATAAAAAATGCTAAGGCAAAGCAAGAACGTGTTGCGAACGACAGCGCGGCGGTTCAGCAGCAAGACCGTGGCAAACGACTACAAGCTTTCCACGCTGCCAAATGGGGTGCGGGTGGCGACGGATCCACTACCTGGCCATTTCGCAGCGATGGGGTTGTATGTCGATGCCGGGTCTCGTTACGAGGACTCGCTGCTGACTGGCGCCAGCCACATTATGGACCGGCTAGCGTTCAAAAGCACGGAAAAACGGACCGCGACGCAAATGGCGGAGGATTTGGAGTCATTGGGGGGCAACTACGCCTGTACATCATCGCGGGAGACTATAATGTACCAAGCCTCGGTGTTTAACAGCGACATTGAGAACATGTTTGAGGTGCTGTCAGACACGGTGCGAAACCCTGCCATCACCGAGGAGGAAGTGGGTATGCAACGACTAACCGCTCAGTACGAAAACGCGGAGATTTGGCAGAAACCAGAGCTGATTTTGCCCGAGCTGATCCACGTTGCCGCGTTTGAAGGCGGGTTGGGCAACCCTCTGCTTTGCCCTGACGAGCGTCTGCCCTCCATCACGCCGCAGTTGGTCCGTGATTATAGACAAAAATTATACCGGCCGGACCGGATGGTGGCGGCGTTTGTGAGTGTAAACCACGACCGGGCAGTTGAGTTGGCGGAAAAGTATTTGGGCGATCTTCCGGCCGCCACTAGTTTGGTTGATAAACCGGAGAGTTTGTATGTGGGTAACCAGCTTCACACTGCCATGCCTCCGCCAATTGGCAACCTGCCTCAGTTTACCCAGCTATACATTGCATTTGAAGGGCTGTCAATCAGCGACCCGGATGTGTACGCATTGGCCACTCTGCAAACCCTACTCGGGGGTGGCGGGTCTTTCTCCGCCGGAGGACCCGGGAAGGGAATGTACTCGCGGTTGTATACCAGAGTGTTGAACCGGTTTGGGTATATTGAAAGCGCGCAGTCGTTTAACCATTCCTACTCGGATACCGGGTTGTTTGGCATCTCCTCCAGCTGCATCCCTCAAGGCGCCCCATACTTACTAGACGTGATTTGCCAGCAGTTTGCCTCGGCAATGAGTAAAGGACGAGATGGGTTGCAACGTGAGGAGGTGGATCGTGCCAAGAACCAGCTAAAGAGCTCGCTGTTGATGAACTTGGAGAGCAAGATGATTGAGCTGGAGGATCTGGGCCGGCAGGTGCAGATTAACGGGGAAAAGGTGCCAGTTACGGAAATGTGCGAAAAGATTGAGCAGCTGACTCCTGAGGATATCCGTCGGGTTGCTGAGCGCATTTTCACCGGCAAGGCCTCCAAAACTGGTAGTGGCGCGCCCACCGTGGTTATCCAAGGTAACCGCGACTCGTTTGGCGATATCAACGCAGTGTTCAAGCAGTATGGCCTGGGAAAGGGTAATAAGAAGCGATTGGGCTGGTTGTAGATTTATTATTATTATTATTATTGTTATACTAGAGATAGAGTATAGTATGAATAATTCCCGATTTGTATTTTTCGTTGGCGTCTAAATGGCTCACATGACTTGCAAAATTTCAGAGGGAGAAAAAAAAAACTTTGCACACACACACCCACCTACCCACCTACGAACACAAATAAGGATGGAGAAACTGGAGCAGCAACTCAAACAAATAACACGGGATATTCCAATCAACGCAGTGTCCCAGGGAGCAGAAGCGTTGGTGTACAAAACTCCCGTCCATCCGTACCTGGACGACGGCTACACGGGCGATGTGATTATCAAATACCGCCCGCCAAAATCCTACCGCCATCCAACTTTAGACGCCCAATTGACCAAATCGCGGACACTAGCCGAGTCGCGAATCCTGCAGAAACTAGCCCAGGCGGATATTAACGTGCCTAAACTGGTATTTGTAGACCCCCGACGCGGGGTGATTTGGATGGAATGCATCGAGGGGATAAGCACCAAGCAGTGGATCTGGGACAACGAGCACGCTGGAGCCGACAATCTACGCGAAAAGTTGATCCAAGTCGGGAAAACAGTGGGGAAACTGCATATTGCCGGGTTTGTCCACGGCGATTTGACCACTTCGAATATTATGCTAAATTTACACCACGAGCCGGTGCTGATTGATTTTGGGCTCGGCAGCCAGTCCGCGCTGGCCGAGGACAAGGCCGTTGATTTGTATGTTTTGGAGCGGGCTGTTGAAAGCACGCACCCGGTAAACAGCCTGCACTATAATGAATGGCTGTTGGAGGGGTATTCCTCTGCTTACACCAAGACCAAACCGCGGGACGAGGTGTTGAAACGACTGGAGGACGTGCGAATGCGGGGTCGAAAACGAAGCATGGTGGGTTAGTTAAAAAGAAGCTAGTTTAGACTAACCTTGCCAAATACCTGGTCCAGCTCGCTATCTTCACGGTCTTCGGAACGGTCTTTGGAACGGGGCTGTGACTGAGGGGGTGAGGTGTGGTCAACACTACTACTGCCAGTTCGCGTAGGCTGGAGGATCCGGTTCGCCGAGTCGAGGTACCCAGGCGCGATCCGCCGCTTTTCATCCATCGCCTGTTTCCGTACATTGTCAATCCACTCTTTATAAACCGTTTGCCTAGCCTCCGTACGCGCCTGAACTGTCTCGACAAACTGTTCGCTGTCGGTTTTGATCTGCTCAAGCGTTTCTGTGGTAACCGCTGAGGTTGGTGGCGGCGCTTGCTGAGGAAGCCTGTTGTAATTAAACGGCAAAGTCACCGCTTGGGGTGGTCTCAACCCGGGTGAAATAATCAACGGGATCTGCGATAGAATAGAATCTGGGATGTGGGTTAGCCGTTTGCTCTCACATTACTATTCATACCTCTTTTGTCCATTGGATTGGGTTGGCGCTTAATGGTTAGTATAAAGTAGTGGGCAAGAAAAGAGAAAGAAAGAAAAAGGCCGATCCGACCCCAAACCCAACCCTCCTTACTTTAGGCGAGCTTTAGTCCCAACCTCTTTTCCCTTCCCTTCCCTTTGATTGAACAACACACTTTTTTGATTTTTGTTACACAAATAAAACCATGGGTTACTACTACTCGTCGTCATCATATTACCTAGGCGGCTCGGCTTTATTCGCCTTCTTTCTGGTCGGCGGGTGTACGTTCCATCTCTAACCCCCACGCCCATTGCACTGGCTAACAATCATCTAGATATGCTGTTTACCGGCCAAGGTGAAGTATTCAATGTGGGCGAGTTTCTAATGACCACTTCTCCATACATGTGGGCTCTACTCGGGATCTCTCTCTGCGTAGGTCTCAGCGTAATCGGCGCGGCATGGTAAGCCTAATTCTCTTTTCTTATGAAGACAGACAAGAACTAACAAAAAAACAACAGGGGCATTTTTATCACCGGATCAAGCATTCTCGGGGCTGGGGTCAAGAAACCGGGCATCACGACAAAAAACCTAATCAGCATTATTTTCTGCGAAGTGGTGGCGATTTACGGGCTTATCATGGCCATTGTGTTTTCCGGCAAGCTCGCCAGTGTGTCTGGACCAGCCGTGTACTCTAAAGAAAACATTTATACCGGGTTTGCGCTGTTTTGGGCCGGGCTAACTGTCGGGTTTTGCAACCTGATTTGCGGCGTGGCTGTGGGCATCACTGGGTCCACCGCCGCAATCAGCGACGCCGCCAACCCGTCGCTGTTTGTCAAAATCCTGGTGATTGAAATTTTCGGCTCGGTTCTAGGCTTGTTTGGGTTGATCGTGGGGTTGTTAATGGCCGGCAAGGCCTCCGAATTTAGCGGCTAATAATTATATCACAATACAGTATATTATTATTATATATATATATAAAGAACCTAACGTCGCATTAGCAGGTAGATCTTTTCCTGCTTGAGGTTGGACAGCTTTCGGTAGTTGCCTTCTAAACACAGCAGCAGCCCGCCAAACGATACATAGACGGATATTGAGTCGCCTTGGGACTCTTCAAACTTGTAGATTGTCCCGTACATCACATAGTCGTAGTCATCAGCCAGCGAGTGCACACCCGGCTGCTGCCGCCAGTTGTTTGTCGAGTCGTTTTCTGTAAGCGATTGGGAAATGGCGAGGGTAAAGTTGGCGTTCTTTTGTACTGGAAACAGCTCATTGTTCACGTCCAGCGTCAGGTGCACGTCTTGATTGGCAGTGGACTGAGCAGTGATCCGAGCCACCCGGTCGTACCGCTCGGAATCAACCGATGTGGTTTTGAAAATGTCGTCAAACAGGGTAGTTGCCATTCTGTCTATTTGGATTATTAGGATTATAAAGGTTGGTGATGAAAAAAATTCTTTCAAGTGGTGGTTGGTGGCGGCGCGCGCCCCCACCGCCCCCGTTAACACTATCTACAACAAACTTTTGATCCGTTGCTGCAACTCTTGGTTACCAGATTTCGCCCACTGAAGCTTGGTTGGCAAAACCGCCTGTGGGTCATTAAGGATGGATGGCCGGAGGACAGCCACGCCAAACTTGGTTGGAAACCCGGCAACCCCTTGCCCGCAGTTGCCGCAAAACTTCATCACCTTTGGTTTACCGCTCTCAGTCTCGTTCATTGTATACTCCTTGAGCTGGCGTTTAGGATCCTCGATCGTAACCTGTTTTGGTCTGTACGCAGCAACGACCTGACCGATATTAGATGTCGCACGTTGACAATGCTCGCAAACACACAACACAGTTTGTAAAGGCTTGCCTTGGGTTGTAATCTTGATCGCACCGCAGGTACAGTTTCCTTCCGCCATTGTTTTTGTCTAGAAATTAAGTGCAAAAAGCGGGGATGAATCTTTACTTAGGGCGTCGGTCTCTCGGCCCGATAAATATAATATAATATTTTAACGTTCTATTGGAATTGCTGCCATACTTGATGAGCAGAGGTCTTGCCCTTGGTCTCCGGGACAAACTTGTTAATGTACAGCACAGATAACACGCCGGTGATTGTAAACAGGAAAAACACGGCATTGCCCATTTGGCTCTGCATAATTGGGAAAAAGTAGCCAACTGCAAACGTGGACAGCCAATTGGCGGTAGTCGCAACGGACTGCGACACACCAGCGGCTTGAGGCACAGTTAGCTCGCTAATGATCAAAAAGGTGATTGGGCCTAGACCCAATGCAAACGACATGGCAAACACCATCGCCGAGGCAGCGGCCAAAACTGACCAGCCCAGTAGCAAGGAAAACGCGACCAACGCGCTCGCCACTGTCATCCCACCGGCACTAACCAGCAATAGTGGTTTCCGGCCATACTTGTCAATCATTGGCGCGGCCACAATCGTAGTCAACAAATTTAGCAAGGTAATAAACACGTTAATGACCCGGGAAAAGTCTGGCATGGTAGCGCTGAGGATCGACACGCCATAAAAGATAATGGCGTTGATCCCGCTGAGCTGCTGGATGGACATGATACCCACCACTGCCATGAGCGTTTTTCGATATGCACGATCAGATAGGAATTGCTTATAGCCCACCTTTTCGCGTGGGCCGTTTGATCCGCCTAGCAACTCTTCGCTTTCAGTCTCGTCATTCTTCCACTGAGCAATCTCGTCCTCCAAGGTTGCTCCCGGTCGGCGTAGTAGCTGTAGATTTTCCCGCGCTTCGGTGCTTCGACCAGACACTGCCAGCCATTTCGGACTTTCCACGCTGAATGGTAATAAAATCAGATTCAAGAACCCAAAACAGGCACCGGCCCAGAGAATTGTCCGCCATTCAAACTCATTCGAATAATACACCCCTAGTATTTGCGCCACCATGATACCAAAGTTGACAAACACCTGGTTCATTGTGCCCAATACCCCACGCAAGCTATGAGGACTGACTTCAGAAAGGTACATTGGGGTCACGACAATTGCCGAGCCGGACCCAACCCCGGCCAAAAACCGGCCAATACACATTTCCCACACGCTGTTTGATCCGACCATGATCAATGGGCCGAGGATAAAAAAGAGCGAGTTGATGAGGGCTACTCTACGCCGCCCAATTCGGTCGGCAATGGTGCCAGATACCAACGCCCCTAGCATACCACCTACTGCGTTCATGCCGTTGACCAGACCAATCTGCTGGGCAGTCATTGGTATACAGTCGCTAATTGTCGAGTCTAGCTGTTCACAAGTTATAACCGATTGCGGGGCGTTGAGCTCGGCCAGGTGGTAGCCAAACTGTAGCGAGCCAATACTCGCCACTGACACTGTCAAGAGCAACCGAAATGTTACTTGTTCCATTTTCCTTGTCGGGTTTGTTGCTGCTATTGTTGCTTGACCCCGCGGTGTTTGTGTTAATGTCGAAAGAGCGAGAATTGTGAAAAAGAAAGGAAAAAAAGGCCAGGGGAGAATGGGTTTTATAAACTTTGAAGGATGGATAGCAAAGAGAGTTGAGAGGATGGGTGGGATAAGCGCTGCAAGTATGAGTATGCGAGTGTTGTTTTAGAACAAATCTGGGGATATTTTGGATTGTTGTGTTGTTGGTGAGCGGGTAAGCGGGCGGGCGGGCGCGGGCCCCCTCTCCCTCTTTTGGGCATCAAATTGGAACGGACCCGGGCCGAATTCCCATCCTGGCGTTATTTTATATACAGTATTGTATTTATTTTGAACAGTGGCACGTGCCGTGCTCCTGTCTGTGATAATAAACATATCATGGATACTTTCTCTTTTCGTGCATTACGTCACGTCAATTGTTTAAATCTAGGCATATGTGTGCAAAAATAAAAAGGTTTAGCGCGCCAATGAAGGCCGCGCTTGGAGATCTAACGGTAAGATAGAATTTTCACCCACCACTTTTCTACCGCGACACCACCTCACAACTAAAAAATGGAAACCATCCGCACAGATCCGATTGTAAGCGAATCCCAACAGGCCAAGATCCGCGAGTTCAACCGCGGTCAACGACTGACACTTGCCCCAGTGATCCGTGTGACTGCCGCTGGGGTCATTGCCAGCGGGTATGGTCTCACCAGCGGATTTTACCGCGGGTTCCAACACTCTGCTTTGCAATACCTTGCCGAGAACGCTCATCGCATGCCAACCACCAAAGGCGGCTGGTATTTCTACCACAAGCGGAAAAACTACGTGATGATCAAGGACGGGTTGGTCAATGGGTTGAAACGGGGCGGTAAATACGGGTTTGTGGCGTCGCTATGGTTCGGCGCTGAAGCTTATTTGGACCATTTGCGAGGTACTATTGATTTCTTCAACACTATAGTGGCTAGTGGAGCGATTGGGTACGGGTATGGTGCGGTATACGGGCTGAGCCGTGGCCAGGCCTGGCGGTCCAGCCGAGCCACCATGATGTTTGGCGCGTTTGCCGGGTTGATGCAGGATTTTTTCCGATACAAGCGTGGCAACCAGATTTGGTACATTGACTATTTACACTCCAAATTCTCCTAACCCTAAAAAGAGACTAGTCATCAACTTCAATATCCTCTAGTTCTGGGAGTGGGAATTTGAGGATGGCGGCGATACCGGTGATCGCTTCCAGCTCCTCGCCAGACTCGTGAAGTGAGGAAAAGATGTACGCCTCACCGCCAGTGTTTCGCACATCTTCCACCATTGCAATATACTTTTTTCTCAGCTGGACTTGGTAGCTCCGGAACAACGAGTCGGTTAGCAGCAACGTGTCCACCGCGCCTTGCTCCATCGCTGCTTCTACATGCTTGGGCCCGTACCACGCCCGCCCATCGTCATCATTCAGCGCCTTGAAAAACTTGTCTAGCGCTTTGGTCTCGCGGCTGTACTTTGTATCCGACAGGCGTTTATCCACATCCGGGTTTTTCAGCACCTCGTCCAGCGATTGGATATGCCCAGAAGAACTATGCGTGACTAGAAATTTGTACTTGTTTCTAGTCAGCAACTTGTCATTCTCCTCAGTGGCCCGCTGGATCATGTAGTCATAAAACCCGCGCGCCACAAACCCTGGCGATGCAATAATAATAGCCTTGAGCTTGTCAATACTCAAGTTTCGTTTAAAAGTGTCGTAAACGGTCTTGTAAAACCGGGTCACTCCTTTTTCATACCCCGAATTATCACCGCGTTTTTTTTTGGGCATGGTTTGTTCCACCCGCTGGCGAATCAACGTCATGGCGTCGGTTAGCAGACAGATATTAGCCAACCCTTCCTGCATCACAATCGCGCCTACTTCTGCCTTGGACTCTGGATCGCAGCTATTCTTTACCGTCTCCCGATCAATTGCGTCCCAATCCTCTTTTATAATCTTCAAATTGCGATTCACCTCAAGCTGGAAAGTGTGGTAGCTACCCGATGGCACGTCCTCCATGTCAAACTGGGTCCGACCTTTCAATCGGAGCTCTCCGCCAGCCGCGTCATATTCTAGTTTTTCAACCTTGATTGCTAGCTTAAGCAGTTTCCGTTCCGAACCTTTTACAACCCCATCCTTGCCTTGTTTCGTGATCCGCCGCTGCGACTTGCCCTCGATGATATCCCCCTCACGGATAAGATTGTACGCATGCCACATGTCTTCATTGTCTTCCGGGCATATTGTAACCGATCCGGCTCCTTCCTTGTCTATCTTTTCTTGAATTTTTTTCATCTTATCCTATCCTCCTATGCCTTGTGAAAGTTGGTGGTGGTGAGAAAAAATATTTGGGGTGGAAAAAAAATGGGTCAGCATGTATTACAGCAACTATGGTTGGGATATCTCTCTCTACCAACGTTTTTAACGCACATCGGCGGCAACCAACGTGTTCACCTTGCACAATTCGCCAGCCTTGTTGACCAACTTTCGGTCTGGCTCGCCGTCCTTTTTGAACACAACCTCCAACGCATCGGTGGTGGTGAACCCAGGCTGGATCTGCTCCCAAATCTTCTTCTTTGGGTTGAGCTGTTTTTCTGGTTCCAAATCATAGGTTTCAAAAAAGATCTTGTCGCCAGCCTTGGCGCCTTGTGGTGGGTTGACAAACTCCACAGTCTCTTCGTTGGCCGCACACAACACCATGCCGCAGGACTTGATGCCCCGCATGTTGACCGGCTTCAAATTGGCAACAGTAACCACCATTCGATCCTGCATTTGCTCCAATTCAAAGTGCTTGACCAACCCAGAGCACACGGTTCGTGGGCCTTCTTCATCCCCCATGTGGATAGTAGACACGTACAACGAGTCGGCATCTGGGTGCTTGATGGCTTTTTCGATCCACCCAACTCGCAAATCAATCATACCTGGGGTGATGACGACCTCTTCTTTTGGTGGTTGTGGCTTTTTTTCCTTCTTTTTCTTCTCCTTCTTTTGAGTTGGCAGGTCCTTCTTTTCTTCACTGTCAGCTGCTGGAGCTGGAGCAGCTGGAGAAGGAGCTGCCTCCTCCTTCTTGCCACCCTTCTTTTCTGGCTTGGCCTTGAACTCACGTGGAGCTTCCAAGTCCACATTCACAGTAATCTTTTGATCGGCTGGAACGTTGACAGCGTTTTGAATCAAATCAGCCCATCGCACAACATGTCGGTTGGCAACCACTTGGTCATTGCTCCATCCCTTCACGTGCTGCACAACTCGTCCCAAGACAATTGCGTCCAACACAGACGCGGACTGAGCACCCTCCAGCAGAAAAGTCCGCGACTTGAGAAACTCGTTAAGCTTTGGAATCTCCTCTGGGAATCGGCTAGACAGGGTCAACCATTGGTGCAGCTCGGCGGTTTGCACGTCGGTAAACTCCTTAGTGTCGACACTGGCCAACACTTTTTCGTTATCCTCGGACAAACTCAATGCTTTGGTGAAGGCTTTGCTCAATTGTTCAATTTCGGCCATTTTATGGGTGCGTTGTTGTTTTCAACTCCCGACTAAATTTTTTCTCCCTCTTTCGAGGTTGTGAGGTGAGAGCGCGCGCGCGAGATCTCCCGCTAACCCTCAAAAACCTCACCGCATCTCCCTCCAGCTTCAGAAATGTTTAGTTTACGTATACTACGAAGTTACGTACTAAGCTGCAGATTGATACCAAGATGATTGATTGTGAGGCTGTGCAGGCTCAACAGTTGTACAGTACAGCAATGAAAAGAAGAAGAAAAACAACGCAAGTGGTGACCCCACATTTCCTTTTGGGAGTGTGTGCACCCTGAATCCACTCAAGCTATATATATATAATTGTCAGGTGCCGGAATTGTCCGAGGTCCAGCACTGAGTTAGGGGCTAGTCCGAAAACACGCCGGATGGGAAAGAAACCCGCGGCAAACGGCTGACCCTCCACACTTTTTTGCACTTTCTGCTGTTTACCTTACATGGTTCCCTTTTCCCTTTTTTTATATTCTGAATCTTTTTTTTGTCGGTCTCTCGCTATATTCTATTCCACCCCGCGTTGACCCTTTTTTTTCCCTCTTCTTTTCCTTTCCTTTCCTTCCCTCCCCCACTCCGCCTACTAAAAGCAGCAAAAGCACTCACGCCATTCAGGGCCTCTCCCTTTTCGTTAAAAATATATAAAAACGCCTGGATATTCTCGTTTCAACCTACCTACAAATTGCTTTAAGCGATGCATTCCGAAAATCTCTCGTCCACAACCACACAGGTACCGCAGTTACCGCAGTCCGACACTACTTCGACACTAACCGCCAAGGAACGAGCAGCGCAGTTAAAACAGGAAGCGCTGGAAAAGTATGGACCGGGAGTCCAGATCAGTGTAAGTTATTGTGGGGAATCTTTTTTTTTTTCTTATAATTTTTTGACTAACAAATGTAGCCGCGTACTGGGAGGCCAAAGCGTAGAAAAGCGAACCGAGCGTGTGTCCATTGCCAACGGACCCATTTGACCTGCGATAATGGGAGGCCATGTGAACGGTGTGTACAGAGAGGGTTGGCGGAGACGTGCCGAGACGGGACTCGGAAAAAGGCCAAATATTTACAAGACGTTCCAGACGCCGAGGTTGGTAACAACCCGCCAGCAGCATTACGGAAAAAGCACAAACCAGCGAAGCAGCAACAGAACAAACCACAGGTGCAGGTGCAGGTTGAACAGACACCTCATCATCCAATGAGTTTCCCCAAAATCCAGCAGGTGGCGGCGCTGAGTAATGGGCTGGACCCTGCGCAACTCCGCAATAATTCGCACAACTTCCAGTCGTCCGCGATTAATTCGGAGTACCGGATACTAAGCAACATGCTGAGTTCCAACCGGTCACCATCATCATCATCAACAGTTAATCCCTCGCTGACCACCAGCAGCCCGTCAATGAGTGAGGGGTCGCCTGGAGAGTCATCAACCGGGTTTGCAACGCAATATCACTCGACAATTCTCAATCACTTTACATTAAACGGTGGGAGCGGCGGCGAGGAGCAGAATTTGACGGATATATTATCAACAATTGGTGGAGAGGAGGCGGCGCCCAAACGACCCATTTCGTTTGCGATTACTGATACCGCTGGTATCAACTCCGATCCGGGGATTATCGCCGATACCGCGCCGTTTTCCAGTAGTCTACCGGATTGGCGCAGGCTCAAGGAACCGGGCGATGTGTATGCTAATATTCGCAAACCGTTCAGCTACACCCCGGGGTTCCATGCCTTAACCAGTTATTTGAAGACCCGGTTCACCAAGGATAAACTGATACAAATGTCGAAATGTATGGCGCGGTACCGGCCCAGCTTTATCGCGTGTACAAACACGCTAAAAGAAGATGATTTGATCTTTATGGAGCAGTGTTTCCAGCGCACCTTGCTCGAGTATGAAAAGTTTATATCCTATTCCGGGACCCCGACTATAGTATGGCGGCGCACGGGGCAAATCACTGCAGTAGGCAAGGAGTTTTGCATCCTGACGGGTTGGAGCCGGGAACGGTTATTAGACCAGCGCACGTTTATAGTCGAGTTGATGGATGATGATTCGGTGCTCGAGTATTTTGAAATGTTTAGCAACATTGCGTTTGGCGACTCTCGGGGGGCCATGATGTCCGGGTGCACGCTGATTACCCCGGCCGGGTCGAGATTAAAAACCGCGTGCATGTGGACGCTCAAGCGCGATGTGTTTGGCATTCCAATGATGATTATCGGCAATTTCCTGCCCGTATTATCATAACCTTCCTGTCTTTTAAAGAAAAAAACCAAAAAAAAAAAAAGAATAAGACTTATATAAACTAAATCTCTATTGAGCGAGAATGCTCTTGACAAACTCAGTGTAATTGACGTTGCCATCCCGAGTCACATTGACCCCCTTTAGCAGCTCGTCAACCTCATTGTCCGATAGCTTTTCCCCCAACGAGGTTAGAATGTACCGCAGCTCGCCAACCCCGATATACCCCGTCTGGTCCTTGTCAAACACTTGGAACCCTCGAATGTAGTCTTCCGGTTCTCCCAACGATCTGAACCCGTCTGGTCGGTTCACAATCTTGACAAATGTGTCAAAGTCAACTAGATTATTTGTTAGCCCACTGGTTCGTTATAGAAAAATAAAATAAAAGAAGGAACGTACACTCTCCGTTTACAGTCCGTTGCAGCTCGTCAATCTCTGCTAGGGTCGGGTTCTGCCCTACGGCTCGTAGTAAATCACCCAACGCCTCGCTTGGGATACGCCCCGTGCCCTTCTTGTCAAATAGCGCAAAGGCGTCTTTATATGTCTTGTTGTTCTGTGAGCCCTGTGTGGTGGATATGTTAGCTAATCTCCGGGAAAAAAATAAAAACGCGTGTACGTACCACCATTGTGTTTTTATGTGCAGTATCAAGCGTTAAAAATCTGTCGTGTCAACGTGTTTTGCAGTGTGGCAGAAAAAAAAAAGGATTGCAAAAGAAGATTTGTGTTTTGGGAGTTCGTTCAAAGGGGGGAGGTAGCGAGCCCCCGTTTTTTTTTTAAGATCTGTGAGGGAAAAAAAAAGATCTGTTTTCGCGTTGTTTACATTTTAATAATGAGTTACCGGGACGGATTTTTCATTGCGATATATAAGATTATTGAACAAAATCAGACTTTCCGCCCTTCTTTTCAACCACCCGAACGTTGTCAATTACCATGTGCTTGTCAATAGCCTTGCACATATCGTAGACAGTGGTGAGGGTTACCATTGCACCGGTCATGGCCTCCATCTCCACGCCAGTTTGGCCCTGGCAATGAACGGTGCACTCGACCCCCACGCTCAACCCATCCTTGTTTACAAACACGTCGTTGTGAATTTTAGAGACCATGATTGGGTGACAAAGCGGGATGATTGTAGGGGTCTGTTTAACCGCCATGATCCCGGCCACTCTGGCCACGCTCAACACATCACCCTTTTTCATCGTGTTATTTTGTATTTGCGCCGCTACATTTGCGGTGGAGAACCGAATAATCCCACACGCGGTGGCTTTTCTCATCGTGACGGGCTTGCCTCCCACATCGACCATATGCGCCGCGCCATCTTTCGTAACGTGGGTTAGTGTGCTTGCAAAACGCCTATGTACACTTATTTTTTTTGCCAACAAGGACAAAAAAAGTTAGCCACCAATCAAAATCATTGGTCTATTTTTCATATTCTCCAGCTCGCCAATCCCCGCATGCTTTTCTTTCTTGTTCTTGACCGCGGCACCAATCACGTCCAATAGTTGCTCGTCAGTTGCGCCTGCACGCACCATATCCCGCAGCGACACCTCGGCGTTGCCAAATAAACACACCTTGAGGTTACCATCCCCCGTGATCCGCAGCCGGGTGCACGTGCCGCAAAAATGCGAGGTCATGGAGCTGATAACTCCAAACGAACCGGCATGACCAGGAATGTTCCACACTTTGGCCGTGTCGCCATTCTTCCCCGGGACCCGATCCACAGTGTACTTGGACTTGATCGTGTCCATAATCTCCTGGTACGAAAACATTTTCTGCTTGCTCCACTTGTTGCCGTCAAACGGCATGTACTCGATAAACCGCACCTCGACTGGTTTGTCCCGAGTCAGCGCGATAAAGTCGAGAATCTCGTCCTCGTTCTGCCCGCGCATCACCACATTGTTGATCTTAACATTAGGCACGCCAACCTCCAGCGCCGTGTCCAAACACTTTAGCACCTGGTTCAACCCCTTTCGCCGGGTCATGATCTGGAATTTGCCGTCAATCAACGTATCCAGGCTAAGATTCAACCCGGTCAACCCATACTCCTTCAACTTGGCCAGCTTCCGCGGCAAGGCAATCCCATTACTGGTCATACACAGCTCCTCCAACCCGGGGATCGCTCCCAGTTGCTGGAACAGATCCATAAAGTCCTTGCGAACGGAGGGTTCGCCGCCAGTGAGCCGAATCTTTTTCACGCCCTGGGATACAAATAACTTGGCGATCTGGACAATCTCTGGAGTGGATAGGAGATGGTCGGCCGGGGAAAGCTCAACGCCTTCCTCCGGCATGCAGTATAAACAGCGAAGGTTGCACCGTTCTGTGATGCTGATCCGGAGGTAGTCGTGCTGCCGGTTGAATGTGTCTGTTAAAAAGTCTGAGAATGGTTTGGCGGTTCTGATCGCCTCCCACCGTTGCTGCGAGTTGGTCTGCTGCTCTGGCTGTGGTGCCACTGATGATGATGAGGACGACGATCTGATCGCCGCGTTGGCCACGGTGCTGTTGAACCGTAGCGCCATCATTGGTCTAGATCGGGAAAGCACTGATCTAAGCATGTCTTTTTCTTTTCTTAAAAAAAATTCTTGTTGGCAAAAAAGTAAAAGGTAAGAGAGGAGAAATGGAAAGATAGAGAAGAGTGGGAAGTAAAAAAAGAAGACACTTACGTTTGAAAAAACATGCAAATTTTTTAGTTGGACGGTATCAAATACTTTGGATGGATAGTTATAGGTCAAGAAAGAAGGGAGGAATTTTTCTGCAGACGGATAGTTGCGGTGTTATAAACTGCGGGGCCCTCTCCCATCGGCAACACCGGCTCGAGCCGACGGGATGTTCATTTTTTTTGGATTTTGATTTTCCACGGCGGGAAAGTTTTAACAGTTATTGGACAGAAAAGAAAAGAAAAAAGGGAGATGGACGAAACGGCAACCTTGGCGAGCCAAAACACACGCCTGCCGCCTTGCGCTGTGCAGGTCTGCCCGGATAACGACCGGCTATGGCTGGTGGGTACCTACCAACTCAACGAAACTACCAGAACCCGCCACGGGTCTATAGATTTATACGAACTAGATAGCAACAGCGACCAGATCAGGTTAGTGGGTTCGCAGCCGACCGATTCGTCTATCCTGGACGTGAAAATCTTCCCCTCTGATGCTACCCTCGTGGCGTCGGCTCAGAGCACTGGCAGTATCATACTCTGGCGGTTGGATCAATCGGAAAAGCAGTTGGAACGGGTACAGGAATTTCAGCTGTTTGATAGTGACACGCTGGTTCTAGCGCTGGCGTTTAGCGAGCAGGATGAGTACATGTCTGCCACGTTAACCACCGGTGAAGTGGCGTTGATCAAGATCACTGACAGCGGGTTGGAATTGATTGACACAGTGCTGGAACACATGGACCAATGTTGGATATCAGAGTTTGGCAACCGCAGCCTAGGCAACGTGCTTTGGACCGGCGCTGATGACTGTCAATTAGTGGCACACGATATACGAACGTTTGGCCAGGGCCAGCCTCCAATCTGGAAAAGAATGCTTCACGACGCGGGCGTCACGTCCATCCTTCCTGCCAGCTCCAATTGGATGCATGATTCGCCGTTTACCTTGTGGACAGGAGGGTATGACGACACGCTCAAATCCATCGATCTCCGCACCACAGACACTTTGGAGTCCTATCATATCCCACGCGCCAAATCGTCCTGTGACTTGGGCGGTGGTGTTTGGCGGTTACTCCCCAGTCCGGTCACTAACGACAACCGCGTTTTAGCATGCTGCATGTATGGTGGCGCTCGGATTGTGAATTCGAATATGGAGGTGGTCCAAACCTACACCAACCACGAATCAATGGTGTATGGCGGCGGATGGCGCCACGACGGCAAATCCACCGTTACCTGCAGTTTCTATGATAACCAATTGCGATTGTGGTCAACGAGTTGAGACTGTCTATGTACAGGGTTGTGTTATATGTATAAATAATATTTCTTTACTTTGGTGGGAACAGTGGAGTGGAATCCAGACGGATCGCACCCTGCTCCTCCAGCTTTTTCATCTGTCGGTCTTTTTCTCGCTCCATCACCCGTTTCTGCTTAAAGTATTCAACCCAGCTCTTTATACAGTCCTGTTCAAACTTTTTCTCCGAGTCTCCGCATTGTTTGGTCGCTTCCTTGGCGTTCTTCAGTGCATCCTCGATATTGTTCTTGTCCAAGCATGCAAAAAACTCATCCCGCGAGTCCCAGCATGTTTTCCGCTTGCTTCGCTTTGTGATATCCGGCTCGTTGGTTGGCTCTGATGAAAAAAGTCCCATTTTTCTTGTACTTTTGTTGATACTTTTGTTAGAGGTGATTTGTTGAAAGGTTAAAATTTATCACAAAAAAACCGTTTTTGTAGTTGCTTTCTTCCCAGCCCAGCCCAGCCCAGCCGCACCGCAAAGGGAGAGAGAAGGATGATCGGAGTGCCTAGCGCTTGCAGCAGCAAACGACTAAGCTATGGGGTCCGCAAACCAACGAATAAATCCGCCTTGAAAAAGAATATCCAGGATCGGGTCCGGAAGCAGAATATCTATCAGAGCCGGTCGGGGAAACGCAATGAGAAGCATCGGCGCGAGTCGGTGCCTCAGTGTCTGTGGCGCGGGGACGAGACGATCCAACCGCCAGCGCCCGCGCAACAAGCGCCGGCGGCGTCTAGCGCTCGGAACCAATTGCTAGAGCAGAACGACTGCCAAGTGGAAGATTTTGATGCCAAACGTGCTAGATTGGTTGATAGCGATTTGTGGACCCAATTGGTGCCGGAGAGTGCGAGCCGGTACTACCCTGAGCCGGACCTAGCAGCGTTTGAATGGCCATTTGCAAATGAGGTGGAGGATCTTAGCGAGGACGAGCGGCCAACATTGGGGGATATTTCACAAACTGTGGTTTACAACACTACAGAAGAGCCTGTCGAGGAGCCTATTGCGGAACAACAACAAGAAGAAGAAGAAGGCAACGCCAAGTGGAAACAATTTTTGTTTAGCTAGTTTATATCGTCAGCACACTCGTCTACCCATTTCCTAAGCTTATCCCAATCCACTTTTTCGTCCTTTTCTAAAGTAAACCGGCTAAACGGAATCCCAGTTCGAAGCGCTACGATACTAGGCAGGTCGTTCACCTCGTACTTTAACATCAAGTCCTTCATCCCCGGCTCATCCGCTTCAATGTCCACCACAGACACCCTTTTTTCGGTATGGTCAGTGGCGATTCTGTACAATGCGCCGGTGAGTTGATTGCACCGCGGATCATTTCTCACGCCAAAGTTCGCCAGCAATGGCGGTTTCAAGATCAACAACGGTTCAAGCTCGCTTTCGTGTCGAACTGGGAGGTAGATCCGATTATGGCGGCGTTCTTCTGGCGCGGCGGCGTTGGTGAAAAATCCGCGTCGGTAGGCCAACAAACTCGACGTGGCAACCACCGTAGCTCCGAATATGTACTTGGATTTTACAGTGGGTAGGAACGGGCCAAACGGGCTTTTGTACGCCATCATTCGCATCAAAAAACAATCCTCTTTGTGTCGCGGGGGGTCCAAAAACGCCTACTAAGTTGTTGATAAGCTGAGGGCCACAAAGACCCGGAGCTCCGTCGGATTACTCATCGGCAACCCCCGGCAGGCCGAAATCAGCTCACTCGCTCCCCGAGGCTCTCTCACAAAGGTTTGACTGATTAATCAATCCTCTTTCAAAAAAAACATTCCTCTTTAATTCCAATCTCTTTTTAAACTTTATTATTTGCCTTTTCATCCTATTCACGTTGTACGGAGAATATTTGCTTGGTACGGAAAGTGTCGTCTGTGGAAATTAAATAAAACAGATACCAAGGCTGCTTTCCCACTTTTTTTACTTTACTTACTTTACTTTACAAGAGAAGGAAAAAGAACTTGGGTCGCCCGCGGAATAAAAAAGAGGAAAAAAAAAAGGGATCACCTACTCGAACCTTTTCATTTCTCCATTACCACTTCTTCTTTTCAAACCGTTTTTTTCAATTTTTTTTTTTTCAACTTAACTTTTATTATTCACACGTTTGGATAATAATAATAGAAGAGCAAAAAAATGTCGGGCCTACGGAAACCAGAACCTGTCCAGCCGTTTTCATTGTCATCGCTGGTCAGCAAATTAGAAGAACAGGTTGACGAATCAGCACAACCGACTACCCCGCCACAAACACAAACACAAACACAAACACGAACCGCCACCGAGCCGGACCAACAACAGCCCAGAACCAGCACTTTAAAGCTGCCAAACCGGCCAGACATGGACTCTATTTTCAACAACATGTCAATGGTGTCGCCTGCGTTCACACCTGGGCCTGAATCATTATCGGCGGAGGATTTGGGTAGCAGTGGGAGCAGCACCAGTGGTAGCGACAGTGAAGCAGTTGTGGCGACCAAGCCCCACTTGTCGCCATTGGCTGCGGAACTACCGTCTGATTTGCCAGCGGTGTTTTGCGAGTCGCGGGCACGGATCCCGACCACCAGTGGCGCGGAAATCTTTTTGCATTTATACAAGAATGATCACGATAATAAGGAGCATTTGGCGATTGTGTTTGGCGATCATATCCGCTCCAAGACACTGTTTGCGCCCCGAGGCGGCGAGACTGAGCACGATCGAATGACCCGGGGTGCGTATGTTGGCAAGCTATATCCTGGTCGTGAACACAGCGATCATGATGACAACTGGCAGCAACAGCAGCAGCAAGGAGTAAACAAGGATGAGAAGGACACGCTGGTGCGGATCCACTCGGAATGCTACACTGGGGAGACTGCGTGGAGCGCGAGGTGTGATTGTGGCGAGCAATTGGACGAAGCAGCACGGTTAATGGCGATTGAGGGCCGTGGGGTGATTGTGTACCTGCGGCAGGAAGGCCGGGGTATTGGGCTTGGAGAGAAGCTCAAGGCGTATAATTTGCAGGATTTGGGTGCAGATACGGTGCAGGCCAATTTGATGCTTCGTCACCCGGCTGATGGGCGGTCGTTTGGCCTTGCCACGGCAATCCTCAAGGATCTGGGCCAGGATCATATCCGGTTGTTGACTAACAATCCGGATAAAATCAAGGCTGTGGAGGGCCACAATAAAGAGGTCAAGGTGACGCAGCGAGTGCCAATGGTGCCCCTATCATGGCAGAATAAAGGCGGATTCACCTCTCGAGAGGTTGATCAATATTTGAAGACCAAGATTCAACGCATGGGCCATTTGCTCGATTTAGCATCATAGTTCCTTTTATTATTATTATTATTATTATTATTTATACACATTTTTTATTACCGAGTCGAATACCTTGTGGAGATGGTTGTAAACCAGAGTCTGGTCGTCAAAAGTTAGATAACCCTTTTGCTCGTACTGTTTGCGCAAATCCTTGGTGCCGGTGCCATACAAGTGAGGGCCGGTAGTCACGTCAGCGCCGTAATTCAGCTGGTGCATCCGCTCACCACACTTGTCGGCGCTTTCGGCAAACATGCTCATGGCCCATTTGGTCGGGGTTTGCAATAACCCAGGGAGCCCGCGGTACATGCCGCCCGCCACAACCCCTGGGAAAGTGTTCATGATTGTGACTCTAGGATAAATGCTGGCGTATTTCATCACTAGCAGGTTTGTGACCTGTGAGGCCCATATCCCGACAGTTGGAAAGTATGCATTGTGGCGCATCTCCAGCCCATCCGGCGACATTTTCTTCATCCCAACCGGCGATAAAATCACGTTAACCCGCGCAGTTTCGTTCTGTTCCGCAGCGTTGTTCACCAACGGCAACAAAGCGTCAATCACACGCCACCGTCCAAACACCATCAGCGTTTGGCGCCCGTCCAACCCTTCCTGGTTGGTTTGCCCGGTCATGCTAAACGCCCCACACGACACGCTCAGTACATTAATCTTGTTGGACTTTTGCTTGAGCTCGTGACTTAACCGGTCCGCGTCATTCAGCAGCGTCATGTCGGCCCCGATAAACTCGTACTGGCCGGATGGTTGGATCGATTGTAGTTTGTTTACAACCTGCGCGCCCTTATCGCTGTTACGCCCAATCACGTACACGGTGGGATTGGAAAGGTGTCTTGCAAACGCGTATGCAGACGCCTCGCCTACCCCACTGGTACCCCCAATAAACACCCCAACTTGACTACCACGACTACTACTATTACTATTCTCGGCTGACATTGGTTACAATACGATTAGGTTGTGCGAGACAAGTAGGAAAGTTTAAGATTGCTCCCAGCCGTATTCTTCTTTTTGGTTACTTACTACTTTTTGTAGTGATAGCTCGCCACGCCAATAACGGTCCCCACCGCCACCAAACTCAACGCCATCCACACATGTTTCCCCTGACAGCCAGATTGGCGGTTCACTGGGTATCCCCGCCGGTAATGGTCGTCCTTGGCCGCCTCGTAATCATCGTTCGCGACTCGTAGCACCTGGCGCAGGTTATGAGTGGCCTTGCCGCGTGGTCGGTTCGATCCAGGGTCGATATCTCGCACTTCCTGGCCAATATCTCCATCGCAACTACTACTGGGTGGTATAAACTGGTGATTTAGCGCGTATTCAGCCGGGTTTAGTAATTGTGGAGGGGTATACTGTCGCTGGAGCTTTTGGATCCGCGCGCTGGTGTGTGGCCCGGTGCGTCGTTTTCGGCTGGGCGAAACGTCCCGCCCGCTGGCGGCGCGCTCCTCGTTCAAATCCGCGGCGCTAATCTGCCGACTCGGGCCAAGTTGCGGCCGAAGCTCAACCCGTGGCGGCTGTTCAAGGATATTATTATTGTTATTGTGTTCTTCGCGAGTATGGGTAGTATTAGGGGTATTTGAGCTGACCATTGTGCCGTGCAAATGATAATAAAATAAGCGCTGTTAAGTTAGCCAATTCGTGTAATGATGTAAGGATAAGGAAGGAGGGAAAGAGTCAGCGCGTGGTACATGGGCTGAAACATATAGCGAAATTTTTTTTTGACTGGTCATCAGTGCGCGCGGGGTATTTCGGCTGCAACCGTCGGATTACTCTACGTCTATAAAAGGCCAACATCTCCCACTCCCAATTTCTTACAATCTCAAGGATTCTTGCAATCACAAATCAGCACCACTTACTGTACCTTTTTTCTTAAAATGGTCGAAACCTTCACCCAACATGACGTGCTCAACATTGAGTTCGGCGTCACCCCAGTGTCTCCATTCGCCGAACAGTACTTTTAATGAAACTAATTACTGGGACACTGACTCTTATCCATCCGGATCGGGCACCTCTGTTTACACGTCTGACGAGTCTCCGGACTTGCCGGTAGCCCAGTCATTTGGGGCCGGAGACGTTGAACTGGACCAGCTGTTGTTATTTGACAATGAGACTGTGGACGACCACAGTTTTGTCGACAAGCTGGAACACTACTTTGCCAAGGAGCAAAAGTCTGCAATCATCTACTCTGTTTCCCATCCACCTAGCGGGGAAGCAAAAGTAGGCAAGACTGGCTCGGCTAGACAGGTAGTTGTAGATCCAAACGACAAGCGAGCGTTGCGGCGAGCCCGCAACACTGAAGCTGCTCGTCGTTCGCGTGCCAAAAAGAACGAGCGGATTGAACAATTGGAACAAATGGTTGCTGCGTTGCAGGCCCGAAATAGCGAGCTTGTTGACCAAAACAGCCGGCTAGTGACTGAAAACGAGTCGTTGAAGGTTATTTTTTAGCTCTTAATTTTTGTACTATTCAATTTTATATTTTCTGCTTCTTTTTTTCTAATGATCAACGCGCCGCATGAGGCTTGAATATTTTTAGCTCATACTTTTTCATTTATTTTTTTAATCTGATCGGAATGAAGAGAAAATTGACGAGGCAAGACTTCCCACCTTCTCTCAAGGTTTTCCCAGTGGAATGGAAACCCAAGTGGCTGGTTCCCCTGTATTTTTAAACTTTCATAAACGCTGTCTAAGACGTTGTAGGAAAAAAAAAACTCAATGCGAGGTGAACAATCATCTCTTATAATAGCTTTTTTTTCAATTAATAAGCTGATAACGGATCACTGGCAATCGGTACATTCTTTCTCCGTTGTAGTAGTTGTTGCCGTTGGTGCTGCTGAGGATGACCGGTCAACGTGGCCGAGATCTCGTTCCGGGTCAATGACATCACGGACCAACCGTTTCAGCTCCTTAGAATCTGGAAACCGTTGCTCAGTCTTTCGATCCCACAGCAGCGTTTCCTGACCATTGGTAGTAGTCATCATCTTGACCACAAACACCCCGTCAGAACCCGGTTGTAGCGCCACCTCACCAAGATCAGTACCAAAAGTGCTCAACAGTTCTTGCAAATACCATGCAGCACGCAAGTTCCATTTGCACTTTGTGCAAAACTCAATGCTGACCCGAGGATACCTGTTCATCAAAGTCTTGGGTTTTTTTTTGTACAGTACGTACTAATGATAAGGTACAATATAATGAATGAGGTGAAAAAGGGCCGTTGGAATAAAGTCCCAAGGGACGGAGCGGGGCGCTAAAAATTTAAGAGCTAAACATTCTGATACAACGCCTTTTTCTTTTTTTCCTCTATAAAGCAAACAACACGTTTAAATTTTCCCTCCTCCTTCCCATCCCCCCTCAATCAATCAACATCTCTCATACATTAGATCAAAAAATGCCATCTTTTTCAGATAGTTTCTGGTCCAATGGCTATTCATCAGGTAAGATGACCCCTAATCAGTATCAAGTGCTAACGGTTTCCCAGGCCTGACGATCTTGTTTGACAAGCTGCGACAAGGCTGTGTGGAAAATGAGGAGGTTTTGGCACTAGCCAGCGCCAGAGCCGAAGCAGAGGAGGCATATGGGCGGCGGTTGCAAGAACTGCCGACTGCGTTTTCAGTGCGCAAAACTGGGTTTGGACGGGACGACGGGGCGTCATTGCGCCGGGCATATGAAGGTATCATTTCGGAAATGGGCGACGAGGGACAAAACCACTTGCAAGTCGCTGACAATATCCGCCGCATGGTAATTGTTCCGTTTGGCAAGTGGGCCGACGAGCACCGCCAACGGGTTGACTACTCTAACGGTGTGTTAAAGTCCAAGCTAAAGAGTTTCGAGAAGGAGCTGACTGAGGTGCAAAAGTCGCAAAAACGGTATTTCAACAAGTGTCGCGTGTTTGAGGATTACAAGGATGGCAGCGAGGATGAGAATGGTGCAGAGCAGCAACCAATTGAACAATCTCAATCATCACCGCCTCAATCTGCCGCGCCACCGCCGCCAGTGGAAGAGGATGGTTCGGATTCAGTACAACAGAGTGAAGCGGCGGCTCTGGCGATTGAGGAACAAAACGCAACAATGAGCGATATGGACGACCCGGTGGAGCTGGGCGAGGAGATTTACTCGCCAGACGAGGCACAGGCTTTGTTCAAACGGATGCTGGGCGAGATTCCGCAAAAGAGTATCAAGATTGCTATTTTGGGGACTTATGAGCATGTCTCTACCGGTGATGAGATTGTGTCTTGGGGCATTAACAATGGACTCGCCAAGAGCGTGGCGGAAGCGGAGCGGTTGGGTCAGAGTTTGGTCAACACTGGGTATTTGAGACTAGTGGGGCAGGTTGGGTCAAAGTTTGCCAATAGCTCGGTGATGAACTTTCAATGGCGCAAAAAGGCGTTTGCACAGGCTGGCATGGCAGTGCATGAATCGTCTTCCCTAGTTGGTGGGTATTTTGGCGACACCATCAACAATTACATCAACAATCCCCATTCCGATGAGACACTAGAGGAACGTTTAAAGCGGGAAGTTTTGGACCTGGACTTGCGGTACAAGGGCAGCGTTTCGAAACTGGATGATTTGCGGTGCGCGCTGGAGGAAGCAGTGATTGATCACTTGAAGTTTATGGACCGGTGTGAATACGATCGGCTAAAGGCTGTTAAAGCGGTATTTTTGGATTTTTTGGCGACGCTATCTAATGTAGTGCCAAGCATTCAATCCGCAGTTGATAAGCAGCTATTGTTTCAAGAAACAATCCACCCGGCCAATGACCTGCGATATATTTTGGAAAGCTACCAAACTGGGTCGTTTTCGCCCAAGGTTACTGTATACGACAATTACTACAACTCGACGGATAGCCAGACGTTTGGAGTTGATATTGAGCTGCGATGTCGAGGCGATCGGAAACGGGTGCCGTATATCGTGTCTGCAATTTTGCACCATATGGATGGGCAGTATCCAGATTTGGAGAATGACGATGTGCGGCTGGGGGTGTGGACCGTTTCGGTGCCGCTAAACTCTACGCACCGGCTGCGAAAGGAGGTCAACACTGGCCAGCTGTTTTCGCGCGAGATTTTGCACAATTACGAGGCGCCAATCGTGGCGAGCGTGCTAAAGCTGTATTTGGTGGAGCTGCCAGATTCGTTGGTCCCGTCACAGTTTTATGATATCATCAAGACGATATACGCGCAACATGGCAATGATGAGGACCCTCGGCCTCGAGTTTCGGCGCTGCAAAACACCTTGTCGCAAATGCGGCTATCCAACATTGCCACTTTGGATGCGATTCTCACGCATCTAACCAGATTAACGTCAATTACCAGCGCTGACCCGGAGTACTTGAAGAAGCTGGCCCATGAGTTTTCTCACTGCATTTTGCGGCCACGGACCCAATCATCCTTGACAATTGGGGATCGGCACGCGTTTCGGTTGGTGTATGATTTGTTGACGCTAAAGAACCAAATCTTTTCTGAACTCAAGCGCAACAACTCGCAGACCAAATCGTCGTCCCGCCAGAATAGCACTGCTAGTCGAGACGCGGCCAATAATGACTCTCCACCGCCTTCCTCATCATCTGAAAAAATTGATCGACGAGCCAGCCTGCAGAACCGACTGGACGCATTGTCGTTGAAGATTCGAAAGGGAAACAATAACAAGACCAAGCAATTGGACGGTAGCGTGGATGAGTCTGAATCACCTGAGGAGCTGAATGAAGAAGCTGTGGAGCAGAATCAGGAACCAGTCGCTGAAGAGCTAAAGGCGGTGAACAACTCTGCCGCGCGGCGAAACCTGAGCTTGACTGGCGGCGATGTGGAAATCAAGCAGGAATCAGCAGAGGACGACCCCCCGGCCAAGCCTGCAGAAGGGGATGATTCTGGTGCTGAGCACAAACCAATCGTCATAGACTAGTATTTTTTATTAATCATCATTTTTTTTTTTATTATTTATTCATTTTGAATTTACGTACATTAAATTAGTTCATTGCAAAAAACACAGTTTTACCGAAACAAGTGCTTGACCCGCTTTGGCTGGCGGAGGTTTCGAAACAATGCTGGGGATGAGATGGGCTGCGGCGGTTCCTCAACCGCTGGCGGTGATGACGGCAGTTGCTCGTCCTCTTTATCCGTCACCTCCTCTTCCGAGTCCACTGTCGGCGTGGCTTCCCGTTCTAGCCTCTCTAGCTCGTCTTTAAACAGCTTGCGTGGTTTAATATCACAATCATCGCCGTCTCGAAACGGTCGAAACACTTTCTTGCCTCTAAACACATACCACATGCCAAGCTGCTCTTCCTCAGCAATTGGTTGGTACGGATGCTTTGTTGTTGACGATGAAGAGGATCTAGTCTTTTGTTTCTTTCCAATCGGTGCCGAGTCAAACGGGTCGTCGTGCTTGGCAAACGGGTCCTCATTGTCAATCTCCTGCTGCAGTGCTCGCGCGTCGCTGAAAATAGCAAACTTGGATTGCTGGGGTGGTGGTTCGGACGGGCTGATTATCCGAACATGCTTTGGTGACTGTCGCTTTTTTTCTGGCGATGGTTCAGACTTGACCTCCTCGCGCTGCTTGGTCTTTTTATGCAAAGATGTTGGTTGTTTGTACACACGCCCAGAGCCTGCTTTGGGCGTGTGTGTAGGGAACAACACTCGTCCCCCACCTACCGGCTGTGACGTGCTAATCGCGTCAATACCTCGTTTGCGGCTGTGCGGTGTCTCTGCCGGGGTCAATGACTGCATTTGCTGAGCTCGAGTCGGTTCATGCTGTGGCTGCTGCTGCTGCTGCTTTTGCTTGTCGTATATATGCTGGTCCGGTTCGTCCATTGGGGCGTACCGCGGCGTGCTCGGTGTACATAGCGGAAACGAACTATTCTGTAGCTGTGGTGGTGTCTTTGGAGCCATGTTGTTTGTTTGTTGTTATAATAAAGTTTTAAAAATGCAATAGAAAAAAAAAAGGTAATAAAAAGAGAAACGAAAGAAAGAAAAAAGAAGAAGAAGATATCAAGTGTAATATAACTGTCCAGCAGCCACAATTGAAGTCGTCACAGCAAAATTTTCTTTAGGAAAGAGAGTTAATCAAGTGGCGGGTGGTAAAAAGTGAGAAAGTGTCTAGTTAAAAAAATGTGGGAAAAGTGAGGTGGTTGGGTTGGGACCGTGATCAATGTGGAAGTGAGCAAAAAAAAAAAAAAAAAACTTCCTCGCGCGCGCAAACCTCCCGTCAAGTGTCAAAATCCGCAAAGTGCAAAGAGTAAACAAATAAACAATTAGGAATATTAGCGGGAGAGTGGGAGCTGGAGGGGTTTTATAATAAACCGCAGTCCGCAGATCAAGGAGGTTCCCTTTCTATTAAATTATGGTTTCGATCTCAACGCATGAATCTTGAGATGGGTTGCCTAGGGTCGGCGCTAATTTTTTTTTCTTCCTTTCCCAAGGGGTTAAGAAACTTGAGCCAGGGTTTGTCCCCGTTTTGCTGCTAGAAAAACTTCCCAACCTCTGGCCGCGGGGTCTAAACGTACCACACCACAACCACTTTTTTTACTACTAACCATGCGGCAACGGCACTTTTTCCTAGTGTCTGAGGACAGCGAGGCCGATTTTAAATTTGAAAAGAAACGGGTTGTATGCGATAGAACAAGCCCGTTACAGAGTCGTCTGACAGTGCCGTTTGACGAATTGTCGCTTGCTCTTCAAGAACGGCTCAGGGGTCAGCGGTTCCAATTCTCGTACTCACGCGGCGGTGATTTTGAGAAATCAGTTCCGTTTAAAATCGCAGATGAGGTTGGGATGCGGTTGGATTGTCCTGACCAGTGCGATGCGGGTGGGATTGCGCAGGATATGGTTGGCTGGGATTTAAATGAAACAGCGCTAGTTGAAACACCCAACTGGCGATCCTACTACGATCTGGACTTTAAAAGCGATGGGTTGCTAGGCGAACTGATCAAGGATGTGGGAAATGCAGACTCGGTGTTTATCAGCTTTGGTTCGCTGCCAAACTCGCCAACAAACGCGCAAAAAGAAGATGATTTGGTGTTTGAGGTTTATTGGGCGAATCGAGATTCGGAAAAGATGATTGAACAGGGTGGTAAGAAGGACAAGGTGGAGGTTGGGCTGCTACACCCAAAGCTGCTAGGGGATGAGTTTCAAATTAGCGGGTTGATTCGTGATGTAAACAAGGCCAAGACGGAAAAGACGCTGTTTTTCATGTCGCCACAACACTTGAGCTCGGACGCATCGTTTACGGCAAAGTTCCACGAACCAATTGGTCTGCATCCTAAACACGAGCTGGAGTTTAAAAACTTGGTTGAACCGGCTGAGAACTGCAAGCTGTACGCCAAGTATAACATTCCAAAGTCGTTATTTCTAGACAAGTATCAATTGGAGGATTTGGACCGAGCAGTGGTGGGCTCACCGGCCACTGGCAAACTAATGGGCGTGTGGGGCGAAACCGACCTAGAAGCACCAGTGTGGGGTGTTGATGGGTGGGGTAGCGAAGCCTTGGTGCAAATCTACTACCCAGCAAAAACCTTTCAACTACCAATGCATTCGCGGTATGAAAAGCCAGACGATTCAGAGCTGTTTGAGGGTAGCCTCGCGCCACCAACCGTGTTTTGGGCGTGTCAGCGCGAATCAAAGCAGAATTCAGACTTTGCCACGCTCAGCTACGAATCGCTGTTTCCAAAAGATACCATATATTACCAGGTGCATTCGGATCAAACTGCCAGCACTTTTACCATCCCCGTCGCGCCGCCCAACCAGTTCGATACTGTTCAGTTGCTAACCGGCACAGTCATCTTGGGCGGATTCTTTTGGATATGTATAAAAATTCTATTCAACGTTCGGCGCTAGAAAAATAATAAGATAATTATAGTGTTTTTTAAAAGTCCAGGTTTTGCTGTCGACCAGGTTGGGACTCAATGTCCCGCACGGTGAGATCAACAAACTCATTTAGCTTATCGCCTCGGACCAATTTGGCAGCTTCAATGTTGAACATGACCTTCTTGATGCCAACGTTGAGCACGGTCGAGTTGACTTGTTGCTGAATCTGTTGAATCGCCTGCTGTCGTTCCTGTTGAGACAAAAAGTCCACTTGGTCCAACACGTGGAGCAAGTCTTGAGTAGACGAAATGTTTGGCACGTAGAGCTCCTTGTTGAAAAACTTTGTCAAGTCCATTTGTTCCAACACGTTGCGGTTAGAAGTGGTACACAGCACCAGCAACCGTCGGTCCTTTGGCGGAGTCTGTTCCAAAAACGTCTTGAGGGTTTGCAACACCGAGTTGGAGAACCGTGGGCCAATATTAACCCAATCCATAATCTGCTCAATCGAGTCAATCACAATCACATTCAAACTGGATCGGTAAGAGTCCATAAACATGTTGGAAATGTACTGGATTCGGTTAGCCTCTGACATGCCGGCCATGGCCTTGACTGAGATCATTCGGATAAATGGGAACCCAGAGGATAAAGCAATACTGCTCGCCAGAGCAGTTTTACCAGACCCCGATGGCCCGTGCACCAAGACAGTAATCAACGGGAACATTGAGCTTTGGGTCACTTGGTCAATAAACTTTTGACCCTGCGACAAAATGTCTTGCACGTGTGGAGCGTACTTGATGATCCCACCCCGGATCATGTTGGAAATCTCCTCTTCAGACACCCCAAATGCAGGCTTGTTTTCATCCAACGCGTGCATAAAGTCGTCCCGAGTGACCATAATCTCCTTATTTTCAAAACTAATGCCCTTCTTTGGGTCCAACTTGACGTTTCGGTTCAAGGCAAACGAAGCAGCAGACTTGACCAACCCTTCAATCTCGGCCCCAGAAAAGTTTTTGGTCATGGACGCAATTTCCTCGGTGCTGACATCCTCGTTGATCTTCTTTTCACTTCGCATCTTGGCGGTTTGAATGTTAAAAATCTGGCGTCGACCCTTTTCATCCGGCAGCGAAATCTCCAGCTGCACTTCAAACCGCCCTGGACGCAACAAGGCGGAATCAATCAAATCCTTTCGATTCGTCATACCAATAACCAAAATATTGTTCAATTGGTCAACCCCGTCCATCTTGGCAAGCAGTTGATTGACCACATTGTCGCCCACACCAGTACCATCACCACGCGACCCACGCTGCTTGAACACCGCGTCCAATTCATCAAAAATGACAATGTGCAGGTTAGACTCTTCACCCTTTTGTTTAAACTCAGCCTCGGCGTCCTTGAACAAGTTTCGCACATTCTCTTCAGACCCACCCACATACTTGTTTAGCATTTCTGGACCATTGACAATCTTTGGCTCGACCGCGTTTAGCATTTTGCCGATTTGGCGGGCAATCAAGGTCTTACCGGTACCTGGCGGACCAAATAACAGCAGACCCTTGACGTGGGAGATGCCCATCTTCTCCACCTCTCTTGGTGGGTAGATTCGAGAGGCAAACGCACGTCGGAAAATGACGCTAAACTCCTCGTCCAACCCACCAATGCCCATCTCCTCAAAGCTAAAGTTTGGGGTCAGGATGGCATTGGCACGGGGTTTATTGCCAGCCTGCTTCAAGTTCATTGGGCTACCAGAGGCTTTGAAAAAGTTGATTTCAGTGGTTTCCCGCAAAATACCCCGCGCGTTTTGCTGCATCAAATCCGGGTCGGTATTAGCCAGATCCATCACCTCGGTCGACATGATCTTGATTCGAAAGTTGAGCGAGCTAAACTCCATCGCCAACTTTTGACCCGGCGCAAAGATTTGGTCCTTGTACAATTGCAAGAACCGCTTGGCCAGCACCTCTTGGTCGAATGGGGTGCTGGTGGCCTTGTTTTTGGAGTAAAAGTCAATTTCAATCCCTAGCGACGCCAAATAAGCGCACGAGTTGCCGTCAGTGAAAATGTCAAATGGAGCCACCGTGACGGGTTGGTCCAACGACCACTGGCCCCATTCTCGTTGCGCACCACCCACACCAATAGTGCCTGATTCAACGTCTCGGGATTCTTGGGCGGTAAACACAAATTTGTCGTCACAAATTACATGCTTGCCAGAGTTGAAGGACCCCGGCGGTACCGCGATGAGATTTTTGATAACAAACTCCGGTTTTGGCGCGTTGGCCACTCGCATTGAGTGAGCGGCGAATCGGGGGGATGATGTCCCCGAAGAGCTTTGAGCAGCGCCACCTTGTTGCATTCGTGAGTAGTTTGGTGGAGCAGGGGGTTGTCGGTTAAACATTGTAGTGTATAAATCAAGGTAAATAAAACGTGTGGCGTTTTTTGTTTCCTTTGCCCCCGATCGATGCCAGTTGGGATGATTATTGTGAGAAAAAATAATAAAAATGTGCTGGCTTTTTTTCCTCAAACGCCACATTTCACTGCCCCGTTGTAATCATGACACCAAAAGTGAAGAATCCTGAAAATATGTATAATCTTGAAGATTCAGCTGACAAGACTAGTCGATGCCAAAAAAAATGCCAAAAAAGAAGGTCGCGCCCGGAGTCGAACCGGGGTTCCCAGAAGATTTCAGCTGATTTCGCAGTCAAAATCTGATGTGATAACCGTTACACCACGCAACCGCGGATAGCAAAAAATTTGGCCTGTTCTACTGGAACCGAGTATAATATGCGGCTCTTAATGTCTCAGATTTTCCGGCTCATAACCTGATTAATGGCACTATAGGGCGTAGGACAGATAAGAGTCAAAAAAAACGGGCATGTAATGCACTAGTACAATTCGAGGATTAATAAACTATCGCGTAGGTTTTATGTAGAACCAATCAAAGCCTTGTTCAAGCCAACCAAGGAACGAAACGTATACAGATACTGGTAGTTACTGGTCTAGATGAAATCTCTTACATGGGGACCGAGAGGTATGTTTTTAGCCAACAACACCCCAGTCACCCAAGGCATTTGCAGAGCTTGACTGACTCTCCAGTTTTACAACTCTCTTGACTAGAATGCCAACCACCAGTGGTCCAATGATCGTGCAAAGCATAATTGCCCAAACAGAGACGAGGAAAATGTCCAGTGTCAACACATCAGTGCTGTAGGCAAGGCTAGCGATTAAAAACCCAATTTCACCACGGGCAACCATTGCATTACCTAGGATTGCAGCCGGATAAAGACTCTTGGGTTGCTGAGGGTTTGACTTTTCGCTCACCTTTGTACCCTTCTTTTTCGACCTAAGCTTGGACTTGGACTTGGACTTGGTGTTTGCCTTTGCGGGTGTTGGTTCCTCTGCCGCCGCTGTAGATGTCGGTTCTTCTACCGCTGGAGTATCAACAGCCTTCTTTTTTTTAATGATTGGCAGCAGCCATGTGCCGCACACAATCTTACTAAAGTACATCAGCAGTGCATAGACGATGCCCTTCCAGATAATATCTGGTCGGAACATGTCAACGATTGGGATGGAAAACCCGATTGACGCAAAAAAGAAGGGTTTCAGGATGAGTTGTAGCGCTGGCGCTAGATAATTTTCAAATGTATCCAACCCAGTGATGCAGGTTTTCTGGTCCGTCTCCAGATGCGGTACATTATGGTCCCACCAGCTGATTAGCGCGCCGCTGATGTACGCTGCCAGCAAGTTTGAAGTGCCCGCGTACGTGGTGGCCGTCACCAACCCAATCAGCACCAGCAGGTGCATGGCCCGGACAAAATACCCATGGCTGATGAGCTTGTTGAGTCGAGGAGATGTTTTGCGCCATTTGTTAAGCAACAGGGTTAGAGGTTTGAGAACCAGCCATGCGAGTAACGGTATAATCACAATAAAAGCAAGAGCGACAAAAACCGGTCGGATCACTGTAACTGCGTCAAACGACCCGTCTCCAAGACTGGTAATTACTTGTACCATGACCAGCCCTACTACATCGTCAAGCATTGCTGCACTGGTCAGCACCACCCCCATTCGCGTGGTGGTTAGCCCAGTAGTACCGAGAACGGTGAATGTGGTGCCCAAACTGGTTGAACAGAGCGCGGCGCCCGCCGCAAACGCCTCGATTGCGGAGCACTGCAAATAACCCATCAGCACGTAGGACATGCCAATTGGCACGACTATTCCCGTCAACGCCACCAGGAACGAGAACCACGCATTGGCCTTGAGCGGGCCAAACTCAGTGGTCAGTCCGCCTTCAAACACTAGCAGCAGCAGTCCCAGATACCCGAGGTTCACAATCGCGGTTTGGTCAGCGAGCCAATCACCGCCGGGTTTCCCCCACGCAACACCGATAAATATTTGTCCCAACAGCCCGCAGTACAGCAGCTTGTCGATCAAATGGTTGACCACATTCAGCAGGATAAGAAACGACGACTGGATTAGGATTGTCTCTATCCCAGGTTCATGATATGGTAGAAACATGGTTAGCGTGAAAATTTTTATATAACTTCTTTTTTTTTTGTACAAAAATTCGCCTATACATCATCGGCCAAGATCGCTGCCAAGGCCCGCCCAACACCTTCAATGTCATTGAGAAGAGAAACGTGGCCACGGTCGGAAGGGATCTTGGCACGTACTGGGAACCCTTTACCAATTGGCATCAAGCTCTTGTGGTATACTACCCCGTCTCCCGCGCCAAACTGCAGGTCGGTATAGTCCCCCCGTTTTATCCCCTCCACCCCGTCAACGCGTGCACCCTTTAAAGTAGGAACGGTGTATCCATACAGCACTGCCATTGGCGGGTATTGTTCTTTTTGCGTTTCGTCATACTCCAGCTCCTGGAGGAATTTTTTGGTTCGGGCCAAAGTGCGGCTTAAATACTCCACAGCCTCTTCATATGAAATCAAATCCTGGCTCGGCCAATTGAATGTGTTGAATTTGGGTATTACCGGCTCATCAGAATCGGTCCGTTTGTGCCGTTGTCTTTGTTGTTGTTGCAGTTGTTGTTGCTGCCCTATTACGTCTGCTGGCATGGTTTGCGCACGCTGGTGGTGCGTGCGGCGGGCGCCGCGGGAGCTTGCCACACACGGGCTCAACCCATACTCAATCCAGGTGTTCACGTCAAAAAAGTCCAGGTCGTACCGCTTGGAAGAGTCGTGCTTGTCTACAAAGCACCGCCCATCCAGCGGTAGAAAAGAAAACGAGCTGCGCATTAAAAAATTTACCTGTGCGGTGAGGATTCGCGAACTCAACAGCACCGAATCCCCGTGTCGTAGTGGACCCAAAATATTCGGACACGCAGATGGCGACCCGGCGTAGATAACCCCTCGAAACAGTTCTGGTTCTTTAGTCATCGCGTGGTGGGTGATCAGCCCGCCCATCGAATGTGCAATGACAATTGCCTTGTCCCTGCATCGTTGTTTGATGAACTGGGCAAGCTTGGCGCTGTTTATATCTGATGATAGACGCCAATCGTATGCAAATTCGTGTACTCGACACTTTGGTTGAGCCGCCAGTTTTTTCAACAGCTTTCTAGACACGTCTACTGGGCCAATATGAGTGAGCATGCCATCCGGGGTAATTAACTTTTCCATCTCGTACTCTGCTTCATCCGACAACCCCACCGTGAGATCAATCTTGCGCAGATTTAAACCTACTTTGATTGGAATCCACACCCGACGACGCGTCTTGTTATCTCGTAAAATGCTGCCCCGATACCCGCCCAAAACCACCACGTCGCCATCAATCTGCGGGAACGGGTCTTTGACGAGTGGGTTGAAACTGTCAAAGTTTGGGGTCAATGCATGTTTCACGGCCCTCATCCTCGGCTTATCTTGGCTCTGAATCTTTGTAAACATTTCATCCTCCTGCCGGGACGTGATTGTCTCGAGTGCATCTGGCTCATAACCTTGGTCAGATTCGTAATTATGGAATAGCCGGGAGAAACGAGGAAAGTCAAAATTCGCCAGTGGATTACTAAACGGCAATCCAAAAGAAAAGATTTTTTTCTCGGCTTTTTCTTCGTAATCCTCCTCGCGACGCGATGATCGACCACCAATGATCGAACTAGCGTCGTTGTAGTCAATATGTTCTGGTGGGGCTACATCCGCATCTTCTTCCTCCACCAGTGGTTCGGGATGGTCGGCATCACCGTCTACCGAGCTCGTGTCATCAGTGTCGGAGCCACGCGGCTCTGATGACTGCTCGATCTCGCTACTTTGGGAATCCCTCCGCCGAACCAGCGACCTCAACGCCTGCGAGAGACTTCGAGAGCGCATTTTTGCGTTTTTTTTTTTAAAAAATTAATTAATAAGTTAAAAAAAAATAAGAAGAAAGGGTCTATAAATAAAAGAGAGGCAAAAAAAAAAAATTTAGAAAAGAGGGAGAGCGAGAAGAGACAAGCGGCAAGTCCGGATTCAAATTTAACCCACCGTCCGAGACACTTTTATGAACAAAAGAGAGTGTGAAAATGAGCGCATGCAAAATTAGCGAAAAAAACAAAAAAGACAAAAAGAAAAAAAAAAAAAAAAATATTGTCTCATTGCCCACCTGCCAAACGCAAAACATCGGGGTTTTGTAAAGCTGCCATTGCGGCTCTAATACCAGCTTCGTTGATGCTATAGCCCTGTCCCGTTGCCACGACCGACCCGCGTATACAACAATCCACCTCAAAGATACCGTCACCCTTATCCATGCGGATAATGTTGTATTGTGGGGCGAATTTTATCAGCGCATATAGTTCCGACTTTGCATTTCGGTTCAGTGGGTCCGCTTTCTGTTCCTCTTCTTGCAGCGGGTGCACCAATGGGTTTGTTAGTTTATCAAACCATGCATTAACGGGATTAATCCCGTTGTGGAGGTATGCGGCGCCAACATATGCTTCCATAGTTTGTGCCGCCAAAAGATCGCTATGCGGGCTAGCCGCTTGCAACTTTGATAATATGTTATACACCTGCCCATACTCGGCCAAAGTTTTATTGCAGATCAGTGACGACTTTAATTCACTTAGCCTTCCGCTTTCCGCGTAGGGGAATTTTTCCAGCAGCAGGTTTGTCGACACGATATTAAGCACTGAATCGCCCAAAAACTCTAACCGATCATTGTGCAAGTGTATAAGCTCGTGATCCAAAGCTCTAGGGTCAAACACATGTGATTTGTGGGTGAACACTTGGGTGGCCAGACTGCTGGAAATTGGCGGCAGTTCTGGCGGCCATTTTTGTTTTGCCAGTTGTTCCAGTGCGGTGTTAGTAGGTTTGCGTTTGACTTTGGAAAGGGCCTTGCGAGCATAATGTAGCTTTGGCCTCATTAAAGGCTAATTAATGGATTGGAAAAGCCAAAAAATTAAGTGTCAAAAATTTTCTAGTCCGGTGATGTAAATAATTGGGAGTCTCACGCTTCAGAGTATTGGACCTTGATCCATATTGAACAACCCACACATTGCAAGTTGATCTCCTCTGCGTTTCCATTGTCGATAAGATCCTGCTCGGTGACTGCATATCCCTCGTCCTCGCCGCATCGGCATGATCGGGTCCATCTGGTCTCGTGATCGTCCATATCGTCGAGATCAATCACCTCGCTCACTGACACTGGCGCCCGCAAAACCACCCGGTCGTATTGACGCCGTTTTTCCACATCCGATAAAATTTCGTAGGCCTTTTTCACCGACTCAAAGCTATGGTCGCTGTCTTGGGCTTTATCCGGATGGCTCTCCAGCAACTTGCGTCGGTATTGCTGCTTTAGATAGTCCAAATCGTTGGCCTCTTCTGGCGTGACCCCTAGTATCTGATAAATGTCCATTGGGAAAATAAAAATAAAAAATTTCCAAGCCCAAAATTTTTTTTCTTCTTCTCACCTTTTTATACTATACAAAATCATGGTCAAGAGAAAAAGAGAAGATTTGCAGGTCAAGGCCACAAACGGTGGAATCACTGCATTAACGTTTAAAGGCGTGAGCGTGCCGGAAGATGCTCGATTTTCAGTGTATAGCAACGATAACGATACACTGGTTCACGGCGAATCAACCAAGTTTGAGTATGAGGGCCGGACTGAGCCAAATCAAAATGAGTACTGTGTTGCTGCATACGATCCAGATACCGACACTGTAGAATTATACCCGGCCAGTCTGATAAACATGACTAGCGCGCTGAAGGAAAAGAAGGATTTGGGCCCAGCGGTTCGGCAAGCCAATGTGAAGAATGCGATTCAACGGAACGCATTGGGTGAGGCGTTTGGTACTAAGAAAGCCAAGAAGGCGATTACCAATGTTGAAAAGAACAGAATCGAGGCAGATAAGCTTGAGGACTTTGAGGATGCGATTATGGACTCTGTCAAGACTACTACGGAGAATTTGCCATCGCAAAAGGACCGAGACGCAATGCTGCAGACTGACCGGCCAATCCCACCATACAATGCCGAAACACACAAGGTGGAGGAGATTTATCCTCTATCGAGCATTATTCCTGAGAATGAGTACCAGGCGATTCGAGTGACTGCCATTGTCAAGGAACGGGATCCAGAAAAGCGGCAGGAACACATGCCGCACAAGACCTCATCGATTGTGCTGCGGCTGCTGCAACAGACCGCAACCAAACCCGGCGACCATACCGAGCTGGTCAAGCAAATTTACTACGTGGCCATGCTCCAGGCTGTTTACGAAAACAAGCGGTGTAATAACAAGGCTGCGTTGGTGGCCAAGATTGGTAACCCGCCAGACGTGCTGGTGATGGGGGTGCTGAACCGGTTTGCAAAGAGCAAGGCTGGGTTTCGTGGCAAGGCAAAGGATCAAAATTTTGTGATTGACCCGAATGATGAGACCAAGTTGTTGTGTTATATGCTGGCCTTGTTGCTACGCATTGACAATTATGTGGTGGAGGTCAACTCAACGGCGCGGGAGTTGTCGCTAAAACCAACCAAACTGGGGGATTTGTTGAGAGCTTTGGGGTGCAATCTCAAGGTGCCAACCCAGAGCATGGCGGTGACCATGGGGATTCCAAAGTCCAAGATTTCTAGCTGTAAAGTGGCAAGCCTAGCGGCGCCGCTGAAACTTCCAGATGTAAATAAGCGAAAGCGAGGCGGTAACTAATATATTGAATATTAATTGAGGTGAAAAAAAAGTTTTGAAAAGAAAGCAAAGAAGAGAAAAAAAAAAAAAAAAATTTTTTTCCCCCTTTCTTCACATAATCATAATGAGTTTGACAGACGAACAGACTGAAAAGATTTTTGCCAACTTGGCCAAGCTCAACGAAGAGCAAACCAAGATTGAGGATGAGATTAACGACTATGCTACCAAGAAGCTTATCCCAATGTACGAAAAGCGACGGGAGTTGGTCAAGGATGTTCCAAAGTTTTGGCCAGCCGTGTTGATTAACTCTGGCATGGTTGAGGACTATCTATCCCCAGAGGACTTGGGTGCCATTGAAGCCATCAAGGAGTTTGACGTGGAGTTTGACAAGGAAAATATCAAAAACTTTACCATTCACTTTGAATTTGATGATGATAACGAGTTTTTGGATTCGAAGAAAGTGTCCAAAACGTTTACTTACCACCCAGCCGAGGGCGAGGACAAGCCTGCCAAGTACACTAGCGAGCCAGTCAAGCTGGAATGGAAGAAAGGCCAGGACTTGACCAAGCGTGATGACGAGTCGTTTTTCAAGTGGTTTGACTTTGTTGGCGAGGGTCCAGGCGATTACAAGGGCGGTGAAGTGTTGGCCTTGACCTTGATTGAGGACGTTTTCCCACACGCGCTAAAGCACTACACCGACAGCTCTTTGTCTGATGACGAGATTGAAGGTGAGTTTGATCTAGAAGATGAAGATGATGAGGAGGAAGAGGGTGAGGGTGAAAAGGAAGAACACGAGGACGCTCCACCAAAAAAGAAGCAAAAGAACTAAAAAATCTTTTATAACTTGTATTTATTTATCCAAAGAAGAAGAAAAAAAAAGAGATGGTAATAATAATAAGGACTATAAAAACAATAAAATGTCTAGTCGCTAATGTCTAGATCGTCATGGAGGAATTCCTCCTCAGGGACAGGCGTGTATTGCCTGAATGCACCGCGTGAGTTGTACAATGGTCTGGAGCGCTGGATGCGGGATTTGATGTGTCCATAGACAGTGGCCACCACCGCGGGGATAATCGACACCACCGCCACGACCCCAGCCACGGCAATCGCCATGTACTGGATTAGAATCGGTTGGTCATCATTATCCTCGCCCAGTCGGATCTGGCCGTATCGCTTCGAGTAGTGATCCCAAACAATAACCGCGATAACCGCCGCCATACCAATCGGCAGGATAATCACCAAAAACAGCGCAAACCCGTGTAGCCCCCGGTGTCGCTCTTCGTATTTCTCCTCCTGGCCCGGACATGGATGTGATTCGCGATGGTCCATCTCCTTGCCGCCTTGACACGTGCTCAACGGGATCTTTCGATACCCAGTTGGCTCCCAGTACTCTACAGTGCGAGGCATTTCCTTGCAAACCTTGGAGTGATCAGGCGGTTCATAGCCTGGTACAAGCTGACACGACCCGTCATTAACCCGAACGTAGTTAAAGTCGCATTCGTAGTCTTGTCGGGTACACGAGCAGTTTTGCAGAATCGCGTGCGGCTGGTCCAGCCCCTTGCCCACAAAACAGTTTCGGTCAGGAATCTTTCGATGATACAAAGTTTCATGGCCAAACAAACACCCGTCTAGTCGCGGATGCGAAGGCTTCCACAGCTCAAAATCGTCATTATCCGGGTTCTTTTCATCCAAGTTGCACTTTCGGTCAGTCAACCCGGTAAAGTCAATCTGGGTAGCAAACGACTTTTCACCTTCTTTTCGAGGTCGTTTACCGAGCAACAAAAACTTTCGGCTTTGATCGGATGGGATAGTGGCGATATCATCCACCTTGACCTTGTCTTTGCTAAACTGGTACTCCTCCCAAGATTGACCCTCGTCTAGCGAGTACTTGACGATATTGGTTGGTTCGTGGTGATCAACCAGCACCACAATCGCGCCAGAATCGCCAAATTCCCACATGTGCTCGCCTTGAGCAACTTCATCCCACGTCACGCCACCATCGCGCGTGAAATACGTGTTGGCCTCGGCAAGCGCCGTGAGTTCTGGCCCAACATTACCCACGGCCATCATCATGCCAACCGCAGACTCTGACGAAAACGTGTCTCGGTAGTCTTCCCGCTCAGTGTACCCGTGCAGATTCAACGAACACTTTTCCAAAGAGCCACAGTCAGATGGCGGTTTCAAATAGTCCCATTCAGCGCCGTCGTTGTGTGTGATCATGGACTTGAGCTTTTTCCGCTCGCCATTCTTGGCCTTTTCGCCATTGGCAACTGTATTAACAATCGCCACGCCTTCCAAGCCTTGCATCTTTTCATAGTCCACATAGCCATTGCCGTTTCGGTTCACGTATTCCAATGATACCACATAATCGGTACCGTTCGAGTTGGACTTTAACAAAGTCCCGTACTCGCTGCCTGGCCGGCCGTTTGCAGTCACGTGTACAAAGATGGCCTTAGTCACCGACTCTAGCACTGTATACGCCTGGGCCTTGTCAATTTTGAAGTTGTGTGGGAAACGCGCTGGCGCGTAGTTTTTGCCGTCAATCGACACATGCAACTCCAAAGAGTCTTTTGCCTTTTCGTCAATCTAGTTTAGTTAGTTTTCTCTCTCTCACTCAAATATGCTTGGCAACATACCACTGCAACGACAATAAAATCGTATTCAAGTGCAAACCCAATAATATCCTCAAAATGGGTCTTGGAGGTCTTGAACCAGTTTTCACTAGACACCAGGTTGATTTCAACGTGCCGACCTTTAGCTTCAAACTTTTCGCAAATAACCAGTTTCTCCTTTTGCGGTGCAAATCGGCATTGTCGCACATCCTCCTGCATCTCCTTCCACGTCTTGCCACCGTCGGTAGAAAAGTAGCTGGACAGTTGGCAGCGGAACCCGCCAAACAAACAGTCCTTTTCACCATGATAAATTATCCAGTTCTTTTTGGGGTGAAAGTTAAACACGGACCCTCCCATTTGTGCCGGTTTGGCCGGCAACTTGTGGCTCTCAAAGTTCTTGGCTCGGTCTCGCGTCACAAACATTTTCTGCTCTGGGGTCACCAAGTAAACCTCATCTGGCTTATCTGGGTGTGGGAACATGCCGATAATAGTCTCATCAGGCAGCACCTCCTCCCATTCTCCACCTTGATCGTGCGTCACGTATAGCACGTGCTTGTCAGTTCGCAACAAAATAGTCTCGTCCTTGGCTTCCTTTGCCGGTAGGTAAAAGTAGTCAAACACCTCGCCATCAAATTTAAACTCATTGTGGGTCACCTTGCTCTCTGCAGTGATGCTAACACACTCCTCTTCAATTTGCTTTGGCGGTTCACCTTTGCACTTGTTTCCTGGTACTTTTTGCAACCCAGCCTTCCGAGTGACAGTCTCGCCCTGTTCACAAGTCCAACCCTTTGGATAGCACTGGTTATTATGACGCACAAACCCAGCTTGGCACTCAAAATCCTCATCAGTGCATTCACAAGGCTCTGAAGAAGCGTGTTGCTCGTGGTACAAATCACTAACCACACACTTGGCGTCAGTCTTTTTGCGCCAAAAAAACTGTTTTTGGCCCATCAAACAACTAGGCTCATTATCCACATTATACCGTGCATACCACTTTTCAAAATCCCGATCAATGTCGCATTTTCGATCATACACGTTGGAAAAGTCAATGCTCAGTGTTTCATACCCTTTTTCGGTTTCACCCATCAGCAAAAACTTTAGCGAGGTGGAGTCTGGAGTGGTGAGCAGGAATTGAGGCTTGATTTTGGTTTTGAGCTTGAACTGGGCCCAAGTATCGCCTCGATCTAGCGAGTAAAACGCCTTGTCCGACCAGCCATCAAAGCTAGCCACCATCACATTACCCTGGTCACCAAACTCGTAAAGCTGCGCGTTTTGGTGCGAAATCTTCCAATTGAGACCGTTATCGTGGGAAATGTACATATCGCCCTGTTGATACGAGCCAAGTTTTTTGCCAGCGTTGCCAATCCCAGCAAGCACCCCAGGCGCCGGGCTGCTAAAAATGCGGCCAAGGTTTCGGTGATTAGTAACCGAGTGGAAATGAACATCTTTATCCTTGGCTTTCATCGCGTGCCACGTTCGACCGTCATCGTACGAGATTCGCGATTGGACCCCGTCTTCCACCACATTTGCAATCAAAATCCCATCCACGTTTTCAACTTTTTCCACATCCACCAATCCCAAGTGGTTCCGGTGGGTATGCTGCAAGCTTTGAGTGAAATTTGTCCCCGAAGCGTCAGACACGTACAAAGTACCGGTAGTGCCCTTGCCCAACACGTCAACGTGAAGCGAGTGGGAGCTGGACTCGAGGATGGTATAGCTCTGAGGAATCTCTCCAAAATCGGCCAAATTCCACTCTTCAAAGTCAGTAGTAACCCATAGCTTGACCCCAGTAGGTTGCTTTGACGCAGCCACAAAAAACCGCCCGGCTGCGCCTAGCCCAATCACATTGTCAATATCTTCATGTTCCTTTTGTGTTTTGAAAAAATCGTTGGAAACGGTGAGCTTGTCCATCGCGCATGCAATCCCAGACGAGTCCTTGGAACCCTCAAACTGCGGGGATGAGTTGGCAAACTCGCAGTAACTCGAATCAATCATCCGATCCACGCTTTCAAAATGATCCGTGGTTTTCCAATAAACCGGTTTGCACGTTTTTTTCTTGTCACATTCGTAGCCCCCAAACAACAGCCAATCGGGATTGCTGGCGTGGAAACTTAGCGGCAGTTGGGCGTCACTGGGCGCGCCGGTAGTGAACAATTGCCACGTCTCGCCACGATCCTTGGTCGCATAGTGCTCGTTTTCCAAAGTCAATGCATAGGCACGGTTAGAGTCGAATGGATGCTCGACCAAAAACAGCGTGTTATCAAGGTCCTCCACTAGACGCCACGACGCCCCATCATCTTTCGATCGGTGCACTCGATTGTCGTCGCCATGCACTAGCACCACCGAACTGTCATTGAAATAGACCAGCCCTTTTGGTGAATTTAGCGTATTTTGCACAACTTTAGGACTGAACGCTAATACGACAGTGATGAATAGCTGCCATATCAAGAACATTTGAGTTGTTATTTGTTGTGTGTTGTGTGTTTGTTGTGTGTGGAATGAGAGACCGCTTTTGGGAGGTTTATTTTTTTTTTTTTTTTTTACTTATGGGGCTTTGCCACTTGACATTTTAAATTATTGTGTAGGAAAATGGGACCTGGCAATTTGAATCTGAAAAAGTCCTGGCATCCTGGGTTGTTCAAGAACCAAAAGGTGGTAAAGAAACGAGAGCAAGAAGCTTTGGAGGAACGCAAAAAGATTGAGGAGAAACGGCGGGAGATTGAACGCGAAAGGGAACGGGATGAATTACAAGCGTTGCAAGACAAGGCAACAGGCAAAACTCGACAAAAACGTATGGAATGGATGTACTCGGTAGAAACAGCCGCTGTGGATGAAGACGAGGAGTATCTACTCGGAAGGAAGCGTATCGAAATGAAACGGCCGGAAAAAGAAGACGAGGAGGAACCGGTTGGTGAACAACAAGAGGCTCGCGGGATGGATGAAAAAGTGGCGCTGAGGGATGATCCAATGCAGCTTGTGGCGAAAAAGCGGCGCGAAAAAGCCCGGTCATCACGTCCTAGTGATAAGGATAGGGATAAGGACCGCCATCGCGATAGAGACAGACACCGGTCAAGCAAACGCCGTCGGTCAAGATCAAGATCCCCCAAACGCCATCGATCCGAACGCTCTGACCGTCATTAACACCTGATATACATACCCCCGGGGTTTGTTTTTTTATTACTTAGTTATAGCGCGAGCAGTGACTGCGATGTTTTGACCACTCGAATCCCCACAGGCCCATTCGAGCTGGTCAATGAGGCGCCACTAAGTGCAGACCAAACCTGGCTGGCTCGGTTCTCTGGCACGCGGATATACGCCTCGTTTGCCTCGTGCTTGAGAATATCAACATGAATAGCCTCGCCATTAACCCCCAAGAACCGGCTCATGGCTTGGTTGATCAACAACCGCCATGTAACCAAATCGCTCTGTTCGTCATTAATACTGATGTTTTTGGTTAGAGAATTACTAGAAAATTAAAATAATAAAAAAAATAAAGAAAGGAGCGTACAGTTTCAAATGCAGATAGGACCAATCGTTAGTTGTAGTAAAGGACATTGGTGAGGGAAAAGAAAAAAAAAATAACAGGAGGGAAAATTTTAACGCTCCTTGAGCATTTTGTTTCGCTTTTCCCGTTTTTTAATTCGAGCCACCCGTTTAGCATGCATAGTTTTGGCCATTAGTTCGTACCGTTCCTTCTCCTCCTTGGCTTTTCTTCGCTCCTTGATGGCAGTGATCTTATCGTCTCGTTCTTGACGACGCTCGGCCTTTTTTTCCTGTTCTTGTTGCTTCATGGCCTTCATTTGCATGTCCTGTTGACGCCGTCGTTCGTACTTTGTTCCCAATGTCGAAGTTGACCGCACTGGTTTTTTGGCAACCTTCCACTGCTTGCCAGACACTCTCACGCCAGGCTCCTTGATTTCCTGGACTTCCTTGAGCATCTGGGCTACTTCTTCTGGGGTCTCTATAGTCTCTGATGTTTTGGTCATTTGTGGTTGAGTCTCTTTTTTCTCAGAGTCTTTTTTCCACCCAGTGCGTTTTAATATGTAATCGAGCATAATTTTTTTTCTGGTGTGGTCAAGGCGTTCTCAAGAGGCAAGGAAGAAAAAAAAAAATTTTCTTCCCGGCAGCCGCAACCGGCTGTAAACTTGTCTTGTGTGCCGCGCGTCTCCTCTTCTCTTTTTAACGCCAAACACCGGAAAACCAGATACTGGAGATACTGTAACTAGTTTGTAGATTCTTGAAAATACGTCTCTACGGTCTATTCTCTGTCCTCTCTCTCTTTTTTTTTTTGCCTTATAGGAAGTCAGAAATGAGAGAAATGGCCGGCTAGATTGTTTGGATACCCCCAGCTAAACCGTAAACATCTCGAACACAGCGCTAGCGGCTTTTGGCCATAAATGGTTAACCAGTTATTGTAACAGTATATTAAGTTTATTGTGACAAGTGCGGAGAGGAGAAAGAAGAAAGCAAGGGAATAACAAATTTCATGCAAGTATGGCGTCTAAATCAACCCTAATTTGTGTGGCTCACGGACCAATAAGCGTTGAGAAAAATTCGTCATGCAGCCACCGCCACATTTGTATAAAACCCCTCTCGAATCTTTCCCCAATAAAATAAGAAAAAAAAAACAGACTACGCATAATAGAAAGAAATGCACTTTGAGACGCTACAACTACACGCTGGACAGACTGTGGACCAAGAAACCCGATCGCGAGCGGTGCCAATCCACGCCACCACCTCATATGTATTTGAAGACTCGCAACACGGAGCCGATCTATTCGCGCTCAAAAAGGGAGGGTTCATCTACTCTCGGCTAGGCAACCCTACTGTTGACGTGTTGGAAAAGCGAATCGCTGCATTGGAAGGGGGAGCTGCTGCGGTGGCGGTGGGGTCTGGCCAAGCCGCCCAGTTTTTGGCAATCTCTGGGCTTGCTCATGTGGGGCACAACATTGTCTCAACCTCGTTTTTGTACGGAGGCTCTTATAACCAATTCAAGGTTTCGTTTGAGCGAGTTGGTATTAACGTGCGGTTTGTGGATGGTGACAAGGCAGAGGATTTTGCCAAGCTGATTGATGAAAACACGCGTGCCTTGTATATCGAGTCTATTGGCAACCCCAACGGGAATATCCCGGATATCGAGGCTATTGCCAAGGTTGCCCACGATCACGGAATTCCACTAGTCTGTGACAACACATTTGGGGCTGGCGGGTACCTAATCCGGCCAATCGAGTTTGGCGCCGATATTGTGGTGGAATCGCTAACCAAGTGGATTGGCGGTCATGGCACTACCCTAGGCGGGGTTATTGTCGACTCTGGGAAATTTGAATGGGATTTGAAAAAATATCCACAACTGGGGCAAGCCGATGCGTACCATGGGTTGGATTTCAAGGAGACATTTGGCAGTGTGGCATATGCCGTTCACATTCGTGCCGAAGTGCTACGGGATTTTGGCCCGGTGCTAAACCCAATGGCCGCGTTTCAACTGATTCAGGGTATTGAGACTCTATCGCTGCGAATGGAACGTCACGTGGAGAATACACAAAAACTGGCCGAGTATTTGGCAGGCCACTCCAAGGTGAATTGGGTTTCGTACCCAGGTCTAAAGTCCCATGTCTCGCACAACTTGGCACAAAAGTACCTAAAGCGGGGATATGGCGCAGTGCTAACGTTTGGGGTGGATGACCCAGCAAAAATCACTGACAATCTGCAACTAGCGTCAAACTTGGCTAATGTTGGCGATTTGAAAACCTTGGTGATTGCCCCCTTTTACACCACCCACAGCCAGCTAAACGATGAGGATATGAAAAAGTCTGGCGTTTCCAAAGATACTATTCGAGTCTCGGTGGGCTGCGAGCACATTGATGATATTATTGCCGATTTTGAAGCTTCATTTAATAAATAATAACTAATAATAAAAAAAAATAAGATAAACCTTGGCAGAAAAAAGCGAGGCGAAGCACAAAAAAACTCTTTTTTTTTTTTTTTTTTTCCGTTCTTTTACAATTGTGGGTACAAGCTTTGAGATTCCAATCGATCTCGTACCTGTCGTTGCAAACTTTCCAGTTTTTGTAGCGCTCGCTCAAAGTTGTCCTTGTCCTTGTCAATAGAAACCATATTCATGCCAGACACCAAATCGTCCACATCGTCACTCTCGCTATCATCAGCCTCGCTGTCAGAACTAAACAATTCAGTTTCGTCAGAGCTGCTGGCTCCTTCGTCAGCGTCCTTTTGCGCCGCACGTTGGTGCAAGTTGACGTTAACCCGGTACCGCGCGTCAAGCGGCGGTCGTGGGCCAAGTTGTGGATGCTGTGCTGGTAGGTAAGACTCGTCCGGAATCGGATACAAGTTTTGATAATAATAAGGTAGCTGTTGACCATAAGTTGGTGGAGTAGTCTGTGGTGCAACTTGCTGCTGTTGTTGTTGTTGTTGTTGTGGTGGTGGTGGTGGTGGCGGTGCTTGTGGGTTTTGTCGCTGTCGCATCATATTACCATGCAAGTTGGCAAAAAACGCATCATGATCTCGAAGCGTTGTCTGATCAGCTTCCTGTGGAATATTATAAGAGTCCAGTCGCACCCCAATTTCTGGGGTATAAGCTGGAGCCACCCGTCGGTGCAACATGTCGTCAAACAAATCATCGCCACTTCGCTTTCGGTTCTCTGGCAACGGGTCCAGACCTGGCTGTGCTTGTGCTGGTGCTTGTACCTGTGGTGGCGGCGGCGGTTGTTGCATATAAGGATAATTGTAATAATAACCATAATAATCATAAGCCTCCTGTCGTTGTGCTCGTTCCTCTTGGTTGGCATGGGTCTTTTCGTGCTTTCGCAAATCCTGTGGCCGCTTGAACGATTTCTTGCACTTTTTGCAGCCATACGGCTTGTAGTCGATATGCACCCGCAAGTGGGAGGTAATGTGATCCCGCTTCACCATTGCCCGGTCACAACCATCCCATCGGCAAACCAGCTCCAAATTGTTGGAGCTCTTTCGCCCAATATGGTCCTCACAACAGTGCACATACATATCAGCAGTCGTGTTAAACACACGCCCGCATGCCTTTTTCCATTTGCACACTACCTGGCCCACTTGTGGGACCGGTAGAGGCGAGTCTTGTTCGGTAGAAGGTGGAGTCACAGTCTGCGTCGTATCGTCAGACAAATAAGGCACTTGATGTTGCTGGTGTTGTTGCTGGTGATGTTGTTGTTGTTGTTGCTGGTGTTGTTGTTGCTGCTGCTGCTGCTGCTTTTGGTCGTCGTCCACACTAGTTGGGGGAGATGGTGGGAGAGTGTTGGAACCTACAATAGAACCAACGTGGAATTTGGTAGCCTCGGGGTATTCAAAAAAAACGTCAGCCATTATCCAGTGATATTTAGTGATGTCTGCTTTTTTTTTTTTAGTTTAGTTTTCCTACTCTACTCTCGTTTTTTGTTCAAAATAAAGTAGTGTAGTTTCGGTACCGGTAGACAAGACAAAGGGAAAACTCGGACTAGGTGCGGAAAGTTGGTCTTATTTATTCAAATCGGGAGGGCAGAGAGGGAGGGAGGGGACCGGAGCCTGCGCCCGCGCCCGCGCCCTAGCTATGAAACCTTATCTCTTGGCACAATTTTTCTTGGTATTTGGCCTTGGCAAAAACCACCACGTTTTTCCTTCCTTCCCTATTAAAAGATTCAAAAGTAAAAATTCCCCATTACGTCAGCCGAGAAGTTCTAAATACCTCCTATACATGGTTGTTTTTTTTTTTTTTTTTTTGTTTGTTTTTGGGGGGAAACTCCGCCGCACCGCGCCAAAATAGAATCTTTAACATACCATACCCACCACAATAACAAATAGCAGCAAAAGTGGTGCAGTCACAACAGCACCTGATGATGAAAACTGAGAGTCAGCTTGAGCTCGATCATATCTGTCAGTGTTGTTGGCTTCCACTTGCACCATTTCCTCCTGCGTCTCCTTGTAAACCGTGCTATTAAACTCAGTCAAAGAATTAAAATCCATAGTACCATTGATCGCAACGTGATTGTTTCGACCGGCAGTGGTAAACTTGGCCTTGGTAGTGTTGCTATTTTTAAGATCCGCAAAATACGCCAAATTGTCGACCCGATCGCAGCTACAAGGCATCTTGTCCATACACAAACACCCAACCTCGTATCGGTTGTAACCGTCTGGGCGAATGTTGTAGGCATATTCATAGACAGTGTCAGACCAGTACCCTGGAATCACCTGCGCAGCAGTAGAACCTTGCATCTCGGCGGGTTTCAAATCTTTTGGAGAAGTCTCGCCTGCAGCATATAGCTCCTCACTGCCCCCGGTTCGGTACTTGTTGTTGGCAAGCCATTTACCATGTTGTGGAGTATCGGCATTAACCCCCGTGTTGCTGCCCTGCGCCATTATTTGCACTCGAGCCCCAGACACTGGGGCGGCGAGGTGATACTTGACAAACGTGGTCGAGCAGTCACCAACACAGTCGTCGTCGGTTCGTTTTTCGAATTCATGGCCGCCGTCTTCGTCATTGTATCGTAACTGGGATGATAGCATAGTCGCGCCTTGGTCGCGTGGTTGGTTTTTGTAATAATCTTCATCCTCCGGTCGAATAACATTGATCGTCTTGTCATTCAAGTCTTGGAGCTCCTTGGCGCTGTCAAGCTTCTCAGGCTCATCCGCCAACCCTAGCTCCTGTCGAATATCATCAAAAAACGACTCATTGCTCATGGTTTGATCCTCGCCTTCAATAATCAACCGCAGCCGGCCAAAGTCCTCGCCAAACATGGACTCTAGCTCAGAAAAGAAATCACTATCCTCTTGCGCCTCAGTGGAGCCTGCTGGACCAGCATTGTTGATATTATTGTTGATGTTGCTGTTAAACTCTCGGTACCCAGAGGACCAACCAGAGCTACTACCTCTGTTGTTCGCAGCGGCGGCGCTCTGTGGCTCATCATTTTCTGCACCACCAATTGTCTCCTCCAAGGTCCGTCGCACCTCGTTGAAAAAGTCATCCTGGTCCTCTTGATCACGAGCTGGCTGCTGCCGGGCAATATCATTTTCAACCTGGTTCATGCTGTTTGGAGACTGCGCCTGGTCCTCGTCTCGGCCCAGCATTCGCTCAAAAGTCTTTCGAATCCGGTTAAAAAAGTCGTCATCCTCTTGCTGTCGAGGAGCCGGTGGTCGTTGAACCATTGGTGGGGCTGGCTTGTTCATATCCTCATCCACAATCCGCTGGTGCGGCTCAAAATCGTCCGCAATCCGTTGTGTCGGCTCGTCATACATTTGGTCCATTGGGTATGGATACGAAACTCGATTTCGGACTCGATCGGATTGACGTGGCCGTGGCGCCGGCACCGGCGCCGGCGCCTCACCATCATCTTCATAATAATAACTACTCTCTTGGCTTATTCGCTGCTTTGGCAACTCAAAGCCATCCTCCTCATCTTCAACCACACGTTGCTTTGGCAAGTCCAAATCATCATTATCCACAATTCGCTGCGTAGGCAAGTCCAACTGATTAGAATAGGCAGGTCGAGACCGTTGAGTTGGAGGACTGACCGGATCGTTCAAATAAGCTTCGTGCGGCGCAGGCGCGGCGGGCGCAGCCGGTCTTGCAACTTCCAAATCGGGCCCAGCTGGGAAAATCCGCGGGGTATCCTTGGTAGGACTGGGAACTGCAACAATAGACTTTGTAGCTTGTTTTTGCCGCATTGGCTTTGGCATTGGCTTGTTGGGCAATGGCGAAGTTTCAGTCTTTACACGAGCTGGAACTGCGGCAGGTGCACGAGACTGGGTCTTTGAGACTCGAGCGCTTGGTCGTGGAGCCGCTTGTTTCTTTGGCACCGGCTCCGCTCGAGCTGGCGCTGGCGCTGCTGCTGCTACTGCTGCTGGAGCAGGCGCTGGCACGGCAATTCGCCCACCAACTGGTCGTCGAGCAGCTGGAGCCGGAACTTCAATAGATTCTTGAGCAGAGCTCTCAACATCTTCATCAGCAAAGTCGTCCATTTGCGGGCTATCCGAACCCTCAACAGAGTCAGCATCCTCGTCATGAACTTGAGGAGCCTCATGAGTAGCTTCTTGGTGATCATCAATTTGTCCGCTAAAGTACTGCTTTTCATCAAAATCGGCATCCTCTAGCCCGTCCTCCTCCTTGTCATTGTCAATTTCTTCAAAATCAACGTCCAAGTCACCTAGAATGGTGAATTGCCGTTCTTGCAAATCGGCGCCGTTTTCTGGCTTGGCGGCTGCGGCGGCTTTGGAAACCGCTGCGGCGACCATACAAATCATGTCAAATCGCATTACTCCTTGCCAAACTATTGTTATAAACGGGGAAACGTATACTAAGAAAGTAAGAGCAAGGAAAAAAAAAATAAGAAAGGGGGATATGCAGATATTTAAATATAAAGGCCAGGTGGTTTTGCACTCAAAAAACAAAAAAGAAGATTAAAGTGCAAACATACCTTTAAAGTCTAGACTAAAATGGCAAGTCGTGCTTCAACTTTGGTCTCGGCACGTCACCATACCGACCCAATAACGGTTTAATCATTGATCCGGCGTAATAAACCAACACGGCAACCATGGTGATGATGGAAAAGATTGCAAGCGGGGATGAAGACTCGCGGGAATCCACACTTGGGCAAGCGTCCGGGGTGCGGACCTCAAAAAAGAAGGAGCACTGGTCCACGCTCGTCACGTACGATATCATTGCCTTTTTTATCGATGCCAATTCCCGATCGCACTTGAACGATAGGGTTGAGGATTTGTTCAGCCCGGTTTGGGTGCCATCGTTCAGTGTACAAGGTTCACCATTCTTGTACTCTAGCAGTAGGTTGCGGCCGCGAAAGTATGGCTCCGAACTGACCCTGCCTATTGAATGATGCGTGCCTTGATTGTCGGTATAATACGCGCTAACGTTGGAAATGTGCGATGTTGATGTACAAATGTTGAGGGTAAAGTTGGACCCAAAGTCGAGGCCCTTGACGTGCCAGTCCCTGATTCTTTGTTAGCAAGCCTTTTTAAAAAAAAAACAATATAAAAATGTAAAAAAGAAGGGGAGCAACAACTTACTCGTCGCTAACCAACGGTTGAAGGTCAAAAAAGTTACCAGTGATGTGCGAAGTGCTGGCACAGAAAGCATCACGGTTGTGATGGTCCGCTGGCAGATGTGCCAACGCGATTGTGGCGAAAAGCGCGTAAACTATTCTCATTTAAATCTCCTTGTGTAACGTGGTCGAACCAAAGCAAAAGGGAGGTTTTAAGGGTAAAAAAAAAAAAAAAAGGTGGTGTTTTATTCTTGGTCCAATTCCCGGCGCCGTCCGAAAAAAACTTAATAAAACCGGTTGGGTGATTAGGTAACCACGCTTTGGACTACAGTACTGAAATAGCGAAACCAATTTACACCAAAACGAAACACTAATAAATCTGTTTCTCAACAAGTTTATCGCCACCGCACCGCAGTCCACAAAAATAAAGATTCAAACATATAATATTTTATTTTTATTTCAAGCCCACAAAAAAATATCGGGGATAACTTTTTTTTTAAAAAACTAAAGAACAAATTACGAAATAATTTATTTCTTGCCAGCCTTTTGGGCAGACTTGGTAGTCTTGCCACCCTTGTCAGCAGACTTCTCAACAGCCTTGATGACACCGACAGCGACGGTTTGTCGCATGTCACGGACAGCAAATCGGCCCAATGGTGGGTATTCAGTGAAAGTCTCGACACACATTGGCTTGGATGGAACCATGTTGACAATGGCAGCGTCACCAGCCTTGATGAACTTTGGAGAGTCCTCAGTCTTCTTACCAGTTCGTCGGTCAATCTTCTCAATCAACTGCTCAAACTTGCAGGCAATGTGGGCAGTGTGGCAATCCAAAACTGGAGAGTAACCGGCACCAATTTGACCAGGGTGGTTGAAGACAATGACTTGAGCCTTGAAAGAGTCACAGCCCTTGGCTGGGTCATTCTTGGAGTCAGAAGCAACGTTACCTCGTCGAATGTCCTTGACAGAGACGTTCTTAACGTTGAAACCAACATTGTCACCTGGAGCACCTTCGACCAATTGTTCGTGGTGCATTTCAACAGACTTGACTTCAGTAGTCACATTGGCTGGAGCAAAGGTAACAACCATACCTGGCTTGATGACACCAGTCTCGACACGGCCGACTGGCACAGTCCCGATACCACCAATCTTGTAGACATCTTGCAATGGCAATCGCAATGGCTTGTCGGATGGACGGGTTGGTGGCTCAACAGAGTCAATAGCCTCCAACAAGGTCTTACCCTTGGCCTCACCAGCCTTGGTCTCACGAGACCAACCCTTGTACCATGGGCAGTTGGCAGATGGCTCCAACATGTTGTCACCGTTCCAACCAGAGATTGGCACGAAAGCAACTTGCTTTGGGTTGAAACCAACCTTCTTGATAAAGTTGGAGGTTTCCTTGATGATTTCGTTAAATCGAGCCTCGTCCCACTTGACAGAGTCCATCTTGTTGACGGCAACAATCAATTGTCGGACACCCAAAGTGAACGCCAACAAGGCGTGCTCTCGGGTTTGACCATCCTTGGAGATACCGGCTTCAAATTCACCAACACCACCAGCGATAATCAAAATAGCGCAATCGGCTTGAGAGGTACCGGTAATCATGTTCTTGATGAAATCTCGGTGACCTGGGGCATCAATGACAGTAACGTTGTACTTTGGAGTTTCAAACTTCCACAAAGCAATGTCAATGGTGATACCACGTTCTCGCTCAGCCTTCAACTTGTCCAAGACCCAAGCGTACTTGAAAGAACCCTTACCCAATTCGGCAGCTTCCTTCTCAAACTTTTCAATAGTTCGCTTGTCAATACCACCACACTTGTAAATCAAGTGACCAGTGGTGGTAGACTTACCAGAGTCGACGTGACCAATGACGACGACGTTCAAATGTTGCTTTTCCTTACCCATTGTGAATTATAACTTATCAGATGATTCGCGAAAGAATTCGGTATGATGACAAGGGAAAAAGAAGAAAAAGAGGAAAAAAAAAAATTTTAAAAAAACGTAGAGGGTTTGATTGGTTTATATATTAGGTACCGCGCCATGACTGTTGCCCATCGAGGAGGCTAAAGGGGTGTGAAAACTTTTTTTTTCGGTGGGAAAAAATAATAAACACTGGGTGTTTTGTTCCCGATTTGGCAATTTGTGACTGTGCATGAGTGGTTAACAGCCCTTTTGCCACACGGAAAAAGGGTGAGAATAAAAAATTTTCTGCGGTGGAAAAAAGTAAAGTTAGAGCCATCGGGCAAGGCTCCTAGTGCACTATACAAGTTTATTGTCAACTGTTATGCTCATAATACTCGTAGAAATTCAATTGAGCTGGCAGGATGAAGCCTGATCGATGCTCGATTCATGGTTTCAAGCTCCTGTCAAGCCTATTAATCTATAGTCTATATTAATACGTAGTCTATGATGGCCTGTTTTTTTTTTTTTTTTTTAGCACTGCTCACAACAAAGAGGGAAAAAGTGGCCGCCGCCACTGAATATCCCAGGAGGCGCTCAACAGTGAAAAATTTTCACTCGTTGCTTTTTTTAACCAGGGTATATAGCCCCATGCATTTGGGATTTTTGCGCGCCCGCAGGACATTGGATCAATTTCCCGACAGACGCCCACGTCCGACGCTCTGGGATGCTTTGAGGTTGAATTCGGCCGCAACTGTGGGCTGGAAGAAAAGAAGAAAAGAAAAAAAAATTGACTCAGTAATGGTGCACTACCGTATACAGTTACTGTACTTTTTTTTTTTTTTTTTACTTTTCTTTCCTTCCTTCTTGGCTGGTCATAGTCCGCACATGCTTGTTTTAGCGCCCGGATCGATCGAAACCAGCAGCGCAACTAGATCGGTTGAGGGTGGGCGTACTGTACTAAACCCAAAAAAAAAAAAATTAAAAAATAAAAATAAATAAAAAAATACAGTACTGAGGATGCCGATGACGTCTGCGCGCGCAAGATCTTTGCCCTTAAGAGCGGCGGCCTATTTCCTACCCAAATCGGTTGGGGCGTTGCTTCTCCTGAGCTTATATCCTGTATGCGACGCGTATTTTTTGCTTGAATTAGTGTAGCTGTGTAAGGTCAAGCTGCATCGGTGTTTTGATACCATACGATACGGTACAGTACGATATGATAGAAAGCGTCTAGTATTGCGGCTGGGCTGCACGATAGGCTCTTGCCTCACGATGCGGCAGGTTTACAGTACAGTACAGTACAGTACAGCACGTGATGACATCGCCAAAGACTCATTACACATATCGCGTATCACCGCCAAGTCTTTTCCAAGTGGCACCGTACACCTGAATGACTAAACGCCCCACCAAAAGTTGGTCAAAGCTTGGACGCAGGATAACTTTAAATCAGTCACCTCGCTCGTGATCAATATTGAATCATTGTCTCGGGATTGAAATAATTATCTTGATTGCGTTGGAACGTGACATTGATCGCCGAATTGCGGGTTTCTAAAACTTTGCACAATTAGTCACCAAGTTTGGCCATTTGCCATTATCGCGTAGTCAAAAAAAGCCGCACTACATTAGCGCCGCACCAGCGCCAATAATTCGTAATTTGAAAGAAAGAAAGAAAGAAGAAAAAAAAGTGGAGTTTGATTTTTATCATTTAGTTAATAATACAATATAAAAGATTTGGGGCCAGTTCTTTCTTTTACATAAAAAACTGGACCCCCGACAGAGGCTCCCAATCCTGCCAGTTGCTAATAACCTGGTTATCCAGCCCGGTCCCATCGACTCCTCCCAAATTGGCCATGTACGGCGGCACGAACCGCCCAAATAACTGATCAATCTGGTCCATCGGCCCAGTAGTATACTCATTCAGCAACGAAGCTTGGAGTTTGCCCTGCTCGCTCTTCATTGATAGTTCAGCCACGCTTACCCCATCATGTGGCTTGCCAATCTGCTTGTTGAGCTCGTCAAAAAAGCTGTTTAGCATGTTATACGTGCGGCTTGCCGCTGGGGACGTTTCCCGCAGTTTATTTAGCACCGACCGGCCCAAATCCGCGTCTACTCTCAGCTCTTGCGCGTACTCTGGAAAGTGAACATTTTCATGCACCTTGTACTGCAGACTGGCCACGGAAAAAAAGAGCGTGTACATGCTGAACCAATACGCGCCGTTGAGCATGTTTTTGGACACCAAATCGTTTGCCAGGTAAACGGCCTGCCGCGAGGTGTTGACACACTTTTGCGCGTACTCTGTCGTGGTGTGGATAAACGGCCGGTACAGCATGATTTGGATATAACAATACGCAATCGACAGCAACCGGTTTGCCTTTAAATATTCAATCGACACGTCGGCGCCGGGTTTAAGCGCCGCCGGTAGAGTATCCACCCAATCCGCCAGCTCTTGCTCCAAAACCTCCACCTTGTCTCGCGTCAAATCCTGGTTCATGGGGTAGATTTTGCCCATAATGTGGCTTAGCACTGTCATTAGTCGAGTGTGCGCGTTGGAAATCCCCATTGATGATAATTTCCCTTCTTGTTGTGGGAAATACCCATCCTCAGTGATATTCTCATCGTCAATCTCCTCTGGCAAGGCCTGGTCAAATTCATCCTCGCCAATACCCCTGGGTAATCCCAACATGGCGTTCACGTACACGTCCATCTTACGAATCGTCCAAAACAGCCGCTTGCGGGTCTCCATCTCGATTGGGTTGAATTGGTGGTTGGAGCGGCGGTGCAGGCCCGAGCGGAGCGCTGCCCGCAGCGCTAGACCGATATACGAATAGCACGTTGACAATTTGGCTGAACACTGCAAGAACAGAATCATCATCACAATCGATTGAATAGAGTAAAGATCCTGAGCGTCTGTAATATCAATCAGCTTCCGAGCCGCGGCAAAATACTTGTATCCATCGTCCAGGTTTGAAAACAAGGCACCGGCGGCCATCACCGAATACATCAAGGGGAGGATCTTGTACTGCTTGTCGGTATAATCCTCAGGGTCCGTTTCGTACAACAAGTCCAGGTCGCGGATAAACGAAGGTCGGTGGTAGAATCGGAACAATACGCATGCATTTTCCCAGGCGCTTTCAATCAGCTGGATCGCGATATGCTTTGGCGGAAGGATAATCTTGATTTCCGTCTCTGGGGGGCTCTCTACGCTGCTGGGCATGCTAAACGTGGGAGAGTAGATATCCACCCCCGGGAGCAGGTTCTCAATCACCGATTCGGCAATCTTGAGCCTGCTTTCAGCTTTTAACGGATCCGGCGCCTTTTTGCGACTGGAAGGTTGGTCAAAAGTGCATTCTAAAAATTAATATACCTGTCTGATTTTACCTCTCAAACTTTTTTAAAGTAATAATAAAAAAAAAAAAAGGAGGAGGGAAAGGGCAACGTACCGTAAGAATAAACAGTGCAGTGAATACAGGGCATTTGCCCGTCACATTTAACCTTTTTTTTGCGGCATTCGTCGCAGGCTCGTGTGACTCGTTTGCGCTTGCGTTCTCTTTCCATTACTGTAAATTAGTCAAGTTGAAGACACAATTTGGTGTTGGTCCCGCTTTTAATGAGTCCTCCCAAGCCGTTTTTTTTCCCCTTCCCTATACTAATAGGTTGGTATCGGGGGGTAGTGCTGCCGCCACAAGCCTCGCATGTACTGTAGCACGCGGTTACTGTGGCAACCAAAGTTATTTTAGAAAAAAAAAAATTTTTTTTTTTTCTTCGTGAGCAAAACCAAAATTCAATTTTTTCTGCAAAAATTCCCATCTTTTTCCTACCCACAACAAACAAATACCCACCCAAATTTTCTCTCCCACTCACCGCAGGAAATTTTTTTTTTTTATTTTTATTATTATTTATCGATAAACAATGTCAAAGCGGAAACTTGACGAAACCGATGAACCGGCAAAACGTATGAAACATGAAGTTACCGAAGACGATGTGAATATGGTTATCGCCAGCCTTCAGGCACCCAAAATATCCCCCAAAGTGGCTACCGATTATTCAAATCAGCGCCAGGCTTATACTGACGTCAAGGCCTATGCAAAACTGGCCGGTCCAAACTGGACGTATTATGTGCAAACGACATTAGTAGTGTTGGGGCGGACGAGTAGCCCTGAGGAGCAGGTTAATATTGATTTGGCACCGGCCAAGGTTGTGTCGAGAAAACATGCGGCGATCAAGTATGTACCCGAGGGACCATACTGGGGCGTGGAGATTTTGGGACGAAACGGGATCAAAATCGACAAGGTAACGTACAAGCAAGGTGTGGTGCCGCTAAAGAGTGGTAATGTGCTGGATATAGGCGGCGTGCAAATGATGTTTGTGCTGCCCGGCGATCCTCCACAAATCAACCCGGAAATGTGGCCCAACAATAAAATGTCTTATCCAAAGGGCGTGGCGATTATTACTCGGCCTCAGGTGCGCGGTGTCATTTCCGAATGCGAGCAGGATCTAAGCAAGGACGAGGCAAAGGATATTAAACCGCCGTATTCATATGCGACAATGATTTCACAGGCGATTTTATCAACCGATGAGATGATGATGAGTTTGGCGGATATTTATGAATGGATTTCGTCACGCTACTCGTTTTATCGGTATTCCAAGAGCGGGTGGCAGAACTCGATCCGGCACAACTTGTCACTAAACAAGGCTTTTGAAAAGGTGCCGCGCAAAGCCCACGAACCGGGCAAGGGCATGAAATGGCAGATTTCACCAGCGTTTAAAGAAGAATATATTCAACGGGCTAGTAACGGCGGTAAGATCAAGAAGAAAAAGAAGGATGCTCCGGCTACCACTACCAAAACCCCGAATCGGCAATCATCGGTGGTTTCGCAACTGGCGTTTACACCAGAACGAGGCTCGTCAAATCCAGTGCCCAAAACAACGCCGCAGTCGGCACCGCCATCAGCAACGTTTTGGAAGTACATGCAATTCTCCACACCACTAAAAGAAGAATCGCCCACAAAGTATGACGAGCAGGCTGATTTACAAAATGTTGATTTGACGCGCGGGTTCCGTCAAATCGGATGATAGAGTTCCTACCCTTTCTATTTTTTTTTTTCTTTTCTTTCTTTCTTGTAGTCTTTTTTAGAGAAAAAATCCTTATTTATTATTTTCAACTCAGAATGCAACATTTTCTTGTGTCGTTTGACTTTTTTTGCGACGCTTCTTCAAGCTCAAACGACTCTGGTTTAACAGATAAATGCACCACATTATGCTTGGAATTAATATAGTCGTCCAACGTTCCCTCGTCGAGCACTTTGCCGAGATGTATTAGTCGGATATTGTTTGCAGTTGTAGGGGCAGCGCAGCCCCAGTCGGGATTCCAGTCCGCATGCAAGCATTGTTTAAACTCCTGTATTGACAGTGGCGCGGTCTGATCGTGCCTCTGTAGATACTCTTCGTCTATCGTCAGTTCGACGCGCTGGCTGTTTATCAGCAGTAACGTGAGCTTCATGTTTGTTTATTTGGTTTTTATTGTTTTTATTGTTTTTTGGGGGTGCGTTTGTGTTTGTGTTTGTGTTTGCTTTGGGCTAATTATTTTGGGTTGGGTTGTTGCCGGGGTGGAGGGATTGAAGGTTTTTTTTTTTTTTTTTTTGGACCCATGGGGGTTGGGAGCGTATTTAAAATTAGGCCCTTATACCTTATATACCGGTGTAGCCGCCGCCGCCTGCTCTACAGTACAAAAAGTTCCTAGACTAGGCAAGGGGGAGGCGTCAAACTGCATAAAAATACGGGGGTTGCCGGTTGGGCGCGAAATTCCCGAGCCTCCGATCCGATCCCTCTTATTTATTTTTATGTTTTACAGTACAGTACTACTATTCAGCCTTATCCTTGACTACAAAAAGCCAGCTGGGCTATTGATTGTGTTACAGTGTACAATACTGTAGGGGGTAAGAAAAAAGTGGCGCGCATTGGGGATTGAATCAAAGAGGGAGAAAAAAAAGGGCGCGCGCAACTAGACGCCACAATTTTTCACACCCCAAAAACCTGCTTAGTCACAACCCTAACGCACCAAAACTTCCTAATCCGGTAAACGTTCCCAAATATACGCTGGGCCCTACGAAGTCAACTCCCAATTCAACCCGAACGAAACGCACTTTGGCAAAATCAAAAAAATCAATCACCCATCAACACCCATTCGACACCACCCACCACACCAAAGGAATAAAATGAGTGATAACTTCGAAAAGGTCATCGTTGTCGACGGCAAGGGCCATCTGCTTGGTCGACTTGCATCGACCGTCGCTAAGCAAATTTTGAACGGTCAGCACATTGTTGTCACTCGATGCGAAGCCCTGAACATTTCTGGCGACTTTTTCCGAGCCAAGCTCAAGTACCACGCCTACTTGCGAAAGTCTGCTCGATACAACCCAACCAAGGGCCCATTCCACTTCCGAGCTCCATCCAAGATCTTTTACAAGGCTGTTCGAGGTATGGTTGCCCACAAGACCGCGCGAGGTCAAGCCGCTATGGAACGATTGAAGGTGTTTGAGGGTGTCCCACCACCTTATGACCGACAAAAGCGAGTGGTTGTTCCACAAGCTCTACGAGTTTTGCGATTGCAACAAGGCCGAAAGTACTGCACTGTTGGCCGACTATCTTCTGAATTTGGCTGGAAGTACGAAGACGTTGTCAGCCGATTGGAGGACCGACGAAAGGCCAAGTCCCAAGCCTTTTATGAAAAGAAGAAGGCTTTGCAACGAAAGGTTGAAGCCGCCAAGAAGTCTGTTGCTGACACTGACGCTTCAAAGAAGTTGTCTGAATTGGGTTATGCTTTTTAATGTACTATACCGTATTGTTTATATATTTTTTTAATACCGTTGTGATGGCCTAGCTCTAATGCGTTTTTTTTTTTTATAAAAGGGAGGAAGGGTTGGGAGTTTATATAACTCCACTTTTTTTATTTTTCAAGCGCTTGTACTGCTACTTTCTCCTTGAAACAACAACAAGATAAAAATAAAAAAAAATACGCACCCAACAATGGAAAGATCCAATCCGGTTAATGTTCCTTCTAACCGTAGAAACTCGACCAGTGTTATACGATCGTTTGACGATAAGAAGCGGCGAATGAGCAGTTCTGCTCATACGCCTCCTTCGTCCTTCAAGATGAAAGCGGCTGGGTCGCCTCTGAATACAAACTCTCCAATCGCACTTGCCGCTGCGGCAGCAGTGACGCCCGATAAGCTAGCCCGATTACTGCTTAGTCAGGGCCCGCTGGCGATTCGCCACATTACTGCTCACTTGGCAATGACTATTCCTGGGTTTGCGGATTTGAGTTTGTCAAAACAACGGAGATTGATTATAGCCGTGTTGGATAACGAGGATCCGGTTAGCGGAGTACGATTTGAAAAAGTCGGTTGGGGCAGATGGGCCTGTGTGAAAAAGGCCTCCTCCACTGCTACTAGTGCCGGCGCCGGCGTCGGCGCGGGGACAGCAGCAGCAGCAGCCCAAATGCACCACCACCACCAAAAACCACGGTCTGCCGCTCAACAGCGTCGAGAATCGATTACTACAGAAGTGAAACCGCCAATGAGCCCGCCGCTGGACGATATCGAGCTTGACGATGTAATGTTTCAAAACGAGCCAGTATTTGACGATGACGATGAAGACGACGAAGAAGATGAAGATGGGCTGCAACAAACACGTCAAGAGACTGATGATGAGGATTGGCAGTCAATCGGTGCTGCATCGCTAAGAAGAGACTCTCCAGCTAGTTTTGGGTTTTCAAACGCCCCGTATAGCCAAACCAGATCGCCAATGAACAAGAGTGAACAGGAAGCTGTCGACGCATTGGTCCAACTTGCATCAATTTAATCATTTATATACAACAACAGAAAAAAAAACGCTTCAGGGTTTTTTTTCGGGGGTTTTTTTTTTTTTTTTTTTTTTTTTTTTTTCCAATCATATGATTTTGAAAAGAGTTTCATTTCATATATCCCTATGATAGATATAGAGATCATTTAAAAAAAAAAACAATAAATTGTTCTTTTTTTTTTGTTTTAAGCACCCAAGGATGGGAAATCTTGGTCAGAAGTCAAGTTGACTGGAGCAGCCTTGCCGCCTCGGCCGGCACCACCTCGTGGAGCCGCACCTCGACCTCGAGATGGGCCACCTCGGTTACCTCGTGGGGCCCCTTGGCCTCGACCACCTCGTTGAGGTCGGGATTCACGTTGTTCACGTTGAGGAGCGGCAAAAGTCAAGTCGGCTTCCAACACTTGCTTCTCCTTCTTGGACTTGGCCTTTAGAGTCTTGGTCTTTTGAGCAGCAAACAATTGTTCTTGTTCCTTTTGAACGACTTGAGCACCCCACTTGGCGTCATCTTGACCTTCGTTAGCCTTTCGCAATTGTCGAGCACCTTCCAAACCGGCAGTTTGAGTGCTCAAATCAGCCAAGTATTGTTCCAAAGTCTTGGTGTTGTCTTCTTGAGCTTGAGCGGCTGGAGTCTCGTCGTCTTGGGCGTCTTCCTTGGCCAATTGCTCACCGGCTTGCTCCTCTTGCAATTCCTTGTTGTCATCGCCCCAGCCCTTCTTTTCCTTCTTCTTGGTGTCGGTCTTGCCGGTAGCAGAGTGTCGATCCAATCGGCCTGGTCGTCGGGTTTGTCGCGCAGTGTCAACTGGAGCTGGAGTGGACTTGTTGGCTGGCTTGTTCTTGTAAGCAGCTTCGTTGCCGGTAGCTGGCTTCTTGTTGTTCTTGGCTCGAGCTGGGTCAGCCTTGGCTGGGGCAACATCTTGCTTCTTGGAAGAGGTGTTCTTCTTGTCTACTGGAGCGGTTCGTGGAGCTGCAGAAGCGTCTTCGTCCCCAAGGAGGGCAAATGGGTTCTGCATGGAGTTGTTAGTTTATTTATGAGTTGCGATTGACACTTACGGTGGTCGCAATTGACATTTTTTTGAGCTGTTTCCTTTCCTTGCTTTGTGCAATGTAAAGAGGGACAAAAAAATTTTCAACAAGAAAGGCTTTTTTTGGGATGTTGTTTTTTTTTTGCTTTGGGAGGTTTCTTTTTTGGTGCCACGAAATGGGGGGGGGAGGACCGCGTAAATTTGAGAACGGGCCTTTTTTTTTATTATTATTCTTTACTATTACTATTAGTATTATCTTTACAGACGTTTGTCTGAGTACGCGATTCTGGTGATTATTTTGTGTGTTTATATTTTTATGATTTTATTTACCTCTTGAAACATGAAAGTTTAAGCGCCAGAAGTGACAAGCAAAAAGAGAGTTAATGATTTATTGTTAGATTTTAGGGTGGAGAAAAAAGAAGGGTATAGAAGGGTTAAAAAATGGGCCAGTCCAGGTCTTGGCTTAGGATCGGTTTAACTTCCTCACCTATTACAGTACTCTATTAATTATACACGACCACGTAAAAAGAAAGCCATGGAGACAGAGGCGGACCGAGGGCTAATGAGCATTGGTGAGCATTGCCACCTTTGCAATAATATCGATTTTTTACCCTTCAAGTGCGAGTTTTGCAAGCATGATTATTGTCAAGAGCATCGTACCCCGGAATCGCATGGTTGTGAGCGGCCGCAGAGGTCCACTCCACCAATCGGGTCAAAAATCGCCACTGGGTCAAAAATCGCCACTGGGTCAAAACCAACGACACCCAAACCGGTTGTGCAAAAGGTTGTGCCTGAGGTGAAACCCCCGGCAGCCAAACCAACTAATGAAAAAGGACTGTCTTCATTAGAACGGTTAAAGGCGATCTGGGCGCAACGCAAACGGTTGAGTAAAAGCAACACGCCAAATAAGCATGTCGTCATGGCCCAGTTAAAAAACAAGGCCAAAGGCGATCCACCGTCTACTCCACAGCAAAACCGAGTGTATATCAACTTGGAACGGCCGGATGAGGAGTATTACGACTCGATAAGCAAGTCCAATCAGACGCGTCCTGGGAAAAAAGTCCAGGTGTTTTTTGACAAGACCATCACCGTCGGGCGGTTAGTGGACAAGGCGTGCAAACAGCTCGACGTGACCAACAAAAACTCATCCGCCGGTACCAAACTTGCATTATACAAGCTCGACGAGCCTCTGCCGTATAACATCAAGCTATCGGAGCTGCTCCAAGACGGAGATACGCTAATATTGAAATAGAAGTATTAATTTATAAATAATAATAAGAAACTAGGCAGAGAACGGCTCCTGTCTTTGTCGTCTTTGTCGTCCTTTTAACTATCTATGAGGTACTGACCACACCTAAACTTAGCTTTTCAATCAACTGACGGTACCCGTCCAACGTGTCTTCGGTGAGAATTGCCGTGTGCGAGATTTTACACCGCTTGAGCACAGTCTGTAACGAGTCAATATCGCGGTACGTGATCATATCGCATCGCTCCAGATCGACGCTCTTGAGCGTTTCCCGATTGGCTCTAATTTGGCGCTTGATGAACCCAAAGATCCAGTTGGCTTGGGTCAGGGTATGCTTGACCGATAGATGCTGCAGGGTGAGCGGCGCGTCATGTTCCAGAAATTGCCGCAGCGACTCGCCGCTGAGCGTAAAGATGGCGTCAAGGCATAGCGTCTGCAGGTTGGAGCACTGCCCAAGATAGTCAAGATCGTCAATCAACGTATAGGACAAATCCAGCTCTTTCAAGTTTGGTAGTTTTGCCACCATCAACCGCACCAACCGTGGTTTGGCCAGAGTTTGCCGCAACGACACACACTCAACGCTTTCTGGTAGACTAGCCACAACCTTCATTGCCCAGGGAGTACTCATTTGAACTCGTTCTATACAAATCCGCTTCAACCCTGTGTTTTTGCCTCGTATCAACGCAGCAATGTTTTCCAAATCCGGACCACAAATACTGCTGGGGCAGCTTACGGAAATGGCAAAACTTTGCTGGAGCTTGAACCCTAGTGACCGGTCATAATCGTCAATAACCTTGACCATTTGGGCAGAACTCAGCCCGCTAAGGTCAACATGGTACCATAGCCTGGGTTGATGGATTACGGTGTTCCACTGTTGAAGTTAGAACAATTTTGTTTTTCTTTTTTTTTTTTTTTTTTTTTATTATCATCATTATTGCTTGTGAAGAGTTAGTGGTTGACACTTACTTGGGTGCAGACCATGCTGCATGTAATCAGCTCTTGAGGATTATACAAGTGTCGGAACACTTCGTACAGGATTTCTTCCGGTAGGCTCATTCCAGTGCTGTGTGTCGTTTTTTTATTCTCCGCAATGATAGCTAACAACAACAACAACTAAAACAAAAAATAAAAATAAAAAAAAAAAACCACTTATGCAGGACGCTGCATGAACCCCGCCGCCCCAATTGGCACGTGACTGTGTCACGTTTTGACATCACGTGCAATTGCCTGACTGAACTTGACCTCGCTCCAATTTGAAGAAGAAAAAAAAAAAGTTGGGGAGCCCGGGACCGGGTGAAAAAAGACTCATAAACTTGACAAAACTTCCCCGAACTCTGACAAAAACATACACTACAAATGATCAAGGAAGTTAGCGAAGACAAGCCGCCATCTCCGGCGCCATCATCTCCACGAGACCCATCTACTCAAGCCAGATATGCAATCGATACGGAGTTGGTATACACTGAAACCTCTGATCAATATCGATCCTCTAGCGTGCCAATTTACCAAACCGCCACGTTCAAACAAGACAGTTTGACCAACATGGGCGAGTACGACTACACCCGAAGTGGGAATCCTACGCGTTCGCACCTGGAGCGACACATGGCCAAGATCATGCGGGCCAATCGGGCATTGGCAGTGTCTAGCGGTATGACGGCATTGGACGTTATTACCAGATTACTCAAACCGGGCGACGAGGTGATTGCCGGCGATGATTTGTACGGGGGCACCAATCGGTTGCTAAATTATTTGAGCACAAACAGCGGGATTATTGTTCACCATGTGGACACTACCAACAATGAAGCGGTCAAGGCGGCCACTTCTACAAAGACTTGCATGGTTCTGTTGGAATCGCCAACCAACCCTCTGATCAAGATTGCCGATATTCCTGGTGTGTCCAAGCTAGTGCATGAAATCAACCCACAGGCGATTGTGGTGGTTGATAACACCATGTTGTCGCCATTGCTCATGTCGCCGCTGGATTTGGGCGCGGATGTGGTTTACGAATCGGGCACAAAGTACCTGTCTGGTCACCACGATATCATGGCCGGGATCATTGCTGTTAATGACATGCAACTAGGCGATCGGCTGTTTTTCCCAATCAACGCGTCCGGGTGTGGGTTGGCACCATTTGATTCGTGGTTGTTGCTACGCGGAGTTAAAACCCTGGCGGTGCGGATGGAAAAGCAACAGGCGAATTGTCAGCAAATTGCCGAGTTTTTGGAAACTGCTGGGTTCAAGGTTCGATACCCGGGGCTAAAGTCTCACCCGCGTTATGATTTGCACCACTCCATGGCCACTGGCGCTGGCGCGGTGCTAAGCTTTGAGACTGGATCGGTGGATGTGAGCGAAAAGATTGTCGAGGCGGCGCGAATCTGGGGCATTTCCGTCTCGTTTGGGTGTGTAAACTCGCTAATCTCCATGCCCTGCAAAATGTCACACGCCTCGATTGACGCCAAAACCCGAGCCGAGCGTGATTTCCCAGAGGATTTGATCCGGCTGTGCGTGGGGATTGAAAATGTCGACGATTTGATCAACGACCTCAAGATTGCCCTAATCAAGGCCAATTCCGTGACCATCAACGACACGGGTGTACACAAAAAGTGAACCCCTGCCACTGACTGACTGACTGACCGAATGAAAATTCAACTTTTTATTTTATTATTATTATTATTATTATCATGAATCAACGCAAATAATCCCTTACATAGTCTCCAAACTTGGACGCACCGTCATTAAATGCATCCTTCAATGAACTGACATCCTCGCTGTTTGCAAAGTTTCGCAGCTTGTTGCCCAAATCCTGGGTCAGCCGGTCCACGTTGAAATCGCCCGCGTTTCGCGCCGCAGCCATCTGATCCTCCTCATCCTTGCCAAAATACGAGCTCGATGAGATGGAAGTAGCATTATCATACTGCCGCAGTCGCGATTGCGCTTGTTGCTGTTGCTGAGGATCAAACGACTCTCGGCCAAAAAACTGATCGCTGGAAATGCCCTTTTGCCCGCCATACTTGCCAGTGATTTCGGCCGCCGCCTGCGGGTCCGAATATTCCTTCTTGGCAGTTTCCTGCTTTGGCGCGTTGCTAAACGTCTGGCCAAACCCCATACGAACTGGAGCCGGTTTCACTTCTTGTTGTGGCGTGGATGCTTTTGTGGTTGTATTAGTAGTTGCCGCAACTGCAGCAGGAGCGGTGGACGCGATTGGGGCTTGAGCAGCCGGCTGAGCAGCCTGAGCAGCCTGAGCGGCTGGCGGTTCATCCGGGTTGTAACCCAGCTTGGCAATCTGCTCCTGCTCGGCCTTGGCTTCTCGTTCCATCTGGTCAAAATCAATCTCCTCTGCCGGAGCCGCAGCCTTCTTGGCCCCAAGCTTGTTCTTTTTACCCAACAATGGCTTCTTTTTGGCCCCGCCAGCCATAATCCGGCTGCTACTAGCAGTGGAACCGACTGGAGTAGCAGATCTTGACGTACCAGGGGTCGTTGACTGGCTGATTGGTGGGGTTGGTTTTTTCACCATTGGCTTTTCCCACTGCGCAAAAAAATCGTCAGTAGATGCAGCTGGAGATTCAGAGGCAGTCTCTTCAATTTCCAGCACTTGGTCAGTAGGCACTTGTTTTCGGTCCTGTTGAACGCGACGGCTTAGCTCGGCCAAGTACAAATTAGCAGTCCGGCTGGTATACTTTTCCTTTGCATTCGCCTGCGGACTCAAATACTTTGACCCGCCATTCTTGGAGAAAAAATCACGCGCAGCCTTGTTGCCACCCACTCGAATGTTCCGCAAATGGCTGACCGTCCAGTTGTCCATGTTTGTGGACTGCACAAACGAAATATGAGTACCCATGTTTCGATGGATCGCTGAACAATCCAAACAAATCAACACCCCAAAAGTCGCCGACGACCAGGTCGGGTTCTTGGCATTGCAGTCAAAACAAGTCTTGTTGGCATGATGAGCACGCTGCTTTGTGAAAAACGGTTGAATTTCTTCCTTAGGAAGTGATGTCTTGTCTTCAGTATCTTGCATTGTTGGACCTGTGGAGTTTTTGTGGAAAAGAAAAAAAAAAAAAAAAAAAAAGTGTCGTGTCAACTGTTAAACAGCTTTCAGGGAATTGGGAGTTTTAATTTTTCCACTCCCTATTCTTTTAATTACCAGGAGACCTCACATCATTAGCATATAAATTTTTTTTCCCACCCACAAAGTTCAAAAAAAAAAAAAGGTTATTGCAAAATATGGCAAGTAAAATGGGATTCGCAACAAGGCTAAGAAACGCCGCCACATTTACATTCTACACTGGTCTGGTAGCCGGAGGGGTCGGTCTATCCGGGATTGTTGTATACTACTTTGTGCATGATGTTCTTTTACCCACGAGCGATGTGGCGATCTTTACTAAAGCAAGAAAACTGATCGAAAAAGACCCGGAATGCCAGAGGATTTTGGGCGCGGACAAACTGAAAGCGTATGGCGAGCCAACCGGGTCAAAATGGGCCCGAAATCGGCCAATTGCATCTCGACGTGGGTTTGACGCGGCGGGCAGAGAGCACCTGCTGATGCAGTTTCACGTGAAGGGACCGTTGGAGGAAGGGTTGGTTCGGTTGGAAATGATCGAGTCGAAGGATAGTAAAGACAGCATGATTGGCAAGTTTGATTTCAGGTACCTGGCGCTGGAGACTAAATCCCACTCGCGGGTATATGTGATTGACAATTCGCCTAGAATCACTCCTACACAAAACAACAAGGGATTCCTGGGCGTCAAATGGGGCAAACACTAAGTTTATTTTTTTTTTTATCTTTTTTTTTTTATTTCTTTATTTTGGATATCACTTGTAGTTGCACAAAAGCATAAAAATTGCATCGGATCTGCCCCTCCCCCCCACAAGTTTTGCCGCACTGTAGGGCTGGTCGGATCGGAGGTGTAAACCGTTCGGGGACCAATGAAAATCGAGAATAACGAGCTTACAACCCGGTCCCAATAAAACCAGAAAGAGAGGGAAAAAAATTTCACACTAGACATATACAAAACATCACTCAAAATGCTACGACTACCTGTTACCAGCATGCTGCGAGCAGCCAAGCCTCGAGTGGCGATGGCGACCAAGTCTGTTGCATCCAAGCAACAGGTGTGCCGTTCCAGTGTGCTAGCTGTGCACCGAGACACTCCAGACAACAACCCATCGATTCCATTTGAGTACACGGAAGCCAACAAAATCCGAGCGGACGAGGCCATCAATCGATTTCCACTGCAATACAAGAAAGCGGCCGTGCTACCGCTTCTCGACATTGCGCAACGACAGAATGACAACTTTTTGTCAATCAGCGCCATGAACTACGTGGCCAAGTACTTGGAACTACCACCAATGCGAGTTTACGAGGTGGCTACTTTTTACACAATGTTCAACCGACAACGGATTGGCAAATACCATATCGAGGTGTGTACCACCACTCCGTGTCAGTTGAGCGGGTCAGACGCGATCATTGATGCATTGCAAAAGAAGCTTGGGATCAAGGTTGGCGAGACCACAAAGGACAAGATGTTTACCCTGAATGAGTGTGAATGTCAAGGTGCGTGCCAGGCTGGCCCAATGATTGCCTGTGACGACAAGTTTTATGAGGATTTGACCCCAGAGACTGTAGTGAACGTGGTGGAAAAGCTAATCAAGGGCGAGGAGGCAACCCCAGGCCCTCAGTCTGGTCGACACAGCTGCGAGCCAAAGTCTGGTCAAAAGACTCTGCTCAACAAGGAACCATTCAACGTGGCTGAACTGACCCGAGCCGATTTGTAATTTTAGACAAATATATATAACCAAGCATCAAAGGAAAAAAAAAAATTGTTATTAACTAAAAAAGTTGAGGGGTATTCATGATCAATATGCAATAAATAAATAATAGAGATGGGGGGATTAGGCAGTGCGAAGGATCAAATGTCGGCCAGACGCGGTGTACTCTCGGAAAGCTTGAAAAAACGATTCGAGTTCGGTTTCGCGTTGGTCGGAAAACACATTCATGGCCATTTCAAATACCAGTGCCAGGTCCAATGCGTTTAGCGGCATTCTACAGTCGCCCTGAAACCTAGCCTCCCGCTCGCGCAGGAGTTTGACAAACCCCGGGTCGTCATGTTTGCGTTTTAGAATCGTTAGATGGATAAGGGTGGAAAAGGCATCCAACTGCACGTCCGGTTCTGGGTCCAACAACAAGTCAAACAGAGTCAACGTGATTTTGTGTATACTATCGCCCATAATCATGCCAGGTTGTGCTTTAACGTCCTTCAAAATCGCCACAGTCAGCTCCTCTAACGCCATAACTCGCTTGTCCATCTCAACGTCTAAACTCCCAGCAAGCTTTACCAACTCTAATGCTCGTTGGTCCTCAGTGTTGGTCATGAAATCCAGACTTGTAAACGCCCAGCTGAGATATGCAAAGTCTGGGGTGGCCAGAATGTCGTTGTTGTTGGGTCCCGTGGTGGTGGCGGCGATTTCTGTTGTGGGCGCGGGTGTCGTTGTAACGGTTGTCATGTTACCCTTTTTTTTTTATATATATATAAATTTTTTGCCAGGCGAGAAGAAAAAAATTATCAAAAAAAAAAAAAAGAATTTCGGTACCTGTTGGCGGGCGCTGTGGGTGTATATATAATGTTGTTTTAGACCGGGGTTGGGTACCTTTTTGGAATTCCTGTCAATCGTTTTCAGGGTTGTTTATTCGGTGCTGTACAGTTGGTTGTAGGAAAAAGTAAAAACAAATAGAGGCTCGATCTTGATCGTCAGTCAGGACAAACCCACTCACAAAAAAAAATCCATGCAAAGGGGATGGTAAGAAATATAATATAATATCAGCGATTTAACGGATATATAAATGGTGGTAACGTAAATACTAGCAAAAGAGAGGGAGCTAAAAAAAAATTAAAATAAAATAAAAAATAAAAAGATAAAATTTTTTTTGAAACCGTTGGCTGATATTTTTGTCCTTACTATTCAGATTACCGATTCCATTTTTCCCCCAAATAACCAAATAACCAAATAACGCAAATAAGATTGAGTTTCTATTTGGCAGCTGCAGTGCCACAAAGTTTGAGAGGGGAGAGAGCTAGGAAAAGAAAAGAAAAAATGTCAGGTTTCAGTTGCGATGCCCACGCCATTCCCAAACGGGAATTCTCAGCAGTGTCGAAATCGGGTCTGATGCAGCGAATCCTGGCGGGGTCCCCCGGGGGGGAGGCGAAAAAATTTGATCATTTTTTTTTTTTGGCGTTGCGCCCGCTCACCGCCGACCCGGAGCGTTACGCAAAAAAGAAAAAAGCAAAACTAGGTTCCGATGTTCATTTTGATTCTTGGTCATATAATTTTTTTTTGTTAAGATACGAGTCCATGATAATGCAAGGTTTGATATTAGACCTTCTTTCCCCGTCCCGTTGTCCAGACCCTTGGTGATGGTTTTTTTTTTTTTTGATCAACGGTTGAAAAAGGGAGTTTCAACTTGTTCAACGTGGGGACGCCGTTGTATACCACAACCCAAGTAACGACCCACACCGTTTAAACTTTTTGTACATAGATTTGAACCCAGATCTCCCATCGGAACCAAAAATGGTACCCGGGTCCCACATTTCAACCGCCGTGCTATAGTGGGCCGTTAGTGGCTGTATAAAAATATTTTTTCCCCCTTGTCTCTAGATTTGCAAGACAAAAAAAGTCTCGGATATCAGCCCAAGTTGAATAACCCTTTGTAAATACTCCCGTAATTCCTCTCTTTTTTTTTTATTTAGCCTAGGTTATACCAGTGTCCAAGTATAAGCTCTTTTTGTCTAGTGTGAAAAAGAACTGCATAGTCTTTTTATAAACCTATAAAAGCTTTGTAGGAAAAGTAGCATTCAAGTCTTCAATCTGCTGGATCAAAGATGGCAGCTTGTATAGATCACAAGAGTGTGGGTGGATGAAGCAATACCGAGGGCCAATGCTATCAGCATTCACATTCATTGCGACCATGTAATCTCGGAAGTTTTGGAGTCGCTGGGTCAAGTAAAAAGTTCGCTTCATGCCCTTGCTGTCTCGGTTGCCGGACCACATTCGCTCGGAAAAGGCGCTGCTATATGGCCACAGAAGAGTATCAATATTGGCATCATCAATCAGCTCTGACCATACAGCAACCTCAGCTCCCAAGATATGACTGGCTTCTTCATCAGTCAAACCATCGGTAAAGTCGTACGTGTACTGTCTGTCAAATGGCTTTTTAGGTCCACAAGGACTTCCAGCATTACCACCGTCGTAATTGAAGTTAGTTGGATCTTGTTCTGGACGTTGAATATTGACTCTTGGGTCATTGTTGATGAAATCACCCCGGCCGCAGTTCAAGTACCAGAATTCCTTGGAGCTGACAATAATGTCATGGCCCAAGCTAGTAGCACGCTTAATGTTGGTCAACCCTTCATTCCAAACTTGCAGGATAATGTCCTTTGGAATAGTGGCGGTCAAGTTGGACAAGACAACGTCTTCCCACATGATCAACTTTCGATCCTTTCGGTCTCGGAAAATTGGCTCGGTCTTGTCGACCCACACTTGCAAAACGTCAGAAAAGTCCCGGCTCTCATCTTCGGCCAACCACTTTCGAATTGACTCGGAAGCGTTCCAATTTCCGGTTTGAACCTCATCGTGGCCCACGTGGAAAATTGGATCCTCAAACATTTCCGCCACATCATTGTACACATTCTTGACCATTTCATAAGTCTCGTCAACGGTTGGATCCAGTTGGCCCATCCAGCTGTTGGACCAGATCACCGATTCTTCGTTGACTTGACGCCAGCCAGAAGCGGAATGGCCCGGCAAATCAAGCTCGGCATAAACTCGCACCCCACGAGCCTTGGCATACTGGACAATACCCTTGATATCCTTAGAAGAGTACGTCATTCGGCTGGAATAGGCGTCCTTGGTCATTTGTGGGTAGGTTGGGATCTCCACCGGCCAGGATTGGCTGTCCACCAAATGCCAGTGCAACACATTCAGCTTGGATAGCGCCATCATGTCAATTTGCTTCTTGATCTTGGGCACAGACAGGTAGTTTCGGCTAGTATCGATCATGATACCCCGATGATTGTAGTTTGGCTCGTCCTCAATCTTGACTGGCCGTTCGATAAAGAACTTGTGGTCGTCGTACAGAATCAATTGTTGCAAAGTGGCCAACGCGTGCAGCGCACCCCACACAGTCTTGGACTTGATGTTCACCTGCCGCTCAATATCCATAGTATACGATTCATCGGCATTGTAAAGCTCAGCGTCTTCATCTTCAATCTCAATCGACACTTTGCTAATTTTATCAAACCACCCACGCTTTTCCTTTTCATTTTCTTCATTTTCAGACTGGTCGTCATCAGTCTCGTTACCAGACTCTTCGCCAGACTTGCCGTCCAGTTTCCCAACCACCACACCTGGGAAAGGTGGTAGTGGCAACGCCATGGTATCGTCATCACCTTCAAACACACTTGGGTACCACTTGAGCAGCCGCACCGCATCCATCATTCGTTTAAACGCATCCTTGACCACACGGTTGTGAGTGCCGTCCAACCGAGTATAGTCAAAAAACTCGATTGGGGTTTCCTCACCCCACTGGACGTATTGTGGGGCAGGCAATGGGTTGGCCTTTAGATTGAGCGGGTTAAAGTTTGTGTCATTGCCCTCGCCATTACCACCTTTTCTGATGGCTGACACGGCGGTGGCTAGTACCGCTACAGTTGTCAAAAATTTCATCCTTGAGTGTATCTCCCCTTTTTTTTAAAACAAAACTTACTGTATGAAAAATTGGGGGTAGATGAGACTCTTTATATTCCAGCGCACCAAGCGTACTATTGTTTGAGACTAGTGTTACATTGTTACGAGTTTTTTGTGAGAAAAAAGATTTTTCTTTTTTATTATCATCTCTTGCCCAACTGCAATGGGCTCGGCAACTGGGGAAGCGGGTGGTTGGGATTCACGAGCAAGATTGATGCGGAACTCGACGCGATCTGTGGTCTGTGGTTAGTCAGCTAGTCAGCTTGCATTTTTCAGCACTTTTAGAGTTTATTTTAAAAGCTCGGTCGTGTCCGCCCGCATAAACAAGAAAAAACAGAAGAAAAAAAAAGAAGTGCCGAGTTGGTGCGTACTGTACAACTGTGCAGTGATTCTACTGTACCCCGACTTTGAGTTTCAGGTACACTGTATAAAGCAAAAAAAAAAAAAAAGAGGGGTAAAAAAGTGGGTCCGCCCGCCCACTATTGGTGCATTTTTTTTTTTGGCGCGTACAAATACCGGTAGAAAAACCCACTCTCCCAACAGCGCTTTAAAAATCGCGCGCGCGTTTGCGTGCGCACGCCACAAATCGCCAAAAAAACCGATGCGGCTGTCGCTATCTCCACAACGACATGAAATGATATCAAAAGATAATGCACCATATCGGCTGCAAACACAACAAAAAAATATGAAACAGTGCTCATTGAAGCGGTCCCGGCAAGGCTCGAACTTGCGATCTCACGATTAACAGTCGTGCGCTTTAGCCAACTAAGCCACGGGACCGAATGAATGTGCTAAATCGCCTCCCCTGTGCGTACAGGAGGGTAACTCGAACGTGCAGCTCATTTTCTGAAACCCCCCTTTTTTCTTCCTTTTTTTTTAAGCGCTCTGGTGCGTGGAACATTATACCAAAAAGGTTCCATCAGTTTAGTTTAGTTTTTTTTTTTTTCGCTGAAGAAAAGATTACGTCGTATCTTGGTCATGGCCATGGCCATGGCTTTGGTACAATGTGACATCACTGATATTCAATTTTTCGCGGTCCAAGCTACAGCCATTTTTTTATTTTTTATTTATGCACGTCAAATAATATTTCTCGCTTCGCTGTCGCTTACAGGTATACCTGTACTGTGCAATATGAAAATCCCGCAAGCCAATCCAATAAGGCCGATCGAATATTTGCGATTGCAGAAACACCAAAATCCGGTACGTACAGTAGATAATAAAATCCAATATATTGGAAGCGCTATAGTAGAGAGTACCGCCACTACAGTACGCACTGCAGGTTGCCTTCCACCTGCTTCTCTCTCCGCCATTTTACATAAAAAGCGGGGACTCTGGCAAAATCTTTCTTTTTGAAAAGAGCCTTTTTAACAACTAACCGGGTATAAGGGAAAAAAAAAACAAAAAAAAATTCGTGCGTCAAAAAAATCCTACCCTTTCACATAGTTACTTTGAATAAAAATAATGCTGAATGGGATATCGCGAAAGCTTCTTGGCTCCCCAACTCAGGGCCACGGGCGGTCACACAGTCGGCCCCCGTCACCGTACTACGGGGAGCAGCCACAACCATATGACCGACACGACCCACGGCTGGAGCCAAGTTATGGTAGCTACGACAACCACGGCGGCACGTCGCCCAGCCCTATGATGGCTATGCGACAGGACACGTATACACCAACCGGGTATGGCGGCGGTATGGGAGGCGGTATGGGAGGTGGTATGGGAGGTGGTATGGGCGGGGGACGGTCAGGGATGGGACATTATGGGGGTGGGAGTAACCACCGACGACACCACTCTGGGGGCGGGCGAGCGGACCCCAGCAGCCCCATGTATCCGGTTTGCTCACAAGTGCATTTGTTTTTGAAACAAATGGTGCCTGAGATGCGGACCGAAACCACACGAACGCTGGACGTTATCTTTTATCGGTATGAAAATGGGACTTTTGAACAACCCAATGGGTATATTTTTGACAATGCTCAACACAACAAGGAGCGGCAGAGCGTAACAGCGGTTATTATCGTGCCCTACGACCCGATCCAGCAGTATGCGTGTTGCGAGGACGATGCCGATTTTGATACAACTTTGCACCACCCAGTGGATTCATGCACCCGGCATCATTACGTGGAGTCGATTATTGTAACCAATTACGACTCGTGGGTGTTTTTGCACAAGCGGCAGAATGATGGATCTAGAAACCGCTCATCGCATACCCACAAGAACGATTCGCGTTCGAGCCGGCCGGGATTGTTGCGGTCGCATAGCGCGATGGATAATCGGCACCATAATAACCGATCCCCATCATTCGACCGCAGCTCAAGCCGGCATTCTAAAAAGCGTTCCAAAAATTTTCAAGTAATGGGCACGTTTGGCCGGTTGCGTGATCGACGCGATGAAGTGCCAGAACTGGTGGTGGACTCGGTTCGCCGGGCGTGGATGCAAAAAACGTCGCATCATTCTGATAGTGCCAGAGGCAGAATGGGGCTACATCCGGATATGGCGCTGAATAATTCCTCCCACCACCACTCTAACCACTCTAGTCACTCTAATTACGGAGGCGGGCACAACCATCATCACGGGGGACTTGGCGGCGGCGGAATGAGTGCAATGGGAGGGTACCCCCAACAGCCGTACTCAACAACCCCAGTACCACATCATCAACACCACCACAACCACAGCTATCAGCAACCGCCAGTTGATAACGGGTTGTTACGCCCTGGGGGGTACAGCGGCACTCCTCACCCGCCTCCAATGTCACCCCCGCCAATGAACCCTTATAGATATTAAGGTAGCACCCAGATAAATATTTTTTGAGACACTTTTGTTTTACCCTTTTCCCCACACCGCTACTGTACCCTTGGGCCCCCCGATAGTTACATTGCAGATAACTCCGGTACTCATCCGGTCGTATCTTAAAGAGTATATATACCCGATTTCCGACCCTTTGGATTTTTTAAATTTTTTCTTCTCCTTCTTCTTCTTCTCTTCACTTTGCTCAACGAAATATGCTCACTCTTCTTTATCTAGCAGCGGTTGCGGTTGCACAACCTTGGGCTGACCCCTTGCCCAAGCCACGGTCGATCAAATGGGACGAAAGCAGCGGATCCAAGTTGGTGTCTGGCGGGTTATGGTTGGACCACCAGCCGTACAATCCAACGGTTAGCGATGCATTTAACCGAATGCAAAACACAATCCGAGAACTAAAATTTTATCCCCTCGGCCCGCCAGGAAACATGGAGTTCCCGGGAAACGAATTTGAATTGTTCCCGGGTACCGATCAGGAGCTACCAAATCACGACAAACGGGAGGAGGCAAACCCAATGATCAACAGCGTCAAAGTTAGTATTGAAGATGACCAAGCCGATTTGCAATTGGGTGTCGATGAGTCGTACACCTTGAAGGTTGAAGCTGATTCACAACAAGTTGATATTCAGGCCAAGACTGTGTGGGGGGCGTTGCACGCGTTTACCACTTTGCAACAATTGGTCCTAGCCAACGACGATGGGGGGTTTATGATTGAACACCCAGTGGAAATTGACGACAAGCCAAAGTTCCCACATCGAGGTATTATGCTTGATACTGCCCGAAACTTTTTGACCAAAAAAGCTACCATGCGGCAGATTGATGGGTTTGCACTGGCCAAGCTCAACGTTTTGCACTGGCACTTGGTCGACTCGCAGGCCTGGCCAATCGAGATTGAGAGTTACCCAGAAATGCTAAAGGGTTCCTATGGCAAGAACAAGCAGTTTTCTGTGCAAGACATGAAGGACGTGGTTGAGTATGCGCGTCAACGGGGGGTGCGGGTGATTCCAGAGTTGGACATTCCGGGCCACTCTGCCGCCGGGTACCGACACCTTGATGTGGGTGATAAGATTCTATCCTGTCAAGACTCGTGGTGGTCTAATGACAACTTTGAATTCCACACTGCGGTTCAACCACCACCGGGTCAATTGAACATTCTTGCCAATGAAACTTATGAAGTGTTGAGCAACATCAACAAGGACCTGTCCAAGATTTTTACCGACAATGTTTTCCACGCTGGTATGGACGAATTGCAGACCAATTGCTACAACTTTTCCCAAAACATTGTTGATTATATTGACGAGGGCCACACTTGGCAAGACTTGGCTCAAGTGTGGATCGACAAGTCGGGTGAAATCTTGCGAAAGGACGCGCCAAACCGAAGACTGTACATGTGGGAAGACGCGGCAATCTCTGAAGATTTTAGCGCCAAAAACGTGCCAAAGGATGTGATTATGCAGTCCTGGAACAGTTTCTCCAACGTCAAGGTTCTTGCGGAGAAGGGCTATGATGTCGTGTTGAGCAACAACCAATGGTTGTATCTCGACTGTGGCGTTGGATCTGCATTGACTGGCGACTTTCGGTACAATGTCATGAATGAGAGCGACGGGACTGGGTTCAATACTGGCTTGGGCGGCAGTTGGTGCGCTCCGTACAAAACGTTTTCTAGAATTTACGAATTCCAGCTCGATTTTAACATGACAGCTGAGAACATGAAGCATGTCCTCGGTGCGGAGGCGCCATTGTGGGCGGAACAATCCGACGCGACCACTATTGACAACAAGCTCTGGCCACGTGGTGGGGCGCTTGGCGAGCTATTGTGGTCCGGTAACAAGGATGACCAAGGCAACAACCGATTGCCAGAGTTTTCGCAACGGCTTCTCAACTTTCGAGAATACCTGGTTGAATACGGGATTAATGCCGCGCCAATCGTTCCAGAGTACTGCATCTACCGGCCTCATCATTGCGACTTGTATGCGAACCAAACTTATGGCAATGAATTCGCCGATGTCCAAGCTGCTGCTGCTGCCGCCACGGCAAGCGAATAATTCCGTCTTGGGTTTATATTTTTCCTCTTTTGCTTATAAAATTGTTGTTTTCATTTCACTACTTTTTTTTTTTTTTTTTTTTTTTGTTACGCGTGAAAGCTACTCGTAAAAACCCGCGATGCCTTTTTCATTGTAAATTGACCCTGATTAACATCAATCAAGGTTTGGCTATCCACCAGTTGTAGCACGTCAGTGCTTCCCAGCACTTTGTAAACCGCCTCTTGTATGCCCACTTTCTCAACCTGTATCGCGTGCTGTACCATTCGAAACACCTTTTCCACCGACTTGTCCTCTGGAACAATAATCTCGTACAGTGTGATGGAGGGTTTGACTACCGTCGAGGGACTGCCAAGTATCGAGTCCATCGATCGGAAAGGAGAAGGGAGTTATTAAAAAAAAAAAGAAGGAGGGGGAGTTATTAAAAAAAAATAATAAAAAAAAAAAAGAGGAGATTGGTAATCTTATATAATACATGCCTCGAGAAAAATCGCCAAACCCTGTATACCGATCCATTGCGGCGGTGTGGCTTGTACAAAACAAAAGATAATAAGAGAGAAAAGTACAAAAAATGATATAACGAAAAATAAAAGGTATATAAAGAAAAGGAGGTAAAATAAAAGGAGAAAAACAATGCGACGTAGTCATTAAAAAAAAAACAAAAACAAGGGTTTTTTTTTTTAGGTCCAACCAAGACTGTTTTCAGACATTACCGGCTGGCTAATCTGGCCAATTGGCAGGATATTGCCAACCCCAGATCGGCCACCGCTGGTTGGACGCGAGCTTGGTGGCGAGTCATCGTAGAACCGTTGGGAACCAGTTTCAGAGTCCGAGTCGATAATAATCGACTCTCGCTTTTGCCGGTATCGTCGCGCCACCAAGAAAATGGCAGACACGTACAGCCCAGCTGCCGCGACAGACCCAATCGCAATGCCCAAAGTCTTGGCGCTAACCTTTGGAGACTCCTTTGGAGGAGAAGAGTCCAAAGAACCAGCATCGCCAGATCGTTCATCGCCATTACCAGACCCATCATTGTTGTCATCGTTATCATCCGACCCAGAGTCAGACCCACCAGTATTAGAGCCGTTGGAGCCAGACGAGACAGAGCCGCCGCCTGGAATCAACGGAATGGTAGGGTCAATCAAGTTCATTAGCGACGCCACACTCTTGGTTGGGTTCGAGTACAACCGCGAGGTTGGCTGGTGAATCAACGAGTCTAGCGTCGAAACGTGCTTGGTTGGGATATACGCCAACGCCACAGACACCACATAATTGGCAGAGCTGGATTGGTATGGCCGTAGAGACGTCATGGTAACATTGTCAGAGCTAGTGTCCAACCCGTACCCCACGCCAATCGGCAAGTACTGGAAGATTTGCGCCACCGCCATTGGGTTTTCAGCCACAAACTTGAAGTTTAGGCTATAGTCAAACCCAATTTGAATCAAAGTGGTATCCTCCCCTTGCTCTGGAATACCGCCTTGTGGGGCAATAATCTTTGGCATTGAGGATGGAATCGCACTCTTTTGAGTCTCACTGCTAGATGCAGTGGCGGTTGGGTGGCTAGCCGGTTCAGAAGTCACAGTTGGAATGTTTTGCGTAATCATGTTATTTGGCAACCAGTTGGAAGTGGTTGGCGCCTCCTCTGCCGAGCTTTGCTTGGTAGAGTACACAAACGAGCTCTGCATTTGCGTGGTTGGCGCAACAAAACTAGACACTGGTGCCGCCGCACTAGTGGTAGGTGGCAACGAAGACACCAGCCCCGACGAGCTCAACTTTCGGCTAGACGCGGTAGTGGAGGCAGTACCAAACAAGCTGGAAATGTCCACAGACGAAGCAGAAGTAATGGTTGGCGCAGTAACCCGTCGCGAAGACGATTTGGTCCAGGCAACTGGAATAGAGCTGGACGAGACTTGTGGAGCAGCAGTACTAGTAGCGCTCTTCCAATCATCTCGACTAGTACTTGGCGCACCAGACTCGGTGGCAAAATTGAACGCCGAGCTAGACTCTGGTCCAGAGGCTGAGCCAGAGCCAGAGCTAGTTGGCAAAATCACCGAGGCCGAGTTGGAGGCCGAGTTGGAGGCCGAGTTGGAAGCCGATGGGGTTGGCCAAATCATGGAATCAAACCCAGACGAGCTGGCCGCTTGAGAGCTCCATGGGAACCCAGATCCAGAGTAGTTTGGCTTGGAGCTCACCACTGATTTTGTGTAAAACGGCTTGGAAGCGCTAACACTGCCCAATGGGGTAGACTCGGAGCCAAATGATTGAGATCGAGTGGCAGACCCAGATACTGGGGTTGGCACGTTGGTAACCACACCAAAAGACCCAGAAGAGACCATTGGCCGAGATACAGATCGCGTGGCAGAGCTCGCGGCAAAACTGGATTGCACACCACTCTTTAGCCCAGACGATTGCGCGGATGGAGTAGCAAGTGGGAAAATGCTAGACCAGGCAATAGATGGGAAGGAAAAAGTGGATGGCACTGACCAAATGTTTGAAACGCTGCTGGCTTGAGACTCAAACCCAGTCACAGACGCGGTTGGCTTGGAGTAGGCAAACGAAGCAGATCCAGGTCCAGATCCAGACGCGGAGTGAGAGTGAGAGTGAGATGCCGATTGCGCAAAGCTAATTGGCCGGGAAGCAGAAGCAGAGGCAGAGGCAGAGGCAGATCCAGTTTGTACTGATCTAGCAGCCGAGGACTTTGGCACCGCGCTGGCAGACACAGAAGCCGAGGCAGATGCAGAAGCAGATGCCGAGACTGATCGAGTCTGTTGAACAGAGTGGGAACCTCCCACGCTGGACAAAACTGCCGAAGCCTGTTGTTCAGCAGAAGAAACTTGTGGCAAGATACCACCAAGCTTCTTGCTGCTACTACTGCTGCTGCTACTACTTCCGGTGGACATTGGCTTGGAAACCGCACTCGTCTTGGCAACTATGCTTGTTAGTATTTTATCACAAATTTAGGGGACATACCCGAAGCAGTGGCAGAAGCACTGGCGCTGGAAGTAAACGACATTGGTCGTGGAGACGAAATGCTGCTCAAAAAGCCGTCAAAAGCAGAGTTGAAATCAGACAAAACATCCGACGATGAGTGGTGCTCTCGAGATTGCAGCTCGGTCGAATCGTCAGCAGTCGAGGATCGCTTGGAAAATGTCGAAAACACGTGCTCAGACTGGGACTCGGCATTGACAAAGTCATTGTTGGATACGGTCCGCACTGGGAACCAATCAATGGCCGATGAAGATGGCGATGAAGATGGCGGCGCGCTGTACACTGGAGTGGTGGAGCCTTGGCTGTAAGAGTCAGTCTCGTAAACTTTAGAAGTTGGCGTGCTAAACGCATCAGACACTGGAGTGCTGTTAACATTCTCGCTAGACGCAAGAGTAGAATACACTTCAGACGCTGGAGCACTAGACACAAAAGAATTGCCAGCAGCGCTAGACTCAAAAACTGGTGTAGATGTTTCAAATGCTTCAGATGCAATCGACGATGGAGACTCCACCGCAACAGAGGCGGAATGCAAAGTTGGAGCTGGACCGTCGCTAGACCCGGAAACAGTTTGAAATACGCCCCCATTGCCAGTCGCTTGGCTATCCACCGTACCTTGTTGAGTAGACATTGGCGACGTGGTATAGGTTTGATCTTGGTAATGGTACATGGTTTCCGTCACCGGGCCTCCGTTGGCGTTTCTGCTGCTGCCCCCAACAACCACAGACGACCCCTGTATGACTCGTTGTTGATCTTGCTGCTGTTGGTAATTGTTCTCCGCAGCTGCACTGCTGGTCGCGTTGGCAGTAACCACTTGTCGTTTAACCGCTCTAGCCCGATAGTGAGATGGATGTCGTTCCAATTGGTCCTGCTGCTGCACTGGGCCCCGTCGGCCCAATACTGGCACAGACCATGCCGAAACAACAGAACACAACACCAACAAGACCAACAAAATGTTGTTTGTTAGTCGAGCCATGTTGTTCTATTGGGGTAACCGAAAAGAAAAAAAAGGGAATAAGTGTCGTTAATAAAAGAGAAGAATAAAGTGTTCTTCCTCGTTCAGGTATTTCGTAGAGAGAAAAAAAAAATGATAGAAAAAAAGGAACTGTTGACCCACTTTGCAATGTATCAATATCAGGTACCTTTCTGTTAAGCCTCTTGAAAGTTAATTTGGCCGGTCGTTGTCTCAAACAGGTCAAATATAATCAAAAAAGAAGCAAATTGTCTCGATGAATGAAGCGTCGTGTAGTAGGAAAAAAAAACTAATAAACCGTGTTTCAAATAGTCGAACAATTGAAGTTTGTTTTCTTTCTTCTTTCGTGCAATGAACCAGTCGCGTAGGAAATGGAGATGATGGTGTATTAAAAAAAAAAAGAGTGACTTGACAGTTGGAAAAAATGAGAGAAAAAGGAGGCCTAAAAAAAAAGATGGGGTCCTGCTCTTGTTTGTTTTCTGTCTTCTTAAGGTTTGAGTGTAATTTTGGTTTATCCGATTGGTATCAAAGAGAGTAGGGGCAAAATTCAGTGAGGAGAATTAATCTTTGCGTACTCTGTAATGTCTTTCTACCGAATTGGACGTGTCGTAATAAAGGAGCGAAATGAAGTGAGTTGACTTTTGTTTAAAAAAAAAGGGGGGGACTTCTCAGATGTCGATGAAGTTTGGTGAACCTTTTTTTCTTCTAAGCTTGTTCTAATCTGTGGTTAGCAAAGAGTTGAACACAATTTCTCGCCAACAAAAAAAAAAGTGAGGGAGAAAAAAAAAAAAGGTTCAATATACTTACACAAAAAGTCGCCGCGCTAGAGAAAGCAAAGAAGGAGCAATAAAGATACTTCTTAACAATTCCGAACAAATTCAATAGACGCTAACAATTTGGTTCCAAGCAGGGTTGAATTCAATAGTCGAGTGATCGAGTATGAACGAAGGTTGGTGGAGGTTGTTTGGGATGGTGTTGAGTGAGTAGGGAGGTTGAAGAAGAAAAGAAGAAAAAAAAAAAAGGGAGGGAAAAAAATTGAGAGGGAGAGAAAAAAAATGACTTCTGACAGAGAGAATGTACGCTGTATGTATATACCCAAGGCGGAGACAAATTTATTTTTACTGCCATCTATCCTTTATTCCTCTGAATAGGAAGCTTTTCGGAACCAAGCGTTTTACAAGAAATGGGTTATTTACTTTTATCGTCTAGTGCAGTGCAGTCAGTGCAAGTGGCTGGCAGGTTGTAATAAAAAAAATAAAAAAAAGGACCCACGTCGTCTATCCCATTGGTTACGTACTGTAGTGTAGGGAACGTTAACGTGGCAGCGGTAATTTCGCCGCCGCCGCCCGCTTTAAGGGAAGTCGAAAAGAAAAAAAAAAAAAAGGAGCTCACTCACAGTTTACCTGTACCGCCATGTACATGCAATGTACTCTCGCATGCGAATTAATTAGAAAACAAAAAAAATTATTTAGCCCTCGTTTCATGTTTGGACATTGACCGGACAGGTTTATACCCTTTCTTAATTGGGTCTTGGGACGGACGCAGCTCAAAGTGTCAAAAATACCTACAGTAAAGGGGTCTTTTACTCTTTACTGTAGCAAGTTCGATCAGCGTGTGGAATGAAGCGCGAGCCTTTTAGCTGGTGTATCCGGACGGTTATTATTTATCATTTCTTTCTTTCAAAACTCGTGGCAAAGAAACGCCTCCTTGACTCAGAAAAAAAAAACCCCCGGTTACACGTTGGCAGGTTGAATCCACCCAGGTGGAGCCATGGTGATCGGTCTCGACTAATTTTCCATTTCTCGATCTCCAAAGCGGCGTGCTACTGCTACTGTATGGTAATAGTAATAACAAGATTCAAAACCCTTAGCGGTGTGCTCAGATTGTGTTTCAGCCAGGGGCTTCTATTCATCCTTGGCAACCGTACGCACAGCGGATGTGGCCGTGTGCTGCTAAATACTAGAGATTTTTATGTATAGTACAGTAAGGAGGCAGTGGAGGGAGCGTGCGCACGCTCATTGCGGGCGCCTATCCGGATTGTCAAAAAAAAAAAAAAAAAAAAAAAAAAAAAAAAAAAGCGCGCGCAGTGTACTGTACTCGGGTACATCGGGCTTCATGCCGACGAGCGGTTGATCGTTATAGACCAATCTCAGATCCCCTATTGTACAATAGTAAATTGGGCAGCATGAAAATCAAATATTTTTTTTCTTCCTAGCCCAACGGTGCGACTCTCACCTTTTCGGAAGTTGTTGTTTTGATTTTGCCGATCCCCTTTTATTCGCTACAGTACAGTAGCGCAAAGATGGAAAAGAACCCCACCCGAAAAAGCTTAATACATTCGGCCCTTTTTAGTTTGGAAACCTAGGGCTGAAATTCGGTTATTTATTTTTATTTTTAGCAGTTTCAAAACTCCAGGGGGCGGCACTACTGTATAAAGAGGGGTGGGGCCCTTCACAAGCCAAACAAAAAAAAAAAAAATTCGAAACAAGCTGTTAATATCCAAGAATGGTTGACTAAAGTTGCCGTGGCGACCCCCCATTACAACAAACTGTCATCTTGTTACTGTATATAGTTCTGTAAAGGGAAAATCTTGCAGTGAGCTGAGTGATCAAGTCACGTGCACGAAATTTTGTCCACAATATAATTGGCAATTTTTTTTTCACCCCTCCTTTCTTTGCAGAACTGCAGAAATTAAAACTCTCTCGACTAATAAAAAGAATATGAGAGGAGTCTGCAAGAGGCTGTACTCAACGCTGAGGGACCCACTGCGGCAGTATGACCACCTCGTGTCCCAACACCGGATCAAAAGCGACCAGTACCAGCGGGGTATTCTGCAATCTTTGCAAACCCTGCATCAGGATTTAGTCTCTTACCACCCAGCCGAGCCGGTAAAGCAAAAGTCTGGTTGGATCTCCTCGCTCTTTGGTAATAAAAAAACTGTATCTGAGGACCAGACTGGTGACCAACCCAAGGGTGTGTATCTGTACGGCGATGTAGGGTGCGGCAAGACCATGTTGATGGATACTTTTTACTCGACGATTCCCGCCCATTTAACCAAAAAACGGGTGCATTTCCATGCATTTATGCAAGATATACACAAACGATCCCATCGTCTCAAGAGCGAGCATGGGTCAAAGTATGATGTGGTGCCCCAGCTTGCCGAAGAAATCAGTCATGACGCGCGGGTGCTGTGTTTTGACGAGTTTCAGGTGACTGACGTGGCTGACGCGATGATCCTGCGGCGCTTGCTCGACATTTTGTACTCTCCACAGCACGGTACAGTTATTTTCTACACCAGCAATCGAGCCCCAGACTCGCTGTACGAAATGGGGGTCCAGAGATCCTCATTTGTGCCATGCATTGCCAAGCTGAAAGCCATGAACCATGTGATTTACCTCAAGAGCCCTACTGACTATAGAAAGATTGACCGGCCTAGCCAAGGCACGTACTTTTACCCTCCAGCTGGGCGTACTCTGGATGACGTTCGAGCCCAGGCTATCAAACACGCTGATTCTTGGTTTTACCATTTTGGTAACAATGGCCCGGTTGACCACGACACGCATTTGGAGATTTGGGGCCGGCCGGTGCGAATCCCAAAATCGATTGGCAAGCAAGTTGCCCAGTTTACATTTGACGAGCTGTGTGGGAAACCACTATCCGCCGCTGATTACCTGGAGCTAACCCGTGCGTTCCCTTGTATTGTGATCACTGACATTCCAACCTTGTCTATCCGGGAGAAGGACAGAGTTCGGCGGTTGATTACCTTTTTGGACGCGGCGTACGACTCCAAATCGCGTATCGCCGTGACTGTGGAGAAACCGTTTGAGCACTTGTTCAACACGACCGAGCCAGGTACTCAGAACAAGGTTGCTGAGACCGATTCCGACCCCGATTCAGAAATGATCACTGAGGACATGTTTTCTGGCGCAGAAGAAAAGTTTGCATTTAGCCGCGCCCTGTCGCGTCTCAAACAAATGAGCTCCAAAGATTGGCACGACCAAGCATCTAGTGTACTTTGAATAATTTATTAGAAAGGAAAAAATTTTAAAATACCACGTCTTCATCGTCGTCAGCGTTTGTGAGGTCAGTAGCCCCTTCATCGTCAAAGTTGTCAGCCACTAGTGATGCTTCATTGTTCTCAGTGTCTTCCTCCTTATTCCCCTCCTTGTCACCCTCTTCTTGAATAGCGGCTTCCTTGTCAGCCTGATCCTGCAACTCCCGCTCCTTCTTTTCCTTCCGGGCCTGCTCCTCAATCGCAGTGTCCCGACGCTTCTTACCCTGGACCTTTTTCAATCGATAAAACTCTTCACGATCCAACTCGTCCAGCTCAGAGTTGATATATGCAATGGTGTTTTGAGTCCGAGGGATGATTACATGCTCAATGGCATTGACACGCCGGTTGGTAACTTTAATAACCTCGTCCAAAATCACAAACCCGGTTTGTAATGATGCTAGCTCCACCAACGCCTCCACTGCCTGTCGATGGACCTGGATCGCCTTTTGAATCTGCTGCCCACCACGGCCCAGCCCTGCTAGCTGGAAATCGTTCACATCGTCCCGAACGTCGCTCTGGAATCGAGGTACCTTAACCCCGCTAACATTCTCCTGTTCCGCTCGTACTCTAAACCGAGCATTTTTAACAGACTCTTGCACTTGGTATGAAATGTTGTTGCCCGTGGCGTACGACACTTCGGCTAGGGAAAACGCCGCCTTTTGCATCAACCCGCCCATCTTTTGCTTGGCCTCGCTGATTCGCCGGGTGATTTCTCTAAACCGCTTCGTCAATGCTTCACTCTTTTTCTTCAGCAATTCGTGGCCGTGTTGCGCACCCTTCAGCTTGGTCTTCATCAACGCCAGTGTCATTCGTGTTGGAAACACGGCTTCTCGATTCCCGGCTCCAGACATTATTACTTGTATATATTTTTTGTTTGTCCGTGTTTGGTTTGTGGTGTGTCGTTGATAAAAAAGTAGTGTTGGCGCAAAAGAAAAAAGTGGGAAGGGATAAAAGGCACTGCTAAGAACGGTAGGGTAACTATTATATCATAGTTGATTTGGGACAAGAACGAGGGACAAGAAAGAAAGAAAAAGTTTGCAGTACGTGATGATGTATCCGATTAATGACGAGGATATTGGATACGAGCTGGAATGCGCCAAATCTGAGAGTATAGACTCGTGGCTTAAATACACCGAGTTCAAGTCGAAATCACCCGTGCTTGAACAAGCGTTTGTGTTCGAACGGGCCTGTCAGAAATTCGGCCGATCGTATAAACTGTGGAAGGGTTACCTCGATCTGCGCAGTCAGCACTTGAACCACGCGGATTATACAAAATACAAGGACGAGTATGAGGTGGTGATTGAGCTGTACGACCGTGCGTTGGTGCTGCTAAACAAAATGCCCCGGATCTGGACCGATTATCTCCAGTTTATAATGCACAAACTGCCGAGCGCGACCAGGATTCGGCACACGTTTGACCGCGCTTTGCAGGCGCTCCCGCCCACTCAACACGACCGAATCTGGCCGCTGTATTTACAGTTTGCCCGGCGGACCAGCGCCCAAACTCAATGCGTGATTTGGAAACGATACATGCTGTTTGACGATTCGCGGTTGGAAGAGTGTATCAAAGTGTTGATCCGCGGCCAGGACTATACCGCCGCGTGCGACGCATTGATGAAGGCGATTGACGACCCGGATTTTGAATCAGCGGATGGCAAGAGCCGGTTTCAGCTATGGGAGGAGCTGATTGACCTGTTGGTCCATCAAGATACTCCGTTTGACGTGGAAAAGATCCTGCGGGGCGCGATTGAACGATATACTGACCAGCGTGGAAGGCTGTGGGTCAACCTGGCCACCTACTTTATCAATACTGGCCGGAATGACCGAGCAAGAGATGTGTTTGAGCAAGGTGTTCGCACGTCAATGTCAATCCGGGATTTCGCCCAGATATTCGATGCATATGTGGAGTTTGAAGAGGCACTCATCAGCCGGATGATGGAGAGCGATGACGAGATGGTGGATATCCGGATGGAGGCGTTTGAACAGTTAATGGACCGCCGCCCGTTTATCATCAACAATATTATGCTCAAGCAGGATTCTAACAACGTTGCAGAATGGCAAAAGCAGGTGGCACTGTGGGGTGAAAATAAGCACCAGGTGGTTGAAACATTTACCCGGGCAATTGAGACAATCAACCCGGCCAAAGCCAAGCATTTGAGTCAATTATGGGTTGATTACGCCAAGTTTTACGAATCCCAGGGCAGCTTGAAAAACGCGCGCATTATTCTCGACAAGGCCACCAAGGTCCCGTTCAACAACGTTAATGAGCTTGCCAATGTGTGGATAGAGTGGGCGGAAATGGAGCTTCGCCAGGACACTGACGATTCCGTGGACCGAGCGCTTAAAGTCATGGCCGCTGCTACTTCCGGGCCTGAAAAGAGCAATGTCAGTTTTTTTGACGAGTCCAAACCGCCTCAGGAACGACTGCACAAGTGCATGAAAGCGTGGAGTTTTTATTTGGACCTTGCCGAGTCGTCGTCGTCGTCTGGAGACGATGAGAACTCTCTGGCCACAGTCCGCGAGCTCTACGACCGAGTGTTTGAGCTCAAGATTGCCACTGCGCTGACAATTGTCAACTATGCCAACCTTCTTGAGGAGCACAACTACTTTGAAGAGAGTTTCAAGGTGTACGAACGTGGGGTGGCCATGTTTAGCTACCCAGTGGCGTTTGAGCTGTGGAATATTTATTTGCAAAAAGCCGTGTCGCGTAAGTTGGGAATCGAGCGGCTTCGCGATCTGTTTGAACAAGCGCTGGAACACTGCCCCGCCAAATTCTCCAAACCGATATTCATGCTGTATGGTAAAGTTGAGGAGGAGCGTGGGCTGACCAGTAATGTGGTCAAGGTGTATAACCGGGCGGTGGAGCATGTGGACGCCAAGGATAAACTCGCCATGTTTCAGCATTACGTGGCGCGCGTCGCGTTAATCAAGGATTTGGCCAGCACCCGGCCAATCTTCCAACAAGCGCTTGAATCGTTGAACGACGCGGATTCGAATACGATTTGTGCAGACTTTATCGATGTGGAGGTTAGGCTTGGGGAGTTGGAGCGTGCTAGAGCTATTTACGCGTATTGCGCGCAGTTTAACGATCCAGATTACAACCCCAACTTTTGGAGCAAGTGGGAAAAGTTTGAGGTGGAGAATGGTAACGAAGCGAGTTTTAAGGAAATGCTGCGTGTCAAGCGTGAAACTCGCCGGGCGCAGACTTATAATGTGCAGCATTTGGCCCAGGAACGGCTGGCTAGTCAAGTTAATGCGCCAAAGGGGTTTGTCATTGCTACAGAGACAACGCCTAAGAGTAGAGAACCTGAACCGGAGTCGAATCCTGATCAGATAGATATAGATATTTAATCTTGGCAATTTATAGACTTTTGCGTATTGTGATACAAGACACAGTCACTTTTTGGGAATTACGTGTGTGTGTGACACTTTGCATGTGGGTCGCCTCATTTCGGGAACCCTTCAGCCGCATGTAGATATTTCGTATCTCTCTCGGGTATAGGCGCTTTTTTCAATTGACTCAATTACTCTACACAAGTAAACAACCTTACAGAAATTTTAGCAACTACCACCACCACCTCCTCCTCCTCCGTCGCCACCACCACCGCCGCCTCCGCCGCCGCTATCGCCACCACAATGACCACCACTACCATCCACAAAGACGCTGCCTCCACCAAACACGGAATTGCGGTATCGTCGTCGTTTTTGCTGACGATACTGAGCAGGAGTTAACTGTTGGTTATAACTAACTGGTCTGGAATGACTGCTTCCCATTATTGATTGTCTTGGAAATGATATCGATTAGTTTTCTTGACAGGATCAAACGGGTTGTTTATATACAGTAAATTAATAGTATTACGTCATAATATAACATAAGCGGGCTTATGAACGCCGCATCAAATGGCGCCAAACAGTTTCGACCAGTGACTCTGCGTCCTCATCAAGTGGCTCACTCAACTCGGACACCAGATCTGCAGCCGATTTATGCTCCCGTACATGTGACAGGATAAACTCCACCAGCTCGTCTTCTTGGATTCCCAAAGCGTCCACCACCGCGTCGATAACAACCTGTCTAAACTCAGCATTGATAAACGCTTCGTCGATTTTATCCCAGGCAATGCTAGCGGCAAATAATTCGTCTTTGGTGGTAGGTTCGGTAGGTTGCAAAGTGATTTGAATTTTTGGCGCGGCGGCGGCGGTGTTTGATACGGCAGGTTGTGGAGCAGTGGTAATCTGTTTTGCTTCCTGTTCCTCCTTTCGATGATCCTCCACGTCACGATCCTTCTCACTCTGCCGCACCGTCATTCTATTCTTGACCCAGGTAGGGTGATCAATATAATACAACAGCCGCCTAGCCGCGTCGCTGTCGTCATCAAACTGGTCATATTCCTTAAGCGCCCGCTCACGAGCCGACTCTCGATGCTTCTCAACGCTTTTATCCGCGCCTCGTTGCCGAATCTGCGCATTTGCCCGGGATCGTTCCCGCATAAACCACCGTTGTTGGCGATCTTCAAACATGCGTTGTTGGTGTTCCTGTGCCTTGCGCTCGCGGCGTAGTTCCAGCTCGTAATCATCCGTATCGCTCTCGTCCTCCTCATTCTCCAACTCCCGATACTCATCCAACTCTTGTTCCTTCCTACTGTTTGTCTTTTTATCCTTCTCATAGTCCAAATCCTCCGCCAACCGTATCGACTCTAACCGTAGCGATGTCTCACGAAACTGTTTAATCTCGTCAAACACCACCTCTCGCTCGTCACTCGGCAGCTGACTCTTAATCTCCCCGGATAATGTATGCTTATAAAACTCCATCACATCCCCGTCCTCATGAGAAGCCAGAAACTTGTTTTGATCCTCAACCTGCGGCTGAGGGTTGTTGATCTGCCAGTTACTAAACACATGCTGAACCGCTTTGCGCAGATCATCCGGTAGCTTTTTAGTAACGCTCTGGCACGTCATTAGCGCCGAGTTGTGACTGTCCAACCATCTCTGGGTATTCTCCTCGCACACGACCCGTAGATTCTTGTCGTGTAGTTTGACCCCAGGCAGTGCCTCCAAAGCCACTTTGACTGCACCTGCTGTCGCATACCGCGCAAACCCAAACTGAGTCAACCTGCCGTTGGCCAGTGGGAAGCGCACCCACGCTTCCAACCCGGGGATCACTCGCAACGCCTGCTGGATCAACGAATCGGGAAGGTTATCGGGCAGGTTTCCCACGTATATTGTGCGGAGTTGGTCGTCCACATTCGCCGGGCTCAACGTCTTTGGGTCGTCAATCACCGCAGCTTTGGTTTGCAATGGTTGTGTGGTGTCGTGTTGCCCATTCACCCGGTCATTATCCGAGTAGCGATACCCCGGCCCATAGTAATTTTTGTACATTGTGGTGAATCGTATATATATAAAAGAGAGGGCAAAAAAAAATTAAAAATTTGGGAGGTTTTTAAATATTTCACACCGATATATGCATACTTTTGTCGAGCGCCTGGCAAAACGAGCCAAGGAAGCCCCAGGCGTGGTAACCTACCAAGATGAAGTGGATATCACAGTCATCGAGGTGTATTCGGATGTTACTTGGTGCGGTGATGCTACTAAGAACCACCCGGATTTTTACGTCCTGGCACAATGTTGCGATACAGACTATGAATTTTACGCGTTTTTGCGATATCAACCCAGTGTGGTCTACCCGGATCGACTGGACCGTACATTGATTAGCGCGACCACTCAAACCACGATTTGTACATCTCAGCACACGCTGAACCGGCTGGTTAGATTCCGCACAATGTCTGAAGACCCGCTACAACTCGCCACGCGTGACGATATTTTCATCCCAATTGCCACGGAAATTCGCGTCAAATCTCTCGGGCAAACTGCTCCGGTGCCAAACTACAAACCCTTTGACCAGTTGTTGAAAAGCACAATGGCGACTGTTTGCGACGATGGGGTCACTAATAATGAGGGTGTGCCAATGCGGATACGCGCCGGACCCAAACGCCTGCCAAAATTGCGCGTAAAACAACGACAAGAGAAATGCATATTACCCAAATACCACTAAAAATTTTTTGGCTACAAATCAAGAATATCAGTTTCATGGGCGCTCGTATGTTTCCAAAACTTGGACAAGTGCCGGGTACCCGAATCGCAGATGATCGTGACAATAGTATGGTTTGGGCCCAATTGCTGGGCAATTTTGTACGCCGCGACAAGGTTAACTGCCGACGAGCTGCCCACAAAAAACCCGTCATGTTCCACCACAAATCTTGCCATTTGCAGCGCTTGGGCATCAGAAACCCGTACCGCATCGTCAATATTTACCCGCCCAGCGTCGAAATTGGCAGTGATGCGGTTGATACCAATCCCCTCCACAACCGTATCAACCTGGTGTCTGCGGCGGGTACCTTCGCGTTCCTTGGAGTCAAACATGACGCCGAATTTGACCTTGTTGAACAACCCGCTACCGGGTGGATCCGCAAGCACAATTTTTGCCTGCCCGTGCTCCTTCAAGTACGTGCCCACCCCGGATATTGTGCCGCCGGTGCCGCTACCGGTTACAAACGCATCGGGTACAACGCCGCCCAGTTGGTGGAGAATCTCTGGCCCAGTATTTTCGTAATGAGCAGTCCAATTTGCCAAGTTTTCAAATTGATCTGCAAATAACCCCCGTCTATCGTCCGACTCGTCGTTGTTGATTTGATTGGCCAGTGTACGTGCATAATTCACGTATTGCTTTTGATCAACGATACTAGCAGGGCGGACTAAATGTACCACCGCGCCCAGGTTTTCCAGCAACCCCACTTTTTCCTGCGATGTGTCATCGGGTACAACAATATGCGCTACATAACCCTTGGCGCGACAAAGCATGGCCAGGGAGATCCCCGTGGAACCAGATGTACCTTCAAATACCATATCGCCGCAGTTTGGCCGGATCAACCCTCGTTGTTCCGCGTCGTTGATAATTGCCAACGCAACCCGGTCCTTTGCGGACCCGCCTGGGTTGTTCATTTCCATCTTGGCCAGAATCGTGCAGCCGGTTTTGCGGCTTAGCGAGCGTATCTTGACCATGGGCGTGTCTCCAATCAGTCCATCAATTCCTTCCCGAACATGCGTCTCTTTATTCTCTCTGGGTGATGACAGAGAAAACTGGTAGTAGGTGATTAGTGACCCGATTGCGGTGGCGCCCAACCCCAGCGACAGATAATCCCATCGCATGCTTTTGCTATTATGCTATTATAAGGTTGAGTGGAAAAAAAAATTATCATGTGCGGAGGATCGGAGTTCCCAATAGTTTTGCATAAATTAATGTGTCGGCATCCCGAGAAAGGTCCGCACTTTTTAGTATAGTATAGTACAGAACAGTACAGTACACTAGGGCAGGGGCGCATCACTGAGGTGGTTTCCCAACGGTTGTCAAATGCGTTTTTGTGCGGTGCGCCGGGGCCTTGCTCGCTAGGCGCAGACAAGACTGAAAAGTTTCCTCCCGTTTCTCGCCCCCGCAAAGGGCAGCACATGCGCACTGTGAGTGATTAGGGAAAAAAAAGAATAATAAAAAAAAGGGCGTGAATTTAATTTCTTTCCTTTCTACACACTTTTTTTTTTCTTTCTCACTTTCCTGCTGTGTTTTTAGCTACTCTGAGCCTTTCTTTAGAAAAAACCACGGACCACAGATCTGTTTGAGCAAATCGATCGAATCGGTGAATCTTGGTCGGTATTCGTGCCTCTCGCTTTGTGCGCTTAACCTTTTTTTTTTTAATTTTTTATTTTTTTACACTGACTCTAATACGAAGCGCCGAACTTCTAGTTTCTAAAAACCTCCTAACTATTTTGATACCTACTTAGAGCCGCCACGATGATAAAGAAGGAAGACGGGGTGGAGAGTATTGACAATACGGATAACGCGGAGAATATGGAGACCATGGAGAACTTGGAGAACATGGAGAATATGGACGAGAATGAAGGCTCACAGGCCAACTCCAACATCAAGGGCTCTTTTCGGAGGGCAAAATCAAGAGCTTCTCGCGCATGTGAAGTGTAAGTGATCTGCACCGCAATTGAGGGGGTTTACAGAACAAACCCAAAAAAACAGCACCCTAACTTGAAACTTGGGGTGGGTTTTCTAACAAAACCCTCTCCTAATTGCTGTCTACCAAAGTACCAGGTACTAATTCATCTAGATGCCATGCAAGAAAGGTTCGTTGCGACGTGACCGTGCATATGCCCTGTACAGTAAGTGCAATTTCCCACCGGCCTTTTGTTAAAAAAATAAGTGTCGGAGAAAGGTGGGCCACCCCTCCCTTTCTCTCCCCGTTTCATAAGAAGCGGGGTACGGATAAACCCCTTTGACTAACTCTAATTTTTTTTTTTCTAGAATTGTGCTGCGTTTGGCTGTGAATGTCGAATCCCAGAAGTTAAACATCGAAAGTCGAAGAATACGGAAAAGAAAAAGGCCGCCCCTGTTAGTAGTAGCAGTAGTAGTGCTAAGAAGGAGGATAAACCGAAAAAGGGGGTGACGAGTAAGGAGGCACCAGTGACGGCGGCGCCAGCGGCGGCGACTGCCGCAGCTAGCAGCGAGGCGCTGTCTAACAACTCCAACATGCCGCAGTACGAAATCAGCGATGAAGCGGCGGTGGCGGCTGCCGCCCGGATCAAGTCGCAAAAACCCAAGGAGGCGGAATTCTCGGCCAGTACGGACAACTGGCATCACTTGTTAAATTCAAACGTCAAGGGCGCGGGACGGGTAGGATTTTTGGGGTCCACGTCGAACTTAAACATGCTGCTGCAAGAGGACACTGCAGAAAGCTACCACTACTCGCTTCCGGATGACTCGGATCGGTCGCGGTTAAGCGAGATTGAAAAGGAGGAGGTTGATATTCTAAAGATCCGTGGCGCGTTTTTGCTCCCATCGCGAGAACTATGCGATGATATTGTCGAGGCGTATTTCGAAAAGGTCCACCCGGTGATTCCACTAGTCAACCGGGCTCAATTCATGCGACAGTATAACGACCCATCCAACCCGCCTTCGTTACTACTGCTCCAGTCTATATTACTGGCAGGCAGCCGGGTGTGTATGAACAATGCACTTCAAGACCAGCATGGATCTAGCGAGTTGGCCAGCATGACGTTTTACAAACGAGCCAAAGCGCTGTTTGACGCAAACTACGAGACTGACCGGATCTCGATTGTACAGAGCACGGCGTTGATGGGCTGGTGGTGGGAGAAACCGGAGGATTTGACCAAAAACTCGTTTTACTGGATCCGGATCGCCATCTCCATCGCACAGGGGTTTGGACTCCATCGAAATGTAGACGGGTCGGATATGGACCTCACTGATAAGCGAATGTGGAAACGGATCTGGTGGTGTTTGTTTTTACGCGATCGATACGCGGCGTTGGCGATGGGCCGCCCGTTTGCCATTTCGCTGGATGACTGCGACGTGCCAATGATCAACGAGGATGATATGAACGAGGATGAGCCGGATAAACCCTCGCCGTATGGGAAGAACCGGGTCCACCAACTGTGCTTTATCCATTCTGTCAAGCTTGCCGAGATTATCGGGTATATTCTAAAACAGCAGTTTACTGTGGGTGCGGAGCAAAGTCGTCGGCACAACAAGCTGCCTAATATCGCGCATTGTGACATGGCCATGGCGTCGTGGATGAAAAACCTCCCCGAGGAGATCAAGTATACGGTGGGTGATCGGCGGAACCACGATTTTTTCAAGGGGTTGTTGCACTCGCAATACTACACCGTGTTGTGTTTGGTGCATCGGTTCAATATCGTGCACAAGCCTGATCACACTGGGAATTCGTCGTTTGCCAATAGACCGCAAAATTATCCGTCGTGGGGCATTGCGTTCCAAGCAGCGCATATGATTTCGATAATTATGGAAAACATGCGTGCGTTTGACGAGCTACGTCAGGTGCCTGCTTCCACCGTGTACAATTTGTTTTCCTCCATGATCACGTTGTTATACCAAGCCGAATCGACCTCCAAGTCGGCATCGCAGCGAGCTCACAAGGCGCTAGAGTCGAACATTTTGTCAATGCGTGAAGTGGGCAAGACTTGGATCGTAGGGAGGATGATTCTACGGTTGTTCCACCACTTGGACAACAACCCCAAGATTCGGGAAAAGATTGTGCAAACCGCGCAGTTGTTCAAACCCGGGGGGTCAAAGAATGAGAGCCGTGAGCGGGATTTGGGGATTGGCCAGGAAAAACGGCCGTCTAATGATGCCGAGTTTGAAGCCCCGCCGCCGCCAAAACAACGTCGAAGTTCGAGCGCTTCGCGACCATCGCCAAATAACAACAGCAACCTGCAGCACTCGCACAAACCACCAATGACTGGAAGTTCGCCAGAGTTTTATTTTGTGACGAATACGCCGCCCTCTGCTTCACAGTATATCGACAATTTCCAGCCATCGCAGTTGTTTCCAGAGTTTCAAGAGTTTGACAATACGAGCGTTTCATCAGCGTCCGTGACTCCCAACGATCACCACCAAGCGGCGTCTGCGGCGTCTGCGGCGGCGGCGACGACAGGGCCGACCATCACCTCGGCCGCGCCGAATCACATCCACTCATCTACCTTGAACGATGATATCCCCATGTCGCTCCACGCGACCGATGACGCGTCAACGCTGGTACCCAGCACGCTAAATGTAGGGGATTGGTACCAGTTTTTAGTGACAAACTCCACCACAACCGAGGACGTCAACACAATGATGGACGTGATGAACGAGTTTGGACATTTATCATAGTATATTTACAGCCTCTTTTTTTTAGAAAATAATATTTTTTTTTAACGCTTTTCCTTGCCACGAGGCCGGTCCTTGACCAACATTCTATTTACATTCTTGCCCCGACGGGTCTTGTACCCGCCCTTGGACAATACACCCCATGGAGATTGCGAGTGTTTGTTACCCTTGGACTTGCCACGCCCACCACCGTGCGGATGGTCAACATTGTTCATGGCCATACCACGCACCGAAGGCCGGATCCCCAAGTTTCGCGCTCGGCCGGCTTTACCCAGCATTCGGTGTTGATGAGCCGGGTTTGAAACAATCCCCACCGTGGCACAGCTCTCCAACGCCACATACCGGTACTCACCAGACTTTAACCGGATCACTGCACGGTTAGACTCGGAGTGTTTTTCATATAACCGGCCATAAGTCCCGGCAGACCGGCAAAACTTGGCCGGGCCAATCTTTGTAATACCGATATTGTGTACCACAGTACCCAATGGGATCAAACTCAGCGGTAAACAGTTGCCCTTCCGCGCGGTGTGCGATGCAAGAATAGCCGGGTCCGTCTCACCGCCCATTTTTTGCGTGATTCGCGAAGGAATGCCGTTTCGAAACGACTCGACGATATCGCCCTGTCGCATACCCACTGATGCAATGATATAAGACAGCCCGCCGGTTTCTAAATGCTTTACTAGCGCAATGTGTGCGCTTCGGTTTGGATCGTACTCGATTCGTTGCACCTCCTGTTCGCCAGACTGCAGCCGGAAAAAGTCCACAATCCGGATCCGCCGCTTGTGCCCACCACCCTGATGTCGTACTGTAATCTTCCCATGGTGATTTCGCCCACCTCGTTTCTTCTTTGGGATAGTAAGCTGTCGAATTGGCCCGCCCTTGTGTAGATATGGGTAAATCGGTCGTCGGTACCATCGCATTGACGGCGAGATTGGTTTCAGCTTCTTCATCTTGACAACTTCCTTGGAAAGCTTCAATTGCTTGGCCATTTCGATATCCTGCTTTTCCAAATCAGTCAAATTGGCCCGCTGGCCCAGCGGAACCAGATCAAAATCCTCCAGCTGCTTGCCTAGCCGTTCGTTACGGGCAATGTCCTGCTCCGACGCAAACTTGCGCCCAACCCGGTTCTTGGGCGTCGTATCCTCGTTTATTGACGAGTACATTCGTGTGTTATTCCACCCATTGACGGTTAGTCTGCCAAACTGCAGTCGCGTCGCTGGCCTGCTTAGACGCAACATTATACTCAAAAGTCGTGATGATGGATGGGAAGTTTTTTTCATTCACAAAATTTTTTTTTGTCAAAGATTGTACTCGAAATGTCGGGGCTCCGATCTTTCCGTTTCCGTTAGTCAGTAGGTGCACAAAAACCCACCCCAAATGCTGATTGGCTCGTTTGGAAAAAAAAAAAAGAATGAGAGAAAAAAATTTGGTCCCAAAAAGAAAACGACGTGGAATCAAAATTTTACTCTCCTAAACTCCACTAAATAAACGAAAATCATGTTCCGAACCGCGTTGCGACAGTCCATTCGAACATACGCCTCCAAGGCTGCTTCCTCCGCCAAGCCACCTGTGCAACTATTCGGGATTGACGGGTCCTACGCCTCGGCGCTGTACTCTGCCTCGGCCAAGGCGTCTTCTATTGAAGCCACCGAAAAGTCGCTAACCAGCCTGAAGAATTTGATTGAAAAGGACACCAAGCTATCGGCCATCTTCAACAACCCAGCTCTATCCGCCGAGGACAAGAAGCAGGCCGTGGATATCGTGTCCCAGCAAGTGTCTTTGGACCAGACGGTGACCAACTTTTTGGAGGTGCTAGCCGAGAACAACCGATTGGGGTTGATTGGGGATATTTCCAAGCAATTTGAGTTGTTGACTAATGCCCACCACGGGATTGTGGAGGCTACCGTTACCTCTGCTGAGCAATTGGACAAGAAGGTCCTAGGCCGGTTGGAAAGTGCATTGCAAAAGAGCGAGTTTGTGGGTGCCAGCAACACCTTGAAGCTTCACAACAAGGTTAACCAGGATATTTTGGGTGGCTTGATTGTGGAGGTTGGTGACCGAACCGTTGACTTGTCCGTGGCTGCCAAGGTTGGTCGATTGAACAAGATGTTGACTGATACTATTTAAAATAAAATAAAAAAGACCAATTGACTGAAACGGAGTTGAGAAGTTGAGACGAGACGGTGGCGATGGGGTATTTGCATGTAACCATGTTTTCTTATGTATAAATGAAATCTGATTTTTAGACCGACCCGGGTGGATCTGACTTGGACGTGGGACCTGAGACCTAAAAACTATGACCTAAGACCTAGACGTGGCGGGAAGGGAAAGGAATAGGGAAAAGATGCGGTATTTTTTTTTCTTTCTTGTCCTCCCAAAATAAACAAAAAAACCGTCAACATCCCCTCCTCCAGACCCTATTTGTATACTATGGATTCGGATGAAGAAGCACTGTTACGTACAGTGACTGAGGAAGATAGAACAGAAGAGCCAGGCAAGAAACTGGCCGTGGAGGATGTCAAGATCCCGAGAGATTCGTATACAGCGTTGCGGCTGTACAACTCGACCCCAGAGACGATGCATCGCGAGTCGCAGGTGTTGATTGTCGGGCCAATACCGATCGACTGGCTTAAACAGAACCGGGATTTATGGGGCAAGAAGCGGTTTGCCAATATGCGGAGGTTGCTGCCCCAGACGGCAATTGCGTTGAAAAACTTGGTGAAAAAGAAGCCCGACGAGCAGATGGCGACGATTGAGCAGGTGAATAACGAGCTGATCCAGCATATGGAGCTCAGCCCGCAGACCACCAACTCCCCCTCTGAACCTGACAACCAACCCGAGTACGAGCAGCAGCTGCAGCGGGATTTGGACGCAGTGAGCCATGGGGATGACAGTAGGGCGCCTAAAACGTTGCTGGCAAGGTTGGAGGAGAGGGAGCGGTTGAGCGGGGCAGTTGATGAGGCTGCAAAACCGGAAAGCGTGTTTTCTGCGCCGTCCGCTCTGCAGCCAACTGCCCCGGTTGCCATCGCAGTGAGTGGTGCGGCTGATGATGATGATGATGATAATGATCACGTGCATGCGCCGCAAGCGCAAGCGCAATCCCAATCCCTTTACTACACGCCAGGCGATGATAGTGCTTTTCTCCGGCCTGGGTTGATCCAAGGCCAATCCTATCAAAGTAGCAATATCGACTCGTTTGTCACCGCGCCTCAGAGTCTGGAGTCATCGTCGGATGGGATCGTGCCCTCAATTCAGATCCACCCTGCCCCACCTAGAGAGACGACTGAGGAGGTGGAGAATGATGCGGATTACGAGACTGTAGATGAAGAGGAGGAGGATGACGCGTCGGTTGATACGATCAAACCGCGTCATTCGGCTAGAGCCTATCTTCGCGAGATTATGGACCGTGATGAGGAGGATAACAAAAAACACGGGATTCGGAAACGTGCGGCGGACCAAACTAAGAAAATGGCCGGTGGGGCGCTGCAAGTTGGCGGCAAAACCGCTGGAATGGTCATGAACAGGGCTGAACGAGGTGTGACGTTTGTAGGGCAACGGGGCCGGCGCGCTGCCCAGGGAGGCACCCGGCTCATGTCTGCAAACCGGTTTTTGAAGCGGAAAAAACTGGGCGAGGTGGTGCGGCTGGAAAAGCTGCTGGTTACGGTGAAGCATTCTCCCGAAACCTACCTTCCACCGGATTTTAACGAGTCGGAGGGGTCGCAAACCCGGCTGGTTGAGCGATGGAAGGAGTATATTGTGGTTGCTCGGAATAGCGGTAATGACGCTGCCGAAGAAGCTACCGTCACGCTTCAGTTCCACACGTCGCGTAATATCGCCAAAGTGGAGAGCCAGAATAAGCGACCAAAATCCAAGCTCGATATTGAGCTCAATGCGAAGGATTTCCGGGTCAACCTTTATTCGTCGCTGGACAAGACGATCGCGCTATGGAAGAGCAGCGAAAAGGGCACGTTGATTTATATATTCCAGGCAAAGTCCAAAGACTCGGCGCTTAGCTGGTTGTTGTTTTTTGCCGGGGTGATTGGGATCAAGCGTGAAAACACTGTCCATCTCAAGGTGCCCAATTTCAACGTTAGCGCGGATATCCCGTTTTCAATCGATGACCGGCGGAAACTAGTCGCGAAGAAACCGGATCCAATGGTGAGCTACCAGGAGCTGCGGACATTTGACGCGTCGCCCAGCCGCATTGTTAAACACTTGTTCAACCGGGCTGTAGACACCATGCAGGATATTGATCCGTTGAAACAGGCGATTGATCGCGACTGGGCTAATGTCAAGCTAGGGTTGGCATGGCGGCGATACGACCGGTTGGAGTGGATTTGGGATTTGAATGAGGAGCAGGTGCAAACCGCGTGGGCCATGTTAAAAACCCATGATTTGGAACTCCGCCCCAAGAGTACCTATACCCGGTCCGTGGTGTTTGAGGATGGGGCCGAAATGGACGAGCCGCCCGCGATTGAAGGGTTTTTGACCCGGTTGAGCTCCTGGCAAGGACACGCCCAGCACAATAAAATGTTTTTCAAGCGGATTTATCTTCATACCCATGATAATCTGTTGTTCTACTCCAAGGCTACAAAGGCGTTGCCACCCCGGCCGGAACAACAAGGCGCGCTGGACGTGAGTAATGACGCAGAGTTGGAGGAGCTGGCCCGCAACCTTCCATTAATGTACACTATCAACCCGTTTGAGGTTGATGAGGAGACTGGGGATATCAAGTGGATCAACTCTGGGGATTTTGACACCAGAAACAATGCTGCATTGTACGAGATGCTGCGGCGTGTGGCGTCAATCTCCCGCAGCGATGGGTTTGTCGATCTAACCGAGTTATCTGCGGTCCGAGCGGTTGATGATGATGAAGAGTCGGTGCAGATTTACCAAACCGATGATATTCTGACTGAGCGCGGGTGTTTGTTGGAGTTGGTGCTGGAAACCAACCCGGTGGTGCTGCGGCTGCGGTGCCACAACCGGGCCTCGCGCGACCAGTGGGTCCAGTCGTTATCGGAGCTGATGCGGTATTGGAAACGCCGGCTACGAGAGGATATTGTTCGGACCAACGCGGTTCGGGCCCAAAACCTCAAGACTTTGCAGATTGACGACGATATGGAGGCGTTTATCAGCGAGGCGGTGCCCAAATGGGAAACGTCACGGGGTATAGCGGATCCGCTAACCTACAACATTTCGGGCGTGTCGTGGAGCCGCTCAATCCACATGAAGGGGTCGCTGTACCAAAAGCCTACAAAGTTTTCGTCGTTTCAACAGTACTATGCAGTGTTGTTCCACGGCCAGCTTGTGCTATACAGTCCATACTCGCGGGATTCCAGCGGCAACAAACTACCTAGGATCAGCTATGAAAAGTTTCAGACTATTGAGCTGAAAGAGTGCTATGTATACTCGGGGCTGATCACCGCGACAGATTTGATGAACCGGGACCAGTGGTTTGACAAGAATAACCCAGGGCAGCATGCGTTACCGCGTGTGTACCCAGACGGGTGGAAATCCGCAGAGGAGGAGCTAATGAGAAGCTTTGTGCTGTGGTTTGGGCGCAAACGGGTCAAGGCCAAAAACAATGAGCTCAAACTGGTTAACCGGTTGGGTGTGAATGGTGTGGCAATGGTGTTTGTGGCACGGTCAAGACAGGAGCGGGATCAATGGGTTAGCGCTCTGAGTGTGGAGATTAGCCGAGCCGCCAACGACTCGTTTAAGGATATTGCGTTGGTTTAGTTTCTTTCGGAGTTTTTGGCCGGGTTCCCCGCAACCTCATCTCGCCGAACTCGCCGCCACCCTTTTTTCTCTCTCTATATATAAACAACCCTTAATAATCTTTTTATTTATTCAACTAGACCTAGCTATACTAATAATCATGAAAGTGTCGTTGGTAGTGTTGGTAGTATTAGCGCTTGGAGTGGTTCACGCGCTGGACCTTGCCCCGCTGAAACAGCTGGAGATAAACATGACTGGGTATACCGGGGTGACCAACCCGAATAAACACGACGAGGTTGTCCAACCTGGCGCGGCAGTGGCTGTAGGTCATGAGGGTAAAGTTGTGTCGTTATTTTCTACTGGGTACGCGCAGGTTTATCAGGACGAGAATGGCACGTTGCTTCCTCAGGACCAGCGTATCCCGGCTCGGACCAACACTATATGGGATATGGCCAGCCTGACAAAAATGTTCACTACAGTTGCCGCGTTGAGAGAGCTGGACCGAGGTGCTATTAAGCTAGACGCCAAGGTTGCCGACTACATCCCGCTGTTTGCTACAAACCAAAAGCAGAACGTCACCATTCTGCAGCTCTTGACCCACACATCCGGGTTTGATGCGGATCCTGACCCATTGCTGTATGAAAAGTACTTTGAGACGGATAAGCAACGGCACATGGCGCAAATGATGGCCGGGTTGAAAAACACCCCTGGGTCTGAATACCTCTACTCTGACCTCAATTTTATGAACCTACAGTTGGTCCTGGAGGCGGTCACTGGGAAACGTTTGGATATGCTGATCCACGACTATACTTCCAAGCTTGGCATGCACGATACGTTTTTTAACCGCGGTGATGCGGCTCCTCTGCACCTACCAAAGTACAGCCGCATGGCCGCACAAGAGTACCAAATCGCGGTAATGGGTGATGACGAGCCAACTCGTCCGCAACCGGTCCGTGGCACAGTCCACGATGAAAATGCGTGGAGCACTAGCGGGGTATCCGGACACGCCGGGTTGTTTAGCACCGTGGAGGATGTGGGGCGGTTCTGCCAAATGATTCTTAATAACGGGACGATGAACGGGGTGCGGATCCTCAGCCAGACCAGTGTGGACAATATTTTCCACAACTTCAACGCAAGGTTTGGGGAGGAGAATAGCCATGGGTTGGGGTTTGAGCTGAACCAGCGTTACTGGAGCGGCGCGATGGCCGGGCCAAACTGTGCCGGCCACACTGGATTTACCGGCACCACCCTCGCAATGGACCGTGACTCAAACACTTGGTTCTTGATGTTTGCCAACCACGTCCATCCAAGCCGAAACTGGGGGTCAAATAACATTGCCCGGGAAGCGGTTGGGTACTGGGTGGCCAAGGCATTGGGAAAACCAGTAGACAGCTTTCCATACTAATCTGAGCCAGTTTTGTTTTATAAAAATTTAATGCTTAAATACAAAAGAGAGAGAGAGAGGGTTTATGCCAGGTATCGTAGCTTGTTTTCTTCGCATCGCTCCAAATACTCCTTGTCCACCAGCGCGTCAATACTCTTTTTAATCTCGGGAATCTTTGGCTGGAACCGCTTCTTGCTCAGCTCAATCGTCTCTTGAATCAATTGCACCGACCGCAGCTCCTTTCGCGCCTTCATGACTCGCACAATCACCGCCTGCAAGAACATTTTCCGGTCTTCTTCGATATTCTTTTGAGTCTGCTCAACCTCTTGCTTTTGCTCAATCTTCAATGGAATGTCCAACTTTAACCGCACCTTCTTGTTCTTGAACCCCATGTTTAGCTTGAACGTGTTGCCCTGCATGCTGCCCTCATTCTCCTGCAGCAGCAGCTTGGCCTTGAGCAAAATGTTCAACGACCCTTCCAAAACCTCCTCTGGCAATTGGGTAACCTCCACCAGCTGCTCAAACGTGTACTCATCCTTGTCGTTATAAGGCATTAGAATGGACAATTGCCAAGCGCTAACTGTCAACACGTAGCTGCCCTTGGATGCACCGCCCGCGTCTGGCAAGTTGGTCTTGACTTCACCCTTGGCAAACCCCCACAGCCACTTTAGCTTTCGACCGCTGTGCTTTTGATTAAAAAACCCAGTAAACCGCTCGTACACTGGCGCCAATTCCTTTGGCATTCGGTACTGATACTTGACATCCGGCAGTGGCCAATAGTTTTCGGCCAAAATCCGCGGTGTAAAGTCAATCATACCGGTATCTTTATTGTTGGTTTGCTTAAACTCATTGGCCATTTCCGCGCTGGTTGCCATGTCCTGGAACATTCGTTGCAACCCATTGGTATAGTCGTACCCACACGCCTCCTTCAGCTTGGACACCATGCTAGTCTCGGCGTCTTCAGAAGCAGAAGTTTGAAACACCAACCGCCGCGACAACATTCGCTTGTAAAACTTTTCAAACGAATCCTTGGATTCAACGTATTGGAAAATCCGCATAATCCCGTTTAGCGCCGCGTCCACATCGGTATCCTCGGTACCTCGAGAACTCTTTTTCAGCAGCTGGTCGCTGTACTTGGCCAGCAGCTCTGGAGTTCTCGAGTCTCGGTTCTTGGCCTCGTCGGCAATCTTGTTGGAGTTGATAAACGCAGTACACCCATTGTCAAACGCTTGCACCAACCCGGCATTGCTTTCAAACGCAGTCTTGACAATCTCATTGTACTTGCCCTGGACCGACAACAACACGGCGATATAGCTCTTTGGATCAACGCTGCCTTCAGTCTCTTGCTTTAGCTTCTCGACAGCCGCAACCCCTTGCTTCTTGACGTACTCCTTTAGAATGTTTTGAATAGGTTCCAACAACCCATGCACTCGCGATAATAGCTTGTACAGCAAGTGGAAATCATCCTGACGATCCTGAGTAAGCAAAGTTTGAAACTCGTTTTGAATAACCTCCGCGTGGTTGGTGATCAAAATCTCGTCGCACGTCTTCATTAGCTCCACTTCAGTGCTAGCATGCAGGTACATTTGCACTCGGCTAGCCTCCTCTCCCAGGCGCACATTGGCCTTTTTGATATACTCCACCACCGAGTGGTCCTGCAAAAACTTGTCACTCTCACTCTGGTAATAACTCTTTGTGGCTTCGATAAACGGAGTTTGAAAATCCTTTTGGTAAACACTCAAGTTTTCACGCTTTTGATGCGTGCCGTCATCCAATCCCAGTGATACAAATGATTGAACAACTTGTTTGATGTTTAGTGTGGTAATGGCCTCGCCATTACGTTGTTTTTCAATCTGCTTGAGCACCGCGTCAACCAGCTTGCCCTTGATTTTTTCAAACAAATCGTCACGCCATCGTACCAAACACAAGGTCGACACGTCGTACACATCTCGCTTCCCTTCCTCTCGTTCCCGCTTGACCCAGTGCCGATTCACATAGTCAAAAATATGGTTTAGATACTTGGCGCCTACAGTGTACCGGTGCCAAATCGTATTATAGTACTGGATCAACGACTCGTCAGCCAAGTGCGTTCCACCTTCCTTCAAGTTCTCCATATGCTGGGCCAGGTACTCTTCCAACCGTCGGTACAAGTCCGCACCAAGCAACTGGGCGCCACGAGTCACCGCCGTGCCGTTACCTCCCGCGCCACTGAACCGCCCTGCAACCGAGCTGTGATGCGACACGCAAAAGTTGTGGATTTCAGTGTAAATCTCCATATACTAGTAATAGTTAGTTGCTGTTTAGTTTTTTTGGGGGCAATTTTTCTTACCGTTTCACGATCAACACCATTGGCAAGGTCATCAACAAGAATCTTGTCAATACCTAGACGAATCGTTTTCCACCTGTTTAGTTAGCATTAGTTATCATCTGGGGAGGGCTGTTGCATACGTCTCGTCAACGTTCTTTGACATTGTTTAGATTTTCTAGTTTGCTTGTCAAAGAAAAGAAAAAAAAAGAAACTAGACTAATCAGTAAATCACGTTTAAACAGTCACCAGCGCTTAGTAAACAAATTCGGCTTAGAAACTCAGTCAATGGTTGTTTGTTTGCTAGAAGATGCTTCCAAGTGGATGTGGTGGTTGTCGTGTTGGAAAGATTGAGGAGAAGGGCGAGTTTTTTTTTTTGGGAGAAACAAAAAAAAAAACTTCCCACACAAGCATAGAAATGACCAATAAATAGTCGTTAGACAACTCTTTCAATTTTAATTCTATTATTGAGGTTCTTTAGTTCATTAGAAATACATACGATAAATAAGGAGGTTAGGGGGGCTACTGGGTGACCCGCTCGACTAGGCGGAAGATGGACACGGTAAATGTGGTGACCCACATTACCAGCACCATAAACAAGAACGCGGCAAGACCGCGCTGGCGTGAACAAATCGCATAATTGTATGGCACCACCAAACTCGTAAATGTTGTTTCCTCATGCCCCACGTGACACGTCCACGTCGCATCATAAAGCGTGTTAAACGTCAGGCTCAGATTAGCTGATGAAAAGATAATAAACAGCAAGTCGAGCATGATCAACCGCATCTTGGCCTTTGGTTCACGCAACCCCAAAGGTTTACCGGAATACTCATCATACGTGATGTATACTAGATACACCAACGCAGCGGATTGCACCACCACCGCCATGATTGTAGATGGTTGTTGAGTGATTGGCGCCGGGTCGGCACGGGTCGAATGCTCAAAAATGGACCCCGCCAACCCCAGCGCTGCAACCGAGAGAATAAATATAATCGCCCGCAGAGTCAGCGGCACGTATGGATTGTTTAGCAGGATAAAGGCCAGCCGGGGCTTCCAAATTTTGCGCGATTCCTCCGACACGAAATATCGCGCGGAGGATAGCGGGTATGCTTCATCGCCGTGGCGCCGTTTGCCATTCTTGTAATACTCTCCTGACGACTGGCCTCCGAGCCACGCTGAAGAAAAGTCGTATTGGTCCAGCAGCGCTTTTTCATCAACCTGGCCCCTATCGCCATCAGGGATTTCCGGTCGAGTGGTGGCTTTTTTGAACGTATTCCACCGGCTGCGTTGGTCCTGTTTGGCCCCGCCAAAATCCTCCTCCTCGTCAACACTATCGTTATAATACGGCCTTAGCCCGTCAGAAAATGCAGAGGTTTCGCTCGGTTTGCTTGAATGGTCAAAATACGACGGAATTGGGTTGTTTGAAGCTGGAGTGGATGGCGCCGCACTCTGTTGTTGTATCCGGTGACGGCCTTGTTGTGAAGCTCCATCCATTACCCACACTGGTAACGGCCGTGGCACATGATGGTACCGGTTTTTGGCGCTGTCCGTGCTCTGCTTTGACGACTGTGTCATGCCTCTAACCCGTGTGGCCCCCGAGCCCGAGCGTGGTGCTGCCGTCGAGCTGCTGGTGTTGTTATTGGCAGAGACCATTGGACTGGGAAAAGATACCTCGTCCGTCATGTCTCTATATATTTTGATTGAGTAAAGGTTGTTTAGCTAACCGAGTGCTAATGAAACTTTTTTTCCAATTAGCAGCAAGGGATGAAAGCAGGTGTAAATAAGCCAAGGGGTGGGGGGAAAAAAGGGAGGTGCTATTGTTTTTTTGTCGCTATTAGACTAGAGGGTTTCAATAAGGTCGGGAAAAAAAAGGGAGGTGTTTTTTTTCTTCCCTTCTCTCTCTCTCTGCCTGCCTTTTTTTTATTATTATTTTCCTTAGTAACGTAACCTACCCACCTAAGCAGGCTTAAGTGCGTTGGGCAATCATGATTTCGGCCCCGATTTGCACGCCTCGAGCCCAGCCCATTATCACTCACCCACCCGCCTGCACCCGACAGGTATATTTTATTTTTATTTTTTCTTTGCAATTTATCAACACAATTTTTTTTTTTTTTGTTCCAGCAACCAACCACTAAAATAATGCGTTTATTAGTAGTACCAATCTCGTTCAAAGAGAGCATGGTTTACTGCCAGCGAACGAACCTACCTCTGGCTCGGTCAAAACCTAGAATTGATGACCGGATGGCGACCAAAGCGGGAGATTTTTGGCAAAAGTGGCAAAAGGGCGACGTCAAGTGGAAGAAAAAAATTGTTGGGTGGGCCAACACTGCACTGGAGCGGATCAGTTATGACGAGTGGAGTTTAAAAACGATCCCCGCCACGACTGCCATTTTACGGCGAAATTTGGAAAAAAAACCAGTCACGTTGGAGCAACACAAGAGCCAAGAACTGGAGAAATTATCAGTGGAGTATCCGTCAAATTTACTCTCCAAGCAGCAGGTTGACTCGCGGTTGCAAAAACTGGCTGAGCGAGGGATGGGTCATCACAAAAAATACATGTGGATCAGCGCGATTGGCGCGCCATTGACGTTGCCAATGGCGGCATTACCAGTGATCCCAAACCTCCCAGGGTTTTATTTATTGTATAGAGCGTGGTCCAATTGGAAGGCGTATGAGGGAGCCAAACATTTGAACTATTTGGTGAAAAATCGGCATTTGGATTACCAACCTAGCTCGATTTTGAACGACATTGTAGGCGAGGTCAAGAACGAGGGCGAAACAGACCATTTGCTACTAAAAGAGGATGAAATTGATTCAATGGCGGAGGGGTTGGGTGCCAAGGAAATGGCTGGCGAGCTGCATCGGGCGCTGCATCAAGTTAAAGCCCGCATTGAAGATTCTAAAGACCAGAACGTGTAAAATAATAATAATAATAATTCTGAACCTACAATGGCATAATGTTTGGCACGGGTCCGACTGGGGTGATGCCATACTTGTTGATATTCTTGTGCGACTTTGTGTAGTGAGTTTTGATGTGCTCAAAGTTGGTGGTGTCTTTAAACGCAGCATTGTTCCAGTACAAGTTTCGCAGCCACCTGTGAATGTGTGGGTATCCGCTTCGAATGTCGCGAATATTGCACTTGAAGTGTTGTACATAGACCGGATCGAACCGAACAATGGTAGGATAAAGCCGGATATCCGCCTCAGTTAGTCGATCGCCAAGCAAATACGGACCCTTCGACTCGGCAAGCACCTTCTCCACACGGTCCAACGACTCAAACAACGTGGTGACATGCTTTTCATACACATCCTGTTGTGTAGAAAACCCAGTCTTGTAAACTCCATTACCAATCCCATCGTAGATCCACGCATTGATCTCGTCAATTTCATTTGCTAGATCAGCCGGGTAGTAGGTGACACGCTTATCTTCCGGAAGCTGGTCGTCAAACGCTTCATACAGGAACCGAATAATCTCAGAGCTTTCATTGCTCACAATCGTTTGCTTCTTTTTGTCCCATAGCGTCGGCACGGTAGCCCGCTTTTTCTTTTCATAGTCTGGATCGCATCGCAGGTACAGATCCATAAGCCGCTCAGAGCCATTGACAGTGTCCGGCAGGTCCTTGGTAAAGTGCCAGCCTGCATCGTCCAAAAGAGGGTCAACCACGTCGTAGCTGATAAAGTCCTCGAGGCCCTTGAGCTTTCGAGTGATCAAAGTCCGGTGGGCCCACGGACAAGCGTACGAAACGTACAAATGGTACCGGCCCTTTTCAGCAGGAAACTCGGCATTGGGGTCTGATGAAATGACGTTTCGAAATTGTGCGTTTTGCCGGACAAACTCGCCGTTCTTGATTTGGTTTGGGGTGGTCATTCTCTTTGCTGTTGTGGAGAGCAATCTTTTGAACATTCCTTGTGTCTTTTATACCCTAGTAGTATAGAGATGACAGGCGTTTAGTAATAAATTATTATGGTTGCTCCCCACCGGTCCTCCGGCCCTCCGGCCCTCCGATGCCCCACTTCATTCTTTATCTTACTAAGCTCGGGTTCCGGCTTATTAACAAATGTTATTAACGCCATGCCCTTTTGCGTCGATGCATTGAAAAAGTATGGAGCCACTTGGACGCGTATTAGTTCATCAGGGGTATGTACAGTACTGTGAACAAAAGACCGTTATCAGGTAAGGTATAGGAGCGCGTGCGGCTAAGCATAACATTGGCTGATACGCAGCAGCCACCGGGAAGGGGGGCGGGTGCATAAAATCGGCGCCTTTGTCTTGGACAGACCCCGCTGACATGTAGCACTACTGTACTTTGTACCAATAGAGTAGTACGTTCTGTGTGTTGTAGGGTCGAGTTTAAAAGTCCATATCCCTTAGATTTACCTCTATACTGGTATACTGGTACGCTGAAATACTGGTACATTGGGACCGGGAAAAACCCGCCAGGGTTAAGCTACAGATCTCCAAATCTTGCCAAACTTGTCAAACATTTCAAGTTTGGCCAGATACTTTTTGCCTTGCAAATTTGCAAAAAAACAGCTCTCAGCCTTCGCTATTACTATTGAACCTCAAACTTTGCAGACCCCAAAACTCTAATCCAGTGGGTTTTTTGCCGCCGCCCATTGCCATCTCTACCAAATGAGTTAACCCTAGATCTAGCAAATTCATACGGGTAATCTAACAAAGTAGAACATGTAAAAAAAACTGACTACTGGATTGACAGGAATCGGGGTGTTGAGTCTATTTTGGGTCTTGCCTTGCCTTACCGGCCGATCGGCGGAGTTTCTGTTGGCAGCCCAGCGAAAAAAAAAATAAGCAGCGCTGGGTGCGCACCCACTCAGAATTTTTTTTTTTTTCTTGGTGATTTTTTTTTTTTTTTTTTCTTTCTATACCCTTCTTCCCTATCCTCTCTTATCCTATCCGACACAGTACCCCCATCACTTCCATCCGCATTTTATCATATCATTTTGCTAAACACCTTGCTTTATCAACAGCTTGATTACAAACCTCTGACATCTGGAATAAATGTTTGCAGCCTGGGCGTATTAACGGAAAAAAAAAGACCCGACTAAAATCAAGATTACTATTGGATAAACAAAAAGGGTATCGACCTTTTTTTATTATTATTATTATTTTTTTCTCCTTTTCAAAGACGCATCGAACCGGAAAAAAGGGGTCTAGTATCAAACCATGAGATTCCATCTGGAATGGCTGTCGATTATATACGTGTTTATCTTTACACAAGTCATTCTGGCGGGGTTTTTTAACAGTCACCATGATCAAACCGACCAGGAGATTGACGGGGAGAGACACTTGCAGGTGATTCCGTACCAAAAGCAGGACGGGGTGCAAAAATGGCCACAGCATTTCCCACGGTCAGTACCTGGGTCCACGCTGCAAACCCGACGACGGCATTTGGCAGCGTGGAATTTGGCGGATTTTGTACTAGTAGGCACGGTTGATGGTTCGTTGCATGCTCGCGACCGAAAAACCGGGTTGGAAAAATGGTCCATCCCTGGTGACGGCCCGTTAGTCCAGGTGTCTAGCTCGGAGACTAACCAACCAGTTGGCGAGGATGCCGAGCTAACCTGGATTATCGAGCCAATGGGTGATGGCGCCTTGTACTATTTTACCGAATCAACCGGGCTGCGGAAAATGCCGGTATCAATAAAACAGCTAGTCAGCGAATCGCCATTTGCTATTGATAACGACGACAAGGTGTACACTGGCACGCGTCACACCACTCTATTCTCTATTAACGCTACCAATGGTGATACGTTAAAAGCGTTTGGTGGCAATGAGGATAGTCTCGGTAAACCGGTTTGCCCGGCCCGCCTCGACAATGAGTTTCTCGACTATGAAGATGACGACGAGCTGGTTGATAACGGGTTGTTTATGATTGGCAAGACGGACTATAATTTGGCAATTCATGGCGCCAATGATACGATTTGGAATGTTACTTTTACTACATGGGGGCCCAATAATATGGACGCGGATTTGGCGGAACAGTACAATGAGTCAAAGGATAGCGTGTATGTGACGCCATTATCCAACAACTCTATCCTAGCGTTGGACCCAAAGAGCAGCAAACCGGCACGATGGGCTCAATCCCTACCGTCAATGGGAGTTGAGGTGTTTGACGTGATGAGATCTCCAATGCGGGATCCAAACGACCCACTAGTATTGCTCCACCAACCAGAATACCCGTTTCGAGACGCCAAGGATAAAACTTGGAGCGGGACATATGTGGGTCGTACTAGAGATGGGCAGTGGTATGCATTATCTGGCCAACACTTTCCATCATTGGTGAATAGTTCGCCAGTGGCGCGGTGGTGCGAGGCGAAGCATATGGGCAAAAAGTTACCCCGGGATGTGCTGATGAACAGTCTAAAGGGGGTGCACCCGGATGTGGCGTTTCACCCGCCGCCCAAACCGACCAATTTCATTGAGGCAAATACTGGGTATTTGGGGCTGGACCCTGGATCGGTACCATTGGGGATTGACCCGCCATCAAGCCGGCATTATACGCATCCGGAGGCGCAACCACGGTACCCGCAACGCGAGTCTTATCAGGCTAGAGAAACCTCGGCGCCGCCAACCATTGCTCCGTCGTCTGGTCGATCCCCAATGCAGCGAATTGTGCGGTTTTGGTGGAATATTCTATCACGAATGATTGAAAATCTGCTAACGTTTGCAATGTTGATTGGGCTGGTGTTTGGCGCGGCAAGGTACATGCCGGCCAGTCTCAAAAACCTGCTTCCAGATTTCACTCGGGTCAGGATGCCTAGCGAACTTGCAATAGTGGAGCCAGTTGCTGAACCTCATGATGAATCTACACAGGAGAAGGAGGAGGATAAGGAGGAGAAATTGGTTAAACGCGTGGCTATTGTTGAACCAACGGCTGCAGAGAAACCGGTAATGGAAGAAACTGGCGATGGTGACAATGAGGTCAAGACCAAAAAGAAGCGGAAACGGGGTAGCCGCGGTGGGAAGCGCAACAATTTGGCTGCCAAGAAGGAGCGGGAGCAAAAACCGGCCGAGGATGAAGAAGAAGAGGAAGGGGAGGAAAACGATGACTCGCTAGCAGCAACAACAACCAGAATGACTACGGTGAATGGAGAGGTTGTAATGAGCGGGCCCAATCTTGGCCCGTTAAAGATTGACCTCGAGTCGATCATTGGGTATGGAAGCAGCGGGACTGTGGTGTACAAGGGCGAGTTTGAAGGCCGGTTGGTGGCGGTTAAACGCATGCTCATTTCGTTTTGCGATATCGCGTCGGAGGAAGTCAAGCATTTGCAGCAAAGCGATGACCATCCCAACGTTATCCGGTACTTTTACAAGGAACGTGAAAAGGAGTTTTTGTCAATTGCGTTGGAGTATTGCGTGGGGTCGTTGGACAAGCTGATTAGCAGCCGCAAGGGGAAGGTGATTGATGATGACAATGAGAATGACGAATTTCAACTTGGCAACCTTGACGACCGCGATATTCTGATCCAAATCACCAAAGGGTTGAGCCACCTTCACTCTTTAAAATGCGTGCATCGGGATATCAAGCCGCAAAACATTTTAATCACTCCGCCCCCTAGAAACCCCAGCGCGCGTAACCGGATCAAGATTAGCGATTTTGGGCTGTGCAAGCGGTTGGAAAATGACCAGTCGAGTTTTCGCCCAACCACGGCGCAACCAGCGGGCACTCAGGGCTGGATCGCCCCTGAAGTTGACCGTAAAATGTGGGCTCGGGGTAACTTTTCAGCGGCCACTTCTTCTTGCACTGATTTGGTGTCTAATGGAATGGACCGAGAGCGGCGCTTAACCCGCGCCGTGGATATTTTTTCACTCGGGTGTGTGTTTTACTACATTTTGAGCAATGGGGAGCATCCGTTTGGCGCCGACAATGCGCGTGAGCTCAACATTGCCGATCACAAGTACGACCTGGCGGCGTTTGCGGATCCGGATTACCCAGATCCGGCAGAATCCACGGATCTAATCACTCGAATGATTAGCAATAACCCAAAGAAACGGCCAACCGCAGATGAAGTTTTGGAGCACCCGTTCTTTTGGTCTTTTAAAAAAAGGCTTGATTTTTTGAAGATTGTGAGTGATTGGTGCGATGGGTACGGCCGAAGCGACCACCCAGAACTGCTACAAGAGCTGGAACGGCGCGCTAGAGACCAAGGGATTACTAATGGCGAAGGCGGATGGCACACCAAGCTGGAAAAACTGTTGCTTGATAACTTGAATGCGTATCGCAAGTACCAACCGGGGGTTGTGTGCGATTTGTTGCGAGCGATTCGAAACAAGCATGGCCATTATAACGAGCTGCCAGATGGGTTGAAAAAACGCATGCCGCTCCCAGACGGGTTTTACCTGTATTTTGCATCGAGATTCCCAACTCTTTTTATGACTATTTATTATTTTGCAAAGGACTATTTGATGGATTATCAGTCAGTCTGCGATGTATTTAACGAGGGCAAACAGCCAAGAAAATAAGACTTTTTCTCTTTTAGTACTAGTAGGGTGAAAAATACGGCGAGGCTGTAACTCATCGCGAAAAATTTCCGGTCCCAACTCATTCTCACATTATACCTAGTTGCGGTGCCGAAAAGAAGAATGGGAAAGCCAACGAATAGAGAGCTGCTTACACGCGGCGATGATATCTACGCTCGAAAACGGGCCAAGAAGAACGAGCCGGTTGAGGATGTGACGTTTGACCGGGAAAAGCGAAAGGACTTTTTGACCGGGTTCCACAAGCGGAAACAGGCTCGTATCGAAAAGGCTAGGGAAAAGGCGCGAGAGACGGAAAAGGAGGAAAAGAAGGAGGAGAAGCGGATGATCAAGAAGGAGCGGTTAGAAAGCGCGCAGAAGGATCTAGAGCGGTACCAAAAGCATGTATCTGATTTGGTTGAGAAGGAGGACGGGATAGTTCATGAGGATAGCGACGAGGAGGAGGAGGAAGAGAAGAAGGAGAAGCCGGTTCTGGCCAAAGGAGATGAGGACGATTTTAGCGACTGGGAAGGGCTGGAGGATGGCAAGCCAAAGGGGGTGCTGAAGCGACGGAATACATATAGCGATGATGATGGGAGCACCACTACTGTAACTATCGAGACGATGGATATGGACGTTGGTGACGACAGTAACGAAAAGGAAAGCATATCAGTGGCGCAGGATAACGCGGTGGACCTGAGCATGAACGAAAAGGTGCTCAAGTCTAGCCTCGAAAAGGCAGAGTTATCCGCCAAGCATCTGGCCATGATGAACTCCAAACGGTCAATCAAGAAACAGGCGCTTAAACTGAAAAAGCAGCGAAACCGGCCAAAGCAGGTTAAAAAGAACGCCAAAAGTAGCAATAGCAATAGTAGTAAAAAGCGTCGTTAGCTTTTTCTCTGTATATTTAAAAAAAAAGAAAGGCTAGTCATCAATAACGGTCATGGGGATGTGGTTGGTCCGGCTTAGCTGTGGGTTGGACGCGTATTCGTTTTCAACTCGCAAGTATACCCACATGTACCGGCGGGTAATTTCCACCAGCTGTAGCACGAATATTTGCTGCTCAGATGAGGGGATATCGTGGGTTAGTTTGAGCACCCACACAAGCCGCAGCGCCAAATCTACGATCCCGGCTAGGTAGTAAACAGACGGGGCGAAATGGAGTTTTGGCCGAAGTGACGTGCCCACCAACCCCCAATCGCACCTAATATCCCAGATAAAGCTGTATGTCGAGTTTACAAACGACCAAAACGCCCACATTGGTTTGACTCCGGGGATGATGGTCCAATTGTTTTTCAGCGCCGCAGCGGTTAGTGCCACCGGCAATGAGGTTAGATACTTGCCGAAATTCAGCAAGTGGATAGTTTGGTTAGTATTCAGATAGTCCAGGTAGCATTGGCGGAGCCGGATCAGAAATGGCACGCTGGATAGTACCGGTACTACAGCCCCAGTTCGGTCCAACGAGGTTGTAGTCAGCGCGACTCCCAAGTCGGCAATCACCTTGGAGTAGGATGTCAACGCGTCGGCGCAGAGGATATACGGGAGTCGATTCTCTTTGTCAATTGATCCGGTAAGACACTGTAGAAACACGCTGGTAAACATTGACTTGCCCTGGGAATTAACGTGGAATAACAGCGCAAACACCGCGACTAACCCTCCCCACGGGACAAACTGCTTCACAACCGAGTCTTTACCCTGTATTTCAAATATGAGGATAAACAGGGCCAACGCGGCTGTAACCCGTCTAGCAAGTTTAAACGCCCCGCCAGTGAGGCTGGGTATGGTAACCGAGGGCGACCCCATGTACTTTAAACAGGCATACACATCAACATGGGCCTGTGCTAGACCTTGAAGGTTCAGCCCCCAGAACCAGGTACCCAGCACCACCGCGGTTGCTATGCGGAACGGCAGTGGGAACGTTTCATTGAACGAGCTGTCGTCCATTCTATTCTTTTTTTCTTAGTCCTTTAAACGTGGACTGTTTGTTAGTAGGTGGTTTGGAAAAATGGGAGGTGGAAGGAAACGAAGCTGCGGCGTGCGCGCGCGAGATCATTTTTTTTGAAATTTTTCTTTCTAAGACCGCTACTACAAGTACAGTACAGAAATCTACAAATTTGCAAAACGTAAAGAAAAAAGGCTGAACAGATCAGAGACGGGTTAATTTATAACCCTCTTTTTGTCTAATCAATGTTAATTTCAGGATTAGCATGGAAAGTTTTCCTCATCATGTTAAAAGTCCAGCCTTTTTTTTTTTTAGTATAGTAGTAAGTGTGTGTGTAAACAGATTATATTCAAGTTACGTATAACTAAGCGCTCTAGAAAGTTAGCCATTTTGTTTTGATACTCCAAAAAAAAAAACGATGAGAGTTTTGAAAGGTTCAGAAGGAGTTTGGCTGTAAGGTTTGTCGAATCGTCAATCTGTTATAGTCCGATTGGGGCGACACTTTCCTGTCATCATTTGAAACAACTCGCCATCGTTTTTTTTCTTCTTAGAGTTCTTAGGAGATTGGTACTTACAAATTTTTCCGTTGAATAAAAAAAGTGGTAAAGAAGAGGAAAAGATTTTCACGAAGAGTAGATGGGTTTTTATAGTATCAAGGATCCGCGCGTGCCCCCAAAACATGAGACTGTCACTTCAATGTCCCGATTCAAGAAGCGGCACTTGGACGCACTCAACGACTCTGCGTCGTCCTACTCCTCGCCGTTAGCGGTGATTGTGCATATAGATCTGGATGCGTACTACGCGCAGTGTGAACAGGTCCGGCTGGGAATGCCTCCGGAAACACCAGTAGTATGCCGGCAATGGCACAGTCTTATTGCTGTCAACTACCCGGCGCGGAAATTCGGCATCAAACGTGGCGACAGGATTGACGTAGCCAAGGAGAAATGCCCCGAGTTGCAGGCCCCTCACGTGGCGACGTATAAAAAGGGCGAGACCAAATGGGCGTGGCATGATAACCCGACCCAACAAGAGCACAAGGTTAGTCTCGATCCGTTCCGGGCCAAATCGCGCAAAATCTTCAAAGTGTTCAAGGACTATTGCAGCGTGATTGAAAAGGCAGGGATTGACGAGGCGTTTTTCGACCTGGGAAATTATTTGCACGAAAAATTGATCGAGGATTTCCCCAATCTGGCTGGTTTGGACCGCGAGGATGATCTGCCCCCGCCGCCTAGTCTTGAGCAGATTGGTCTAGAGTGGAACGGACATTTAGTAGGTAACGAGATGGTTGAGCTGAACGATTGGGATGATGTGTGCGTGCTTTTAGCCTCCCACCGGGTTGCCGAGATTCGCAGCAAGCTGTTTGAAGTTGAGAACGTTACTTGTTCGGCAGGAATCGCTCGCAACAAAATCCTGGCCAAGCTAGGCAGTGGGACTAATAAACCCAACCAACAGACTATTGTAACCACAGCAACTGTCCTCCCGTTTTTGCAGCAGTTTAGTTTGACTGATATGTGGGGTATGGGTGGGAAATTTGGTGATAGCGTGATGCAGGCCCTGGCGGTCCCAGAGGGCGCCAACCCAATGGTGTATTTACAGTCGCTGGATCTGGATACAATGCGGCTCAAACTGGGGCGTACCGAGGGCCAACGCGTGTACAACCTGGCACGAGGTTGTCAATTCTCGGAGCTAATCACGCGAACCGATGTAAAGTCAATGCAGTCGGTTAAACAGTTTTCGGCGGGTGCGTTGAAAACCGCGGATGACTGTCACCAATGGATCAAGGTGTTTAGCGCCGACTTGGCCAATCGGGTGCTGGAGCTGGATGACGAGCTGCCCCAACCAATCCGTCCAAAGACGGTGGTACTGGCCCACGGCGCGTTTGGCCAGGTGCACTCCAAACAACAGGCGTTTCCAAACACGCTCAAACGGAACGTGACTTTTGAGCAGTACTCCAAGTATTTATACGACGCGGGGATGGCGTTGTTGGACCAGGTGGTGAAAGAGTCTGGACAAAAAGTGGTCCCGTGCACAATGATGCGGATGGCAGTTACTTCGATGGAAAATGTGGGCGGCAACACCTCGCTAGAAGGGTTTTTTGGCAAGTCGTCGTTGATGATCCCATCAAAGCGGAAATCGCCCTTACCCTCATTCTCATCGTCATCGCCACCGCCACCCAAACAGGAACCAGAAGAGGAAGTGAGGGAGCCGGATCAAGCCACCATCACCTCAACAGAATATCAAGAACAAGAACAAGAACAAGAACACGAGGAGGCAGATGATGGGTTGTTTGTCACTGACGAAACGCTGGTTACTTGTGACCGGTGCAAGAAACAAATCGAGTGCCAAAAGCTGGATGAGCATAAAGACTGGCATTTTGCAAGAGATTTACAGATGCAGGACCGTGCGGCGCCACAACCACCACCGCCAAAACGCGCCAAGGTATCGCCCAAAACGACCGTCAAAAAAACCGCCAAAGATCAAAGCATTCTAAAGTTTTTTGGCAAGCAATAAATAGTCAAAAGAAAAAAGTATACATACAAGGTTAGTAGGCGCCACGCCGGCCACGTTCTGTTCCTGAGCTTGAGCTTGGGCTTGGGCTTGGGCTTGGGCTGCGAATCCCGTTTTGCGACGGCTCAATTGATCTGGACCGGGTTTTGGACTCCTGAGAAGGTAGCAGCGACGCCCCGCTTGCATTCTTTTCGTTATCAAGCGGAGTGGTCAGGTACAGCGGCAGATCGGGTTTTGGCATGTCGCCGGTAGCACCCTGTTGATAAACCTTGACCAAATCATCCCCATCCTGCTGGTACACTTTCAACAGCTCTTTATACTTGCGTCTGGACGGATCCATCTCCCGCTGCTGCTTCTTTTTCTCCCGTTTCTGACTCGGACGCACCACTACCACCGGTACTGGTGAATGCTGTAAACAATACTTTGATACCGACCCCGGAAGCAACCCTTTAAACCCGTCTAGTGACCGCCCCTTTGTGCCCACTACCAAAATCGCCGGCTCGTAAATCTCAATCATGCGTTGAATCATGTTTTGCACCTTGCCTACTGCAAACTCAAGCACAAACGACACTTTACAATCCAGCGTGTTGCATTCCAAGATTCGCGACAAAAATAGCGAGGCCTCGTCTCGATACTTTTTTTCCTGTAGTGCCGAGTCGGAGGTGTTTAGCTTGTTGCTAGGGTCAATCACCCGAAGGCAGATAATCTCGTCGCCGTCCTCCGCCAAATCCTCAAACAACCACTGCACTGCTGTCTTGCTGTATGGATTGTCGTCCACGCCACACAAAAACGTACGGCTCAAACGCGAGTACATGTACCCCGGGTGCTTGGACCGCAACGTTAGACTAAAATCGGTAGCGTACTTGTTGTCAAACGTGTCAAACGCTACTCTAGACTGGAAATCCGTCATTTGTCGCGGATCGGTTGTCATAAATTAGGTAGTAGGAAATATTTAAGACACTAAACAAAGGCGTGATCTCTCCTCTTTTTGGGAGATAATAATAATACGGGCGAAAAATAATAAATTAAAAGTCGTCACGTTTAAACCCACCAGCAGCTGCTTTACGTACAATACTCTCAGTGGCAAGGGTCTGGGCAATCCGCTCCCGCTGTTTAAGCCGTCTGGACAAATAATCGTGCTCGCCACGGGCCCGCAGGATCCGCAGAATAATATCCTCAGTCTGGGGCGACTCGCGCTTGGCGTTTTTGATTTGCTCATTCTGCTTCTTGAGCGTCTTGCGGTTGCGATGCGCCATGACAGTGTTTTTGCGCTTAATCAGCTCGGGCAGCACAAAATAGGTCCGTTCTTGCAGCGTTTTGAACGACAGCGACGACATCTTTTCCGACTCTTGTTTAAGCTCACTAGTGCTCAAATCGTAATAAACGGGAATTGTCATGAGCTCCTGGTATTTTTGGCTCTGCAAAACTTCTAGTGACGGTCCTGCCCCGTCGTGATGGAAGAAATCACGCATTGCCGACAACCAGGTAAATACAATATCCGCCTCCGCCGCAGATAGTTGCTGCTGGGAGGTGCGCTTATCGCTCAATGCCGGTAGCAACAGCGACTCAATTGTGTGCAAAACAACCTTCCACGTTTGTGTCATAACCTTAATCTTGAGCTCCTGGGTCAGCCCATGCGCTAGAGTCGCGAAATTCTCGTTCAAATAGTCAAACAATGGGTTGAGCGAGTCCTCAATCTCTGTCTGGGTTAGTTTCTGCACGCCGCGTTCGTTGCGCCCGCTGATCCGCGTGCTACCAAGCCAGCTCGACACGGCATCCATATTAAACCGGCCAATCCCTTGTAAAGTTTTCAACGTGTTGACGCTAATCGAATAATGTATAAAGTTGGTAAACTTGTCCGTGATCATGCGAATCATATCCGTCTCGGTCCGCAGCAACGTTCGAAACGCTTTACCAAAATGAAACCGAATATCATCCCGCTCGCTCTCCATGCTCATATTCACAAGCAGCTTGCCCTGGGTGTCCAAATCCAGCCAGTAATCCTACCTCTAGTTAGCTCTAATAAAAGTTAATAAGACATACCTGAGACACAAAGTCTTGAAACGCGTTTGGGTCGATTCGGATAAACGCCCGACCGCACAAGTCATGGTTTGACAGAGCATTCTCATCCCACACCGTGGCAGTGACCCATTTAGGCCCCGAGGTGACGATATCAAATGTTTCATCCCAGTACGGGTTCAACTCTTCATAAATAGTACGCGTCTTGCCGATATGTTTACGCGTTTGCTGATCCGCCAGCGTCACGTACGGATCCGACAGCCCATTCATATCGCACGCCTTCAACCCCTCCGCCTGCATAATCTTGATGGTAAACAAAAAGCTGTTTGGTTTGTTGTGGTTGCGCTCGCGCTGGGTGATGATCCCCGACATGCGCTCAGAGTCAATATCCGTCTCAATCTTGTCCAGCTCCACCTGCGCCAGCTCAATGTTATTCAGCTTGACACACGTTTGCTTCAAAAACTTGAACGGCGGGGGGATTTTCATGGTTTTGCCATTAACCGCGCTCTTGGCCATTGCAATCCATTTATCCTGCCGAGTCTTGGCATGCTCGCCCCCAGCTTCATCATCATGGCTCTGAAGTTCATTGCCAAACTGGGTCAGTAACCGCTGGCTATACTGGCAAATGGCCCCGCTGATACCCTTCATTAATAAGGTTAAAATCTTGGCGCGGCTGAAATCGTTGCGCCAGTCCAAATCCGCCATCACATTAAGCGCCGAACGAAACGAAGCAAACACATCAACCACTGAAGAGGAATAGAGCTGGCCAACTTCTTCATTTACCGGCAAAAAACTGTCGCCTTCAATCGCCGGTTCGACCCAGGATTGCGCTAACGACGCGGAGGATTCGGCCCATTTGGTCACGTGCGGGTAAAAGCTCTCTTCAATGCCAAACCCAAACGGCTCGTTGCTTACTTGAACAAACAAGTCGCGAATCTCGGCCAACTTCTTGTACAGCACAATCATGTCTTCAAACGAGGGCTCTTCATTTCTTGCCTGCATGTGGGACATTAAATGCTGAAACATGGACTGCGAGTCGGCAGAAAACAGCCGCAAGTGGCGCTCCGCACACACATGGCCGATTGATACCTGATCTAGCAGGGCAAACTTGTACCGTTTTTGCAGCTTCTTGGCCAACGAGATTAGCTTGTCTGCCAGGTCAATAATATGCAGCGGGTCTAGGGTATGATCCCGAGGGATATCGTCAATCAACGCATCGTATTTAATCTCCGCCGCAGCCACAATCGTTGCTTCTAGCTTGTTGAGCTGTTTCTTGGTCGGCTCAATCGTCGAAAATCCTTGCATATCCGCATCCACATAAATAAACTCGTCCAGCGTTTGCAAGTACGGGCCCATTTTGGGCGGGCTATTATCATAGACATGCTCCAAACACTCGCTAATCTTGTCAATCAACGTGTCGTGGATCCCTTGCAGACTAGTCACAAACTGAACTTTATCGCAATTGGGCCACGTGTTTGGCGCCCAATCTTTAATGTTCTTTTTATCCTCCAGCGTGGTCACCACGTGGCGCGCCAGGTTAAACGCGTCATTGAGCATGTCCAGATTAAACACCCCTTCCTTGAACATTTCCTGGGCAACGTCTAGCAGCAAACATGCTCGGGTTACTACCGGCACCCGCCACAACCCCGCCGCTTTGCTCAGCAACTCGCTCGAGGTTTTGGAAACCAGCACTGTTAAACTATCCGGGTTTGATTCCAGCTCGCGACCGGCGGTTTTATAATCCCGCTCCAAACACCGTTTCAGCAGGTGGCGATAATACGATTGCACATCGGGCGGGGTGAAATACGCTTCTTCCAGGGTGCTGTTAGTGGAAGAAGCATTAGTGTTGGTACCACCCCGGCTGTAATGAACCAGCAACGAGGCGATATTATCCAGCTCTTTTTCCTTCCACTCGTCCCATTCAAACTCATTGGCAAAGTCAAACTTTTGATAAACCGGGTGTTGGTTGTACTCGCGGAGGTTGTGTTCCAACGCCTTGAGTTCCGACACTACAAGCCGTTCCGTAGCCGTGGTCTTGGCACTCGTGACATCGCGCTGCAGCTCGGAATTGGCAACAAGCAGCAGCTTGCCAATATCCTTCGCCAGCGTCATGTCTTCAATATCAAACGTGGGTAATTTCCCGCCATTTTCATTACCATTAATACCGGTAGCGGCGCGACTACTAGGCATGTTAAGCTTGCTGCTAGTGCGAAGGCTCGATTCGTACCCATCCAGCTGTTTAATCAACGACTGGCAGTTTGAAGCCAGCCCATTCTCTTTGATAATGTCTAATAGCAACCGCACAAACGCAGCGGCCTGTTTGTCAACCAAAACCTTGGCATCTTGGGGTACAATCGCCGCCTTGTTTAGTTCCTTGGCCACACAGCTCAAAAACATCATGACCAGATCCTCAGCGCGCCGGTTCTCCTTGATTTGCTTGGCAAACTCGGGCGACAATAATAATGCATAAAATGATAAATAACTCCGTCGTAACAGTGGGTCGTCGGCAAGCATGGCCGGGCTCAACGCAATCTTCTTGAACCGTTTTTCAAGCAGTTTGGGCAGCTCCTTTGGTAGTTTAGTGTTGAATGACGGCGGCGGGGGTGCAGCCACGTTACTGCTACTGCTATTCGCGTTGCTAGTGACCGGACTCAGCATACTAACCGACGACTTGTTTCGCGCATGGCCCTTTTTAGTCGGAGTTGTGGCTTCCAACGGCGATGGCGCACTAACCACCGCAAGGTCGTCGCTATCTGATCGGAATCTGGGCTGGCATCGGTACGTTAATACCGACATTCGCAGCAAATATGGGTACAGAGCCCCATCGCCGATTCTCTTGGTCAACTGTCGCCACGACGGAATAGCCTTGCTGCTTGTGGTCGTAGCGGCCGAGCTCTGCCTTGACACGGGCTCTGAGTTTGTCGGTACCGCCTGCTTTTTTCGCCTCTGTCCGTGTCCGAGTGCAGAGGACCTGGTTATTGACATCCTAGAGTTGTTTTCCAGTTTTCCAGTTTTCCAGTTTTCCAGCTTTCCAGGGGGTTGAAAATCAAGTGGTAGAAAAAGTCGAAAAAAAAGAGGGCGGTGAGCTCTTTTAGCTTTTTTCGCCCTTATTTGTTATTCTTAGCAAAGTTACTTTCCTCCCAGCGTTTTTTTTTTTTTAAACAGTGCAACATCACGTGCCGCCGCTATTAAAAGTACCCACCCACACTTTTTTCTCCCCTCTCCAACCTTACAACTCTGGAAACGACAATATGAACAACCGGTTCCCATTCGCCTGGGCGCCGGATATTATCCGGGCCCAGCAGAAGGACATGTACGTGGAGAGCGTGCTCAAGGAGAAGATTATCAATATTATCCAAAAGGTCAAGGGGTCGAGGTTTCTGCACAATCACTCGCTGGAAATCACCTCGGCATCAAACCTTGTATATTTAGCATTGACCACTCTACTCGGCGCTCGAACGCTGGGTGAGGAGTATGTGGACATTTTCCACGTTAGCAGGAGCGGGTTGAACCTGCCTAGTTGGAAACGCAGAGCTGGATACGTTTTGTCAACCTCGCTCGGTCCTATACTAGTATTACGTCTGCTGTCTAAGATTCGGCGGAATAATAATAGTAATAATAGGGAGCGAGAATCGAGGGTTTGGAAACTGGTGGGCAAGCTCAGCGAGGCAAGCACGCTGTCAACTCTATTGACAGTCCACTTGGCGCTGTTTTATTTTTTTGGAGCTTATTATCAATTCGCTAAACGGGTGTGGGGTCTACGGTATGCATTTGGCCACCAAATCAACCCAATGGAGAGTAGAGGTGGATACGAACTGCTCGGCGGGCTGATTTTTTTGCAGTTTTTGGTCCGAGGGGTAGGGAAATTGGTTAAAGATGAGGATAATGCAGTCGAGGAGAATAGGGGTGACGATAAGGCGGTTGACACTACCGACACGGTGGTAGATTTGGAGGACGAAAAAGTGATGCCGTTTATCCCTGAAATCTCACGCAAGTGTACGCTGTGTTTGGAGTACATGAAAAACCCGGCCAGCAGCCCTTGCGGGCATTTATTCTGCTGGACTTGTGGCAGCGAGTGGTGCCGTGAAAAGCCCGAGTGTCCACTCTGTCGTCAGGCATGTCTAGAACAGAACCTGCTGGTCTTGAAAGCATAGTACAGTGACCAGCCTTGCATAAAAACCTACTGTAGGTTTTGTAATTTTATTTTTATCTTTTTTATTTTTTTATCTTGTTGACCTATAACCGATAAATAACCTTCTTTTTGCCCTTTTTGCCAAAGTTTGCTCGGTCAATTGGCGGATCATTGTCAGAAGAGGAGCCAGTTTCTTGTCCCCTGGCCCACGCCGATTTGCTCGCATCAGCCCTAAACAACGGCTCAATCGGCTTCTTTTTCAATGCAGGCAGGGAAGGGAACTCTTCACTGTTCATATTATCCGCTCTTGGCTTTGGAGAGATGCCAATACCACCCATCTTTTTGTTGATACCCGTGATGTTGCCATTACCCATTGGCGCTGCCCGACTTGGGCCCGGTCCCTTTGACGGCAGCGATGGGAATTGACTGCTATCGTTAACGTTCCGCCCCGAGGACATTGGCCGATGCTGTGGCACCCAATTGGCCTGAGCCATCATCGGTGCTGGAGAAGATGACGACGATCCCAGCGTTGGAAATGCCTGTCGATCGGTCCAATCCTGCAACGCCTTTTTCAGCTGCTTGGTCTTTGGACTATTCTTGTAAAGCCCGCACGTTTCATGGATCAAAATATCCATATCGTTTGGTTGTAGATCCAACAATCGATCATACTCGTCAATCAACTTTGCAGCCCCAATTTTGTTCTTTTCAAATGCATCCGTATACTCTTTGAACTTGTTCACCTTGAATTGATTGTTGCCAACCCACAGTTTAACCCGCTCGTCAATGCGCTTCTTTTTGGTCTCCAACGAGTTGTCCACAATTGGTTGTTGGTTGTGGAACCGAGTTACAGATGCAGGCAGTTGAGGCGAGGATGACCCACTCGCTCGCGACCCTAGTTCTGGAAACTGCTCCTCACTAGCTTGAGGAGCCGCCCTCGATGATGAGGAGGATGCGTTTGGGAGCATATCTGCGCTGATTGTGGACAATTGACCGCCAAATCCATTAGGCTTTGAGGTAAAAGTCGGCTCGATTCGCCGCGCCGCTTTTGACTTGCCAACCAAGTTTGGATGCTTGTCAAGCATATGCTCTTGTAGCTCGACTTTGGTGCCAAACACCACAAACTTTTCGTCCATACACAATTGCACATTGCATGCAAAATGCTTCTCCTTGAAGTGATTTTCCAGCGCGTCGTAGTTCTTGTAGTACTGAGGCCGGGTTGGATGCTCCCGATCGCATAAAAAGCACTTTTCGTGACGTTCTCGCATGTGCAAAAACAGCTCGTCGTCAGAGTAGAACCGGGTGCGGCAGAATTGACACTCTGGGTGGCCTGGGAACCCTTCCTTGTTACCAAACCGCTCATGCTTGTTTAGATTTTGAAAAGTGTACAGCTCCAGCTCCACCGTGAACACTTTTTTGTTTCTACAGCAGATATCACACAGAAACTTGTCGTGGCTTTTGCGAACGTGCTGCTTGAGCTCCTTCCAGCTGTTGAGAACCTCCTTACAGTCCGGTTTGGGGCAGTTGAACCGGAGTAACCCCTGTACCGCTTCCTTGGTGACTTTGCTATCATAAAAAATCCCCAGCTTTTCGTCCTTAAACTCGAGCTCATCTTTGGTAAAGTGCGAGTGCATCTTGCCGTGCTGTTCCGAGATGATGATCGTGTCTTGTTTGGTTCGACACAGCGCACAGTTAAAGTTGTGCATTAACCCTCGCAACCGCATTGCGCACTTGTGGCAGGTAAAGTGATTGCACGGGTAATTGGCAACGTACACGATATCATCGGCGCATACCAAACACACCTCATTGGACATGTCCTTGGGCGGAACAGTAAGCCCGTGCCGTAATTGCTCCCTGTTATTTTCATCCAGCGTCGCCTTTGCCTTGCCTTTGCCCTTGCCCTTGTTGTTATTATTTCGGTTCTTGTTTTTTGATTTGTTGGCGGGGTTTTCACCCGTAGAGCCCGCAGAATCAGGTTTTGGCTGTTGTTCGCTACTCTCGTCGGCCATCTTTTTTTTTTGGCGGTCCTCTTGTGGAGTTCAACAAGAAAAAAAAATCCCAGCTTTTGAAAAATTTGAGATCCCTTAATAGTCCAAATTAGAAGGGGGGACTCCCAGCGAATAAACTTTACAACACAAAAAAAAGTTACTCATTTGGACACATTGTAAGAATGAATTTTTCAGGCACCGTCAACGCTCTGCGGCTGTTTTACAACCCATCCGCGTTTTTGCCCCAGGTCACAGTTGCAAACTTCAACCAGCTGCCAATCCCCATTCCGCCAGTGCACGGATCAACCAAGGAGATTAAAGTAGTGGTGCTCGACAAGGATAACTGCTTTGCCGAGCCGCAGACAAATCACGTTTGGCACGAGTATATGGAACATTGGGCCAAGCTTAAACAGCATTACGGGACGCAAAATCTGCTTATCGTGAGCAACACGGCCGGCTCGAGAGATGATATAGGGAACAAGGAGGCCCGAGTGTTGGAGCAAAACACGGGTGTCAAGGTATTTATGCATAACGCCAAGAAACCGGGCTGTCACGACGAGTTGACCCAGTACCTGACTGACCGTGGGCTGATATCATGCCCAGAAGAGGTGGCGATTGTTGGCGACCGGCTAATGACCGACGTTGTCATGGCAAACCTCATGAAGGCACAGTCAGTGTGGATCAAGGATGGAGTTGTGCCGTCAGCCTCCACTTTTACCCAGCTAGAGCACACTTTCTATTACTATTACAGCGGCAAATAAATAAGATGTTTCTTTTCCTGGAGTTATTATAAGCAAATGTTAGTCCTCTTCACTCATACTTTCATTGGCGTCATTGGCGTCATTAACAGTAGCATTGGCATTGGGAGTGACCACTCCATTAGCACTAGCCTCGGCTGGCCGAGAAGCTAGCTCATCGCGTTTCGCCATATGATCCTTGATCACCTTGTTCATTGTAAAGCAGTTGATCCGTGGGCCAAACACCCGGGCAAATAAATCATCGGATATAATCTCGCGCCGGTCCTGGTCATCCTGAAGATTATTCGCCTTGATATACTCCCACAGCTTTTTCACAACCTGTGGCCGGCTCAGCTCTTCAGAGTCAACCAGCCTTGACAGATCATGGCTAAGCACGTATGGTTGGTTGAACCCGGTTCGTTTTTGAGTTTCGGTTAGTGTTCGCTTCTTGGTCTTTGGCGCTGCTGCTTTTTTCTTTTCCACCCTACCGCCTCGCAACTGCCGTTTGTTATAACTAGACTGCAGCCGTGCCGCCATCACCGCGTCCGTCTCCTCCTGCTTCACAGGCCTCGAGCCCTCTAGTTCCGATGACGACTCCTCCTCTTCCATCTGGCCCCGCTGCTGGGCATTCATATATCGCTCCATAATCATCTCATCAATCTCCCGCTTGTTTGCCGAAAGGTCGACCCCAAATATCCCCTCCAGCCCGCGGCGCAGACGCTTGGCTGTGATGTTGTCTAGATCTACCGTCCGCAGCACCGCATCGATCGTTTTTTCGTACTTCCTGGCATCGAACCCCATAGCTTGTATTTCCCTTGTCAGCTACTCTCTCTTGTGCTTTTAGAGAGAGAGAAAAAAAGTGGATGTAAGCAAAAACCAGGGTACATCGCCAAGTTGGGAGGATACCAACCGACCTGGCCTTCACTTCACTGACTATAAAATAATAATAATAAAATGTCCAATTTTTTTAATACAGTCTAGAAAATAAATAATAAGAAATTAAAGGTATGGCATCCATAATGGGTCGGTTAGAGCAAGTTGACGAGGGTTCACGGCTTGAGACACCAAATCAATCACGGTCTGGTTGCTTGGAATGTTACCGGTACCGTGCTGGCTCAGGCTAGACGCCCGCTTGACAATCGCCTCCACGTTAACCCGCACAATTTCGCGCAGCTGCTGGTCTTGCACGCTAGGTCGGCGCTGTTGAGTGTACCACGAAATCAGCTCGTCTCGGACAAACACACACAAATACTGGTCCAAATCGAATTCTGGCTCAGTCAAACACCGAGCAATCACCATCACCGACATGGAGTACAACCCCTCCAGCGCAGTCGGGCCCATCAACGTTTGAATGTTTGGCGTTAGACGGAACGGAACTGGCTCACCATTGTGGAATTGCGGCGTGTTTTTGCTTGGCGGCAAAACCGGCAACATCTCGGTAGACCACACGTTACCAGACCCAGCATTGATCAGAATCTTGTGTGGGTACCGATTATTGATGCTCATCAAAAACGTCATAAACGTGACCGCAGCATATTGGTAAGAAAATTGCTTTCGGAACAGCCAAAAGTCGGCAAACGACTTATAAGTTCGCGTAAAGTACTAGAAATGTTAGCAGGGTTTCTCGTAATAGGGGAAACTTACGTCTCGGAACAAGGTGTTTGGCACCAGGGAACTTTGGATAGCGTTGAGAATCTCCATCTTGACGGCTGGAATATCCGGCTTTGGCAGCTTTGGATCGAATGCGGCTCGGAGTTTGGACGCGGCAAAGTCCAGCGGCGCGTCGCGCGACTGGTTCTTTTGTCGGCAATACTCTTCGTAAATCGCGTTCATGGACACATACCGCGAATCGTCTTGCACAATTCGGATATGTGGAGTTAATGGAACCGCAACTGGCAGGGTAAACTGCAAGTTTCGGCATCGCGACTCCTTGCGTCGAGAAATGACCCCGTTCAAAATCTTAAACAACTGAGTCACCCGCTCTTCCCGTCTGCAGTGTCGAGCCGCTGGGTATTGCACCGCAAATGGATGCAACGACCCGTCGTGGCCGAGAATAGTCAGCCGACGGTTGCAAATCCCAACCCCTCGCACCACCTCGACAGTAGACAAGAACCGCTCGATACGGACAAAGTGCTGGTTGTTATCCTTGTGCTCAAAGTATTGACCAGGAATTTCAATGTCCTCAAACTTTTGGTAATGAAACTCGCTCAAATGAGGACTGATACTCTCCAGGTTGAGCTTGTTGTCACGAGAATCCAATTTTTCTTCAAACCGGTCTCGCCATTTCCGCAGCTTGAGGATATAGTTTTCCAGGTTTGGCTTTTCCACCACAAAGTCAGCCTCAAACGCAGTCTTGATATGCTTTGGCAACACTGATTCGGCAAACCGGGTGATATTGTTCTCGGTAGCTGGTGGCAGCTTGGCATCCTCCTTTGGATACGACAGCCGGCCCATGTACTGCAACCCATCGTTCAACAATGCTTGAATCAACCGATACGCATCCTCATCAACTGGACACTTGAACCGTTGATAAATCTGGTCCACAATTGTTTCAAGTGACAGGGCAAGCAGCGGATAGGCAGTCTTGAGAATACCCATAATCTCGTCCACCAACTCCCACGGTTGGCGATTATTTGATGACGATGAAGTGGACGCTGTCGCGTTTGGCGTATTAACGCTTTGACCTGGAGTTGACGCGTTGACCGCGGTTGGTGTACCCGGAGCCGCAGCCAAATTCACAGTGGCGGGCGAGCCGCTGCCGCCGCTGGTTTGGTTTCGAGCCGCATTAGCCGCGGCTTGTTCCGCTTGCCGCTGCACCGTTGTATAATCCTCCTTTGTGGTTCGCAGGTGGAAATGCAATGCTTGTGGGTAGCTCTTGGCAATCTTGATCAGCAACTGCCGAGCAATGCTAGCTTCCTTGTGCGACAAGGAAGTTAGCAGCTGCGGAATAAATGTGATCCAGTACCACACTGGAATGTCGCCTCGGAAATTGTCAAACGCGTCCTGAATCGCGCCATTAGTATCATCCATAGAAATCAGCCACAAAATTCGCCCCAGCAGTTTTCTAGTCTTGCCATTCTTGTACAACCCAGCCGCTTGCAAATAGCAGCTGATTGCGTTTGAGGCATAGACCAGCTCTTCCGGATTCTCCTTGAACCGCCGGTCGTTATAATACCCCCACTCGGCCCACGCCTTTGGCAGGTACAAATCAATCTGCACCGCGGTAGAAAACGCATTATTAGCCTCGTCAAACGACCCTAGCTTGGCCAGAAACATGCCCTTGAGCGTGAAAAACTCGGCCTTTTGCTGCGAGCCAAAGTACACCAAATTGGTGTTGCTAATCACATCCAACCCAGTGTTCATCTCATTAGGATTCTGGTAATGGCACTTGGCCTGCTCCCGCAGTTTCAAAAACGCCTCTTGAATCTCAATATTAGGCAGCGTGTAAATCTTGGTCAACTGGGCAATACACACGTCGGCCATGTTGTGCTTTCGAGCCACATGCGCAAACCGATTAATAATCCACGCAATCTCGTGGTAACCTCGATACGCATACGAATTGGAGTTGTTGTTGCCAGTGTTTTGCAACTGTGGGATCAACGGTAGATACGTCTTGTTGATAACTTGGAAAGCATGTTGACGCCAAGTGACCAAATCGCCCCACAGGTTGATATCGTCCCACACGTTTGGTAACCGCTCTCGCCACGCCTGCAATACGCCCTTGAGTTCTTGGCTCTTTTGGTCCAAGTTTTGCGCAGTGGTGCTTTGCAGAGAAGTGTAGACCTGGCTCGCCTCCATAAACTCGACATATTGTTGAAAAGTATGCAGCAATGGAATATGCGCACCGGTGATGCTGTTTGACGGTAACCCAAACCATTTCCGTAGCGATAGTTGGATCCCCTCGTCACAGTACCGCGACAAATCGTGAATTGTCGCACCCGCTTTTTGCGAGTACGACTGCAAGCACAAAAAGGTTTCAAAGATCTGCCGCCGTGGAGTTGGCACATCCATAACAGTCTTGATACTCTGCTCCAATGGATCCTTATCAGCAGTCCAATCCGCCACTCGCCACCCGCATTCAAGCAGCAAGTCAGTAAACCCTTCGTGCTTGGCCAACTCGGTCAGAATATCCCATTGTTGCATCTTTTGCGCACACAAAATCCAGTGATCTTCCCACACGCAGTACTCTGGCTCGCTATACGGCAAGGCACCGGAACGAGCCTTGATTTGCGCTGCTTCGTACATTTGCATGGCTCGGTTCCACATGCCGCATTGTTCGTACGACAGCCCAGAGTTGGTCTCTGTGTATTTGGCGCGTCGCCGCCAGCTGCCATAAAACATGTCTTGCTCCTGCAGCGACGAGTACATTTCCACCAACGCGTCCAAATTGCTCTCACTCACTTTTTGCGAATCCCCGATTGGATTCTGCTCAATGTTCTCCATCATTTGGATCGCCGAGTACCACGCGTTAAACTGCTTGCCGCAATACTTGATCAAATGGGGTGGCAAATGCTCAGTGCTCTGGCCAACCCCTTCCACCAACGATTGAATCACGTTTGGCCGCATGTCAATCTGCCGCAAGTGATACTCCTTGGTCAACAACGTGATCATTGCTCGAGTCATTTCGTTTCGGTCACGAACCGCCACCGCACTCCGGGCAATTGGGTAAATCTGCACCCACATGTTGTGAACCAGCTCTGGCGATTCATACTGCAGTTCAACCAATGGAGCCACCAAATCGTTGCCATTCACATGCAACTCTTGCAAAAACGCTTGCCGGCGTTCCACAAACTCGGAAATATCATCGTCAATCTCCATCGCCTCACTATTATCGTCATCCGCTTGCTGATCTTGCAAAGCTTCAGTGAGATTGGTTAGCGGCGCAAACTTGTAGTCCTCCTCACGCAGCGACACCCGTTGGCCTTGGTCCACCCCGCCATACAACAGCTGCAAACCTTGGTTCAGCCATTGGTAATCAGCCAAGTACTCCCAGTTTTGCTGTTGAACCACGTAGCTTAGTCGCTTGACTAGAGTGCGGTCCACAGAGTTGCTGAGAATACCCATCAATCGGCGTCGAGTCTCGACTTGGCCCAGTCGGGTACCAATCATGAATGGGTGCTCCATTCGCACCGACAAGTCCGATCGCGCCAAATCTGGATCAGCGTAGATATCGACCACCATGTCATAATACTCTTTGAGCAGATTTTCGCCTAGAGCTTCCAACCGCATTTCAAACGCAAGCATCTTGGTTAAAATAGCCGCTTTTTCCTTCATGGTGGGGAACAGATCCGTCTTGCTAAACACCCAGTTTCGAGTCAGCTCCACAATCTTGTGGCACACCTCCGAGCCCTTGGACCGATCAATCAATTGCGCCACAAGCGTCAAAAACACGCGTCGTTGGTCCCCAAGGTACGAAATTCGCATCGAACAAATATCCAGCACCTTGAGGATTAGCCCAGACACGCGTTTCGAGGCCGCTTCCGCCTCAGAGGTAGTCGCATGCTCCTCATTGTTGTGGTCCTTGACAAGCTTGGCAAACGCCTTGAGGATCGACTGGAACAACCCGTCCAGCGACGACTCTTTATACTTGAGCAGCGCGCCAGCCAGGGTGATGCCAGAAAACACCTGGTTCGTACCCAAGTGCTCCACAATCGCGTCGTTGATCATCTTTAGGAACGATTGTGTGGCCTCTGGCACGTCCTCCTCCTCGTCAGTCTCGTCTTTTAGCGCCTTGAGCACAATATCCAGCACACTCTCCAGTCCAGCTTGGATTTCTACACAGTTAGTCTCTCTCTTACTCCTCTTAAAGAACATACCCGCGTTGTCACTCTTGACACATTTTTCCAAAATTCGCTCTAGATGCGAAACATTACCAGCAATCCATGCGGCTGGCTTGCGGTCAAGTGTAATGGCAATCACCTCCAGCGCGTTCAGCGCTAATGGCACCGCATTTGCATCAGCCAAATCGTTCGACACCAATGACCGGTCAAAAAAGGTCAGCTTGACATTAACATCCGACCAGTAATCCTCGCTCAACAATTCGCTTAGAATGCTAATCACGCGCTTGCTCAGGCTATTTTCCGAAGCCTTGCCAGGCGAGATGCAAACAAACCGAATCAAATACGTTACACACGCCTCTCGTTGGTTAAACGGCACGTAGTAAGTCTGTTGAATCGCCTCCATCTTCTCATCCTTGTCATCGTCCTTGGCTTTTTCCTCCTCTTGCTCTAGCTTTTTTTGTTTCGCCATTCGCTCCCATTTCAGCAGCAGCTCGGCCAAATCCACCGCCAGCGCTTGGTTCTCAGTTTGCGTATTATTAACAAACGTGAGCTTTGGCAGGGCCCCAATGATGGTCGGGATAAAGTGGTCTCGGTACTCAAAAAACAGCTCGGCGTGCCGCACAATGTACTGGTAAATGTGCACCACTTGGCCAATATTATGGCCATCCTCGCTTAGCACCCGTCGCGGCCACTTGGCCCATAGTGGAGACGCAAGCCGTTTTGGCAACACTGGCGCGATCAAATCCAACGCCTGCTTGACCAAACTCTTGGCCTCGGTCTGATGCGTCTTTAACAATGCAATGTAAATCTGCACCACAATCTTGGACAGCGTGTCGTACGTGTTGATAAAGTAGGAGATCAACACATAGGCGCTTTGTTTAGAAACGATATCCTCAAGCTTGATAAAGTTCCAGCCAAACTTGATGATATCCTTCCGCGCGTCAGCCACTAGGGTCGGGCCAAGCTTGATTAGCAGCGCCGACATGCGTAGTAGCTCCAATCGGTAGTGATCAATTGTACCCGCGCCTTCCTCCAGCACATCGCCGCTCGAGTTTCGCCAAATCTTGCCGTGCACCAAATCCAGCCAAATCGTGCTCTTTGCAGTGCCCGTAGCCTTTTCCAGCAGTTTGGTCAAATCACCGTGTCGATGACCCTCCACCATCAAGATTGGGTTGGCAATATACTTGAACATGAAGGTTCGGGACGCCAAGCTCAAATTTCGCGAGTTGAGCTCAATACACTTTAACAAGTATTGTTTGCGCACCGCCACGTTATCGCTCGACACAATCTCAGTGAAAATATAATCGTGCAAATGACTGCTAACGTTGATATTGTTGGAGCACAGCACGTTGATCACAGAAAACACCATGTCAATCTCGGTAGGTTGGGCTCGGAAAAACATCACATACAGCTGCTGCAGCTCGACCAACGACTGCTCCACTTGCAAAAATAATGGCGAGGTTGGCGGCCCAGTGGTGGACGTTTGAACCATATCAGCAGTGCTCAAATTCAAATCATCCAAAAAGCTCTTTTGGCTAACAATCCACGCCTCATCGTCCTTGGACAAGGCCTTGACCACGTAGATAATATTGCAAATGGACACACACTTTTCCTGGGGCCCACCATTGATACTATCCTTCAGCTGCTGAATATTCTCCCGAGTATAATCACGCAACCGTGGGCACAGTTCAGACTCCAAAATCGAAGCAAAGAACCGTCCATATGTCCGATCGCTCAGCTTTGGCATAAAGTACTCGAAAGTTTCTTTTGGATACCGGTTCAAGTACTTGGCGATTGGGGTTCTGAACGGCGAGGTCTGGGTTCGACGCAAGTGCTTTTCAATGTTAAACATGTTGGTCATGACATCGTTCATAAAAATATGCGCAGTCGGCGGCAACAAGTGGAAAATGTTCAAAATACCCGCCATCACCTTGATGCTATTCTGGCTCTCCAAATTCTTGCTCGAAATCGTGTGCAACCGCGATTCTTCGGCCCACGCCTTCAAATGGTCAAGCAGCTTTTTGCCAATTTCCACCTTAAAGTAGGAAGTAAGCAGCTCCAACAACCGCGCCAACCCTTCCAGCCCGGCCACACTCAACCGCTTGTGATCAGACAAGTTCATTAGGATCGGTCGCAACCCGTTTTGCAGCAAGTCCTTTGGAAGTTTAACGTTTTGCGCCAAAACCGTTCGCAACCCCACGTGAGCCGCATCAACAACCTTTTCAGACCGAGAGTACAAGGTCTTGAAAAACACGGCAATGATTCGGGGCCGCGCTTGCTGGTTGTTGTCAACCGCCAACGCTAGAGACAAGAGCTGGATGCAAACAATTCGCAATTGCACCAATTGCTCAGCGGTTCGGTGTTCAAACGCCTTGTGTGCCGAAGTCAACGACTCGTCTTCCGCATCAACCAACGCCAACGCTTCGTGCAACAACCGGTTAAACTCGTCATTTGCTTCGATAAACGTGCCTTGTAGCCCCAAACACCAAGTGATGGCATCAATATGCCCAATCTGCATTGGGAAAGGCAAAGCCCGCAACGGCTTGCCAAAGATTGGCGTCAACAAGTTGTTCTTGGCTGGTTCCATTAGCTCGGCCACCGGTTTGTTTTCCCGCTCCGCTAGCAGCTTCAACCCTTCCTTGACACACTCCCGGACCGCCTGGTTGGAATTAGCCAGCTCATATGTCAACAAACCCAGAATCTGACTGTCCCGTTCCAGGTCGTACTCCCGCAATGCATGCATAACCAGCTCCTTGGCTTGTACACGCACCTCACGTGGCATATCGCTTGGAACGTCCTTGATCACAAACAATAGAGTCCGGACCAGCTCGCTTTGCCGACTACATAAAGACAAGAGAGAGATGTCCAGTTTACTGCGGATATGCTCCATACCCGCAATAGCACCAGCCTTTTTGTAGTACTCATTGGCAAAACAAGTGTGTGACAGTCGGTTGTAGAGCATTCGAAACATTGGCAGCTTTCGGGCCTCAACCTCTGGACCCAACAACCCACGCGCCGCGTTGTAAATATGATCAATCGCGTCAAACCCGGCCTGTCGGACCGAATCTTCATAGTGGTATAGGGCAAAATTGATCGCGTCCAACAGCACCAACGGGTCGCAATAGGCTGTCCCCTCGTGGTCATCAATCTCAAACTGCCTCAAGTTGTGCCGCTTCTCCAGCACGTATTTACCCAGCTCCAGCACCACAAAGTGCTCGCACAGGTTCTTCAAAAATGGCGCAACCGCATCGTGGCCAATCGACGCGCTGATAAACATGCTCTGCAGCAACTTTCCCACCAAATCATTCTCTAGCCGTGATCTAGTGGCACTGTTTTTGGCCTCGGGAAGCTGCCCCACATCCGACCAGTCCTCCTTGGACAACGCGTCAATACACTTGCGAATTTGTTGGCCCAAGTTTGGCGTGTCCTTTGGATCAATAAACAGCTTCAAACACGTGGACAAGTATTCAAACGCCTGAATCTTGTAGTGTTGGTGCTCGCGTTTGGGGCTTTCCAACACTTGCAAAGCCGCTTCAATACCGGGGGTGATTTTGATTGGTCGGGATTCTGGCACCCCATAAAACGACCACATCATGCCAACCTCTTGGTTCAACACGTCCAAACCCTGCAGGTTATCTGGCGCCGACAAGAACCGCCGGTTTCGACCACCTAGCTTACCAAGCACTCGCAGAGTAGTGTGAGAGTGTTGATGAGCATAGGGCAGCGGCCGCAAATGCTTCCACAGCGCCGACATTACCTCGTCAATAACCGGCTCGATAATTGGGTCAAAGTACTCGGCAGTGAGGTTATCAACACACAGTTCCAGAGTTCGCAGCCCTTGCGACACTAGCTCTTGTGTGCCGTTCAGAGCAAGCACCAGTGGTCGCATCAAGTAGCTCAAATGCGGAACCAACACGTTTAACCGTACTGGGACGGTCAAACACAGCTCGACATAAATGTTTCGCTCTTGAGGTCGTCGCGCGGTTGCCAGCAGCTTGTTTAGCGACTCTAGCAACACTTGAAGCAATGGCAGTACTTCATTGTATAGCATCTCGAACCGTCCCCCGCCAATGCTTCGGAACAGGGTTCGCAGCAGGTGGAAATACACCAGCGGCTCCTTGGCGGTGGTAGTCAGCTCCATGCACCCCACAATCAAATCCTTCAAATGCGGCAGGATAACCTGTTCATTAGCAGTCGGGAACAACGTGACTGCCATAAAACAGAGTTTAAACAGCCGGATCAAAATGTTGGACTTTGCGTGGTCGCCGTCACCCAACTCTGGCAGCTTTTCCTTCAAAAACGAAATCAACAGCCCAGAAAAGTTGGCACTGGTGGCTTCACTGGCCAAAAAGAACTGTGGAATGTGCAGCAAGGCGTTGTTTTTGAACATGGACTCGTACAAAAATGGCAGCTCCACGCCAACCAGCTCGTTAAACGAGGCCGGGTCAATGTGGATAAACACCGTGGCAAACGCCTCCATCAGCTCCTTTTCATCCTTGGAGCTTGGGATCAATAGACTTGGCCCGCTAACGTCAAAATTTTGCTTGTTCACGTCATCAACCTGGCTAGTGTTCTTTTCATTGCAAAAAAACAAGTGCCCAGAGATCCCCTCCCGGAACAATTGGCGAAAGATGGTAATCTGCTCATAGTTGAACATTCGAGCAGACTCTTGCCATTGAGCTTGTGGGAAATCGGGGCTGAGTGGCGGTGGGTTACAAGACTTGAGCCCAAACATGACTGTTTTTAAAAAGTTCATGAGGTTCTTGAAAATATACCGAGCATCCTTGAGCTCACGGGTTGCAGACTCCGTGTGAACTTGAATAGTAGTGTCCTCCAGCACATCATAACAGTCCAACTCCTGATGCTGCCCCTGATGCTGCTGTTGCTGCTGCTGATGCTCGTCGTCGCCCGCATTTTTCATAATATGGGCGTAGCTTCGATTCAGCGACGCGAATCGCTCCACAAACGCATTAAGAATCAACACCATAATCTGCCGGCCTTCGTCATTATCCGGCAGTTTCATGATCCGTTCCACCAGATTGAGCAACAACTTGGCGCTCATGATTTGGAAACTGGTGGCCAGAGTATTATCCTGCATGTTTTTGCAATAAACTCGCACCGTTTTCCAAATCTGCTCTGGTTTCAACTCGCTCCGCACGTGATGCACCAAATCCGCCATGGTGCTATACGCCAAAGGGCGCAACGTTTCGTGCACAGTCAACCCATTGCCAATCAGCACCGACTCGCGTAGCAAAACGTCCACTTTGGGGATAAAAATTTTTCGAAATTCGGTAGACAGGATATGCCGCGTCGCCACCAACAGCTCTTTACGCGCGGCAGAAAGCTCGCAAGGGCAGTCACACAACAAACGGACTACAAAATCCGGGATCTTTTGGTGATGCTGCTTCAACGCGGCTGAAAACCCTCGCAACGCGTAAGCCAAAAACGACATTGTCTTTACCTGAGCCACGATAAACTCTCCATACGCAGCACGATTCTTGATTTGCGGAGAGATTGACGTGAAAATCTCATTCTTGGCCGCCGCCTGTTCGTGCGCCTTTTGTTGCGGAACGGCTTGTAGCGATAACATTTCGATAATATACGGGATAAACTGCGGCAGCGATTGAGCCACAATCTGCTTGTGCGCCGAGTACAACAAGACGATAATGATGGGGCACTCTGTCAACACCTTGAAGCTATGCATCGATTTTTGCAACGGCTTGGTGGTACTGGATTCGCCAAAATCAGAGCCAGTGTTGGGTGAGACTGGTTTCGGTGATTGAAATGCCAATGGGGTATTGCCGCTGTTTGCAGGTGCAGGAGTGTCGAATAAATCCTTGACCACCTTTGGCACGTTCTTGTAAATGTCAATCACCAGGTCCAGAAACGGCTGCACTTGGTCAAACAAGTGTGTCTTGTATGTCCGATGAAGCGACGTCAAAATCTTCATACACAACACCCCGTTATCTTCATTTTCGTTCCGCAACAAGTTCATTAGTAGTTTAAGTATCGTCTCTGAGTGCGGTTTCAGCGTCTCATTTGTCTGCAGTCGTAGTAAAATATCCAATAAGCAGCTCCGTAATCGCTAGTTTGGTTAGTAAATGCAAATCAAAAGGCGTTTAAAAAACATACCTGCTCTGGTGAATTGCTCGTGAAACTTATAGGCACGTTCTCCAAAAGTTTGATCACTTCTGGAAGAACCTTTGTAAGGAATTTTCCATAGTCATTGGCGGTCATAAAACTATCAATTCCGTCTCTTATATCAGTCGTGACGGCCAATTTTGACTTGTAGTCTGTTCTCCAGTTAGTATACATTTCTTTGCTAACTTGTTTAATCAGTAACATACCAGCATTGTCATCCGCCAGTCGCGACGCAAGTACGTCAATGTTGTTCGACACCATCGACGCGTTTGTGTGTATAGGGGAAATGGGGAAGTTGAAAAGATGGGTCGGGGTTTTTTGTATGTGGTGAGGTTGAAAAAAAAAAAAATGCGAAAAGCGAAAAGTTGGGAAATCGGTTTGACCCCGAAATCCAAAACTCACGTGACCTGGACTGATTTGGACCCAGCCTTCTACTTAATTGGGAACCAGCCGCATCTAGATATCGGATCTCCGCTTCTTTTTTTTTTACTCTCGCTCGCTTCGAATTTTTGCCCTCCCCACCACCCCTGGGGCCTTGTGAGTGCGCCCGCCGTTCTCCAACTGGGGCATATTTTTTTTTAGCTTTCAACACATTTATTATATTTATTAAGCGCCCACACACGCCGCAAGGCTGATTATCAATCATTAGATAGCGATGGCTAGTAAGATTATATAAGTTGCAGCAACGGCACAAACCCACGCGGGATTTTCTATTCGAACCTGAAGATCGGTTGTTTTTTGCCCCCAAAACTGCAGCGTGGGAGATATTATTTTAATCCATCCCAGGTTTCATACCCTGGCCTGATTTATAAGTTGAAAAAAGGAGATTTGAAGAAAATAATAATTTCAAGACGCCCCTTGGGTTAAAAAAGGGAGTGAATGAAGGCAATGAAGTTGAGATCCGAGAAAAAAATATACACAGTACTGTATACAAGTGTATATTAAAAAGTAAAAAAAAAAGTTAGAGAGAGCTCTGACCGCGTACAGTAGAGAGAGTATGAATCATCAAAAGCTTAATCGTCAAAAGAATGGCGAACCATTCCTTGGGGTCGGCTCAACGAGCTCTCCAAACAGAATGCTTCCGTTTCGGGAAATGGAGCATTCCAGACAAACCTTACCACATTACTGGGTGCTTGTTTTTTTTTTTTGTTTTTTTTCTAACGAGTAGCAACTTTGTAAACTTATTGCGGGTATCTTGTCCCTTAACTTAGCTATCTCCCATCTCATCGAGATTATATCTGTACCGTGCTAGTGAACTGATCAATGGATCGAGAACAGGGTCTTTTCTCAGGGCTTTGTTGCCCTTTCAAAAAAAAAAATAATTAAAAAAAGAGAGAGGAAAAAGTACATATACAATAGGTACTGTAGCAATCGCAATCGAGAAAGATCGTAACCCTGAGACTGGGGCGGGAAGATATCGATTCGGCCTATGAACAGGCACAGTGTAGGGTAGGGCCCCCCGCGGATCAAAAAAATTTTACAATGACTGAAACACCCACGACCAAACTCCGAATTACGCCACTTTGCTTGAAAGATCTTGGACAAGTTGACGCGCACGCCTATATTAAATGAGCAATGTGTTAGTCAAACCCGCAGCTCTGCCTTGGGCTTCGTTTGTTCGAGGTTGATTTTGACTCAGGTGGTTGAGATTTATTACCCAATGTCTCGGTCGGCTATCACCTCTTAGTGTATAAAACTGAGGCATCAAAAGTAAAGAAACAGAAAAAAAAAATTATTAGAAAAAGCGGCGCATGTGGGATATCTCGCCTCCCTCTCTTTAACAAAAAATTTGACGCTGGAATTGATTTAAACTCGGAAAAAAGAATTTCCAAAACCTTACCTACTGTACTGTACTGCAGTAAACGCTCTGAACTATTCAGAAAAAAATTGCCCAAATAATATACATGGATTTGGTATACATTATTTTTTTTCTTCCCCCAAAGGAAATACGATCGATTCCAGTTTGGTGGCTGATCCCCCTTTGGTCTCTCTCTTTCCAATAGCAGTGTAGAAGGGGAAAAGAAAAATCCCCCGAAAGTATAAACAACCGTGTATTTCCTCCCTCTTTTTTTTTTTTAAGCGCCATATTTATTTATTTTTCTAGTGACTCCTGTTCTTTGCTGAGTACAGTACAACAGCGCAGGCACTAATGATTGAGAGCGATTTGGCATTGTCAGCGGTGGGATCGGTTTCAGTGCGGACCACTGCTGCGTTAAACTCCTCCACCCGCAAGCAGCAGCAGCAGCAGCAGCAAGCACCAAAACATAATAACGCCAAATATCAGTTCTCCACGAGCTTTTCCCAAAACATCAAATTGGGCAAATCAAAATCGTCTCTTAGCAAATCATCATCCATGAATAATTTCAAAACTGATGGAAAAGACCAGTCGCTAAGTCGGCGTGACAGCATCAGTAGCATCGCAAGCGGAGCGTCATCAATAAAATCAACAGCATCGCGTTTTTCATCTAAATTATTACAAGGGGCACCTGAACCACAACAACAACAACAATACAAGCAGGAGAAGCAGCCTCCGGCGGTGCCGGCGAGGGCGCGAGCGACGGGGCAGGCGTTATCACCCGAGCGAAGGAGCTTGGCTCAGCGAAAAGAACATATGCGGCATGCAAGACAAATGCAATGTCGATCGTTGCCAGAACAAGAGGAGGACTCGTCTCCTCCCTCTAGCGTCTATTCTGGCGGCGGGGCGCGCGCTAGCGGTGAACAAAGTGCCAACGGCGACGTTCAAAGCACAGAGTTCATAAGCAAGACATTTTCCCCTTCTTCCTCACAACAATCGCTTTCTTCATTAATGCTCCAACAGTCGACTTCACGTCGACCAGTCATCATTACTAGTGACGCTACTTCCATCAGCAGTGGCAAGTCGTCATCTGCGGCCACTGCAATCAGCGCCAAATCTTCTTCAACTGCTACTGGTTCCAGTACCAAACGAGACCGGTTCTGGCGGTTTCGAAGAAAACCCCCGGCCATGATGGTGAGCAGCCAAGACCACGAACTACAAATCAACCAAGCTAATAATGATAATACCCCCACCGACATGATGTTTAACGACACTTATTCACTGCCGCCAAACAGTCCTATTTATAATACCGCACCAACCCGACCGCCGCCAATGGAGGGGATTTACCCAGTGTTTGGCCTTCCGTTGGAACAGGCAATCAAGTTCAACACGCCGTTCGAATCCACCGACATTTTTGCACGCTCCGACTCGGTTGAACAAGACATTTGCGATCTGGAGTACCAAAAGTACGTGCCAAAGATTGTATTAAAATGTATAAAGTTTATTGTACAAAACGGTCTCGACGAACAAGGGTTGTATCGAATCAGCGGGTCCACGCAGGACGTCAAGGCATTGCAACGCCGATTTATGATGGGTAAGTTATTAACCTTTTTCTATCTACTATTCTCCACTGTTGAACTATGGAAGAAAGAAAAAAAAATTGTGCTCAGGCGGGACTATTACGTTGTTTTGGCTAGCCGGTCCCGCTTTTTTTTTTTTAATTTTTCTCTATTTGCGGTGCGGGTTTGGTAACGTGAAAAATTTCTGCAGTGAGAGTGAGGAGAGTGCGAACCCCTTGATTTTTTTTCTTCCTTCCTTTTTGAAAAGAACAAGAAAAAAGAAAAAAAAGAAGTGGTTGCTGTTCAAAAAAGAAACTAACGCATTGAATTATAGAAGGTCCGACGTTTGATTTAGATCCCAATTATGACGAATTGCATACTGTCACATCGGTGTTCAAAAGCTATCTGCGAGAATTGCCCGATGATTTGGTGACTATTTCTCGGCATCAATTCCTGGCCTATGATCCGCAACAAATGCTGCAAAACGAGGAACTGCCCTATTCGTCGGTACCTGTCCAGGTGCTGCAGGAAGAATTGGTCAAGCTACCGTTTTGCAGCTTTGCTCTGCTGCATGTGCTGATTCGGCACTTTGCCAAAGTGGTGGCACACGAGGACGAGAACCGAATGTCATTGTCTAATCTGGCTGTCGTGTTTGCCCCAACTCTGCGAATGAACAAGCTATTGTTTATGGCGTTGGTGTCTCGAGGCGATTTGCTATGGCGTGACTTGCATCCAACCACCCCGAAACCAGCTTCTGATCCGACTTTTAACAGTGTCTCGCCGTATTCAAACGGAAATTTCCAGTCGCCGCAATATCAGCAACAGCAGCAGCAGCAGCAGCAACACCTACAGTATCAAACGCCACAGCAACGACAGCATGATTTGTATGGTGAGTTTGATTTTTACCAAACCGATCACAAACCTCAATACTCCATGAGCAGTTTTAGCAGCGCGCCTCAACCAGGGCGTGGAGGTGGTAATGGTGGGCCAATTGGCATGGGGATCAGCTCGGTCCAAAACCTGGACAAATTCAATGGATCGCTGTCGTCGTCAATCTCCACCCGGTCTTTACGATCATTGGATTCGTCGCCGGAAACGATAATGACCGAACCCGAGTTTGAATCGTCCTATGACCAACAAACTATTGCATCAATCTCACAGCAGCAGCCGTATCTCAACCAGCCGTTGCCAAAGCCCCGAAAGTTTCGAAAATCGCCACGTGCCTTGTTCTTGAAACCAGTTCCTTCTCACGGATCGTTTTCGGCCTCGGCACCAGCGACTCCAGCTACCCCGACGCATTTCCCCACCACACCAACGCATTTGCATCCTCATTTTTCATAAACACCCTCTGTTCTTTTTTTTTTTTTTTTTTACTGTAATAATATTATCTTTCCCTATTTTTTTTATCCTTTTCGCGTAGCGCAAAACTATTAATTACAGTTGTAATCACCCTTAGAGACTGATGGAGGTGGGGTACCCCAATTGCTTGGCTCAGGGCCCATTTCCAGCTCCAAGTGACCACCCTCAGTAAAGAAGGAGTGAGTCAACCAGGCCTTGTCGTACTTTTTCCCGTCCAGCTTGGCAGATTGAATATACCGGTTCTTTAGCGAGTAGTTTGGTGCGGAGATGGTAGCCTCGCCCACCTTGGTCTCGGTGAAGAATGGCGAGGTGATGAAATACACATCTTGTCCGGCGTTTGGATACAACCCAATCATGTTGAACACGACAAACGATGACATTGCGCCGCTATCATCGTTATCTGGCAACCCGGCAAACGTGGTGTTGAACTCGTGTGGGATAAACTCTCGCATTCGGTCAGCGGCAATCGACGTGTTGTGCATGTAATGACCAATAAACGTGTTTAACCAGCCAATCTCATCACCCACATCTTGCAACCCCTTGTGGAAAAAAGTGTCGAGACGTGGCCAAACCTCATCCTCGCCAATCAAATCAAACAAGGAAGCATAGTCATGAGCCATAAGCAGAGAGTAGCAGTATGGAGAAGCTTCGTAAAACTCGCCACCACCGGCGTTCAAATAACACTGGCCAAACTCAAACGCGGGGGAACAGTGACGTGGGTCAGTGTACCCCCAAGTCCCGTTTGCGTACTTTGGTTGGATATACCCCTTGAACCCTTCCGATTCTGTCTCATTGTTCCACAAGTTTCGCCAGTTGTGAGACCGCTCCAGGTACTTTTTGCACGACTTTTTGTCGCCCAACCCCTTGGCAACTTGGGAGATGCAAAAGTCATTGTACGCGTACTCAACAGTTCGCGACGCGCTTCGGGTTTGCAACCCGCTACCCAAAATATCGTAATCCTCGGCTGGGATATAGTGCAGATCGTGCCATGACTGGATACCGCCTCGGCCACCCACATCCCAGTCTGGTGGTTCCTGCTCGGCATCCTTCACGATCGCCTTGAAAAGCTCTTGCCATGGGAGCTCGTCCTTGCCGACACCCTTGAGGTAGGCATCGGCAATCACGTTATCCGCGTTGGACCCGCCTTGCGTCCAACCTTGGCAGGTAGACATTCGGCAGTCTGGCAACCACCCATCATGCTTTTGCACATCTAGCAAGGACCGGAGCATCTCAATGTTGGCCTCAGGGTTGATCACAGAGTAGAGCGGGAAGCTGGTTCGGAACCCGTCCCAAATGCAGTAAAACGAGTCAAAAGTTGGTTCGTCAGACTCCCAGCGTGGGTTCTCCCCGGTAATATTCTGTGGGTTGACAACGGACCGGTATAATGAAGTGTAGAACAAAGTCATTTCCGTGTCATTGTCAGTCTTGATGTGCATCGTGTTCAAATGCTCGTTCCACAATTGAACAGACTGTTTGTGGATATCCTCAAACGATGAGTCGCCAACCTCTTCCTTCAAGTTTGCACACGCCTGGTCGGTGGAAATATAAGACAGCCCCATGTTCATGTTCACCTCCTTTTTGTCAAACTTGAACAGCAACCCGGCTGGTGGGGAAACCTCGTACTGTCCATTGTCAGTAATGTTGATAAACTTGCCGTCCCCAACCCGCTGGTGGTAGTACATTTTCTGGTCCACGTAATCGTCAAACTTGGCGCAAAAGAACATGTCGTATGTTCCCTTGCCAAACGACGGGATAAACGTGCCCCCGCCAATCACCTTGTTATCTTCAACCTTCAAAAACCCGCCATCTCTGCTTTGCTGGAGGTCAGTCAGTTCAAGGTTTAAAATCGAGTCGGTGCCGTTAAAAGTATACTTGTGGGTGGCGGTCCGCCGGGTGGATGTCAGCTCGGCCTTGGCAAATGGCAGCTCAATGCTGAAATAACCTGGTGAGGCGGTTGGGTTCGTGATATTCACGGTCCGGTTCTCCCGGGTCACAAAACAATTCTCCAGCTTGCCGTCTTTACAGTTCATTGGCATGATTGGGAACACACCTAGCGAAGACGAGCCGCCAGTGCCATCATCGTGCATCTGCGACAACCCAAAGATTGCCCCTTCATCGCTATTGTACCCGCCTTGGTTGTTGCCCCCTGCAGAGTCGGCACCTGGCTTGGCCATGCCAAACGGTACCGTGGCTCCAGGGAAAACATGGCCCTTGCCTGAAGTGCCAATCATTGGATCAACGTATTTTGCATAGTCGGTCAGCGCCGCGCTCGCCACCGCCGCTAAACATGTCAATGGTAGCAAGTGTGATACCATCCTGTCTATCTTGTTGAGCTTAGTTTTTTTTTTTAAAAAAAAGGGAAGCTCAAGGGTATTTATAATGTTAATTGTATTTCACCGGCATGAGGTCATTCCGCTGGGGTTACAGTAAAAGTTGTTGTTTTCCCACTTTTTTCCTTTCTCCCCCCTCCCCCATGTCTTTTCGCCCCGCCGCATCCGATCGGCGCGTGCGTCAGTCTCAAGGATGTCGATCATGCACTTTTAAGCGCTACTCGGGTAATTTTCTATCCCAATGGGTGATTTTTTTGGGCTCCCTCTGCCGTGTACAGTACATATATACAGAAGTATGGGTTTGTTGAGGTGCGCAGAACCCCCGCCGCCATCCCATTGCCCTGGGATATCTCGGTGATACCGGAATCCAAAGCCGGCAATATCTTTGCCGTGCTGTAATGTGGGGGCGGGGGACACTCCACAATCCCGTTCCGACAACCGGGTTGCTGCAGGTCCATCATATAGAACAACAGGGCAACCCTAGGGTCCGCATACGCCGCTTTTTGCGATTTGCTAACCACTTTCTTCGTTTTGAGTTTATTGTAATTGTAGGGGCAAGTCATGAACAGCAACAGACGGAACAGCTTTCTCAACACCCAACAACTCCTCAAACGGCTCGATTTACCACGCAGCGGGTTTTGTAGATCCCATCTGGTACATAAAAAAAAAAAGCACAACAGACCAGCCATTCCAGAAAATTAAATATTATTTATGTATATAACAGGTAGTTTAAAATTTTTTTCGTTCATGCGCCGCATTTTGTGCGGCTCCAAATACTAATACACGGGGTACAAAACTGGATTTCCAAAAAAATATGGTAGTTTTTCACAGGCTTTGGTGGTCCAACGGTACGATTTCTCGTTCGGGTTGGTGAGTCAATCAAAACCCAGTCGTTGCAACACAGCGAAGAACCTCGAGGAGACCCGGGTTCGACTCCCGGCCAGAGCCTCTGTTTTTTTGCTATCCAAACATTCATATTTTTTTTGATAACGGTAGCAGTATTATGTCTATTGGACATGTCCAATATGGGGTATCCCAGATCGCAGGGGGTATTTTTGTTTTTAACTGAGACAGATAAAATTGTTTGAGAACGGAAGAAAAGAGTGGTTGGTAGGAAAGAAAGAAAGAATAGGGACAAGGAAGGCAAGGAAAAATTTTTTCTTCCCTTTGATAAACAAGTAAAATTTTTGGACCAGACCTAATATCGAAGCGTGCTCCGCGCGGCACTGTCTAACACAAACCCCGTTGCTAAAATTTGCCCGACTATGTACAGCAGCGAAAAGTGACTGTTTTATTTGTTGGTGTCTAGTACATATTTGTTCAAATCGAGCTCGCCCAGTATGCACCGAGGAGGCGCCTCTTCCTCTTTGGCGCTATCGTAGTTGTCCCGTATCTGGTACACAAACGTCTCGTTGTTAGGCTCCTCCATAGCAAGGTAATCGTCCAGGCTCGCAATAAACTCGCAAATCCCTGGGTCTTGGACCGGTTCCGGGATCCCACTCGCTGCGGCGTAGTACATTTGGTTGGCATGGTCCTGTTGGGTCCGGTTGAACTTGTCGGTATTCACAATCTCAAGGTCCATCTCCCGTAGCTTGGCGTTGATGTGATTCATCTCCGTCGTCACGTGCCGATTTCGCGAATTGGTTTGTTGTACCAACTGCTCATTATCCATGTGGGTTTTCCGCACGTCCTTAGCCAACCCATCAAGCGTATCCTGTACGTTTTGATGACTTTTTGACGAGTAGACCACCTTTGCAGTACACTGCTGAGCGGAAATAGACCCTAGCAGTTTGTTGTACTCCAAACTCGCCGCGTCGGAAAGCTCACCTAGTCGATCATCCATTCTCCCGGCAAGATCCATGCCCTGGATCCCTTTGGAGATGGTCGTTTGTTGGTGGTGAGTATACCGGCGAACCGCGCTGGCAATTGCGTTTATCAAATCCACCTCGTTGGTTGCACTTGCAGCCTGGTCACGCTTCACTGTTGCTTCCAGCTCCTGCATCTGCCGTCTCATCAAATGCCATTCTGTATCGTACCGTTGAAGCGCCTGCATTAGCTTTGTGACGCACAAAACCTGAAAATCCCACCCTCGTTGCATCTTACCCCCAGACTCGAACAATGATGTAATCTCCTTCTTTAACAAGGGGATGACCTTGTCCATACTCTGGTTCTCCTTCAGCGTGGTCAACCACGGATCAAGCCACTTGCTTGTCAAACTCTCCATAGTTTCCTGCGCCTGGCACTGTTTGGACGCAACCTCGGATAAAAAGTCCTCTGCCCCGCCCATCATAATCTGAGTGTTTTCACAAACCCGGGTCTTTAGCTTCGTCAACGCGGCGACCGCATTTGCTCCTTCTTGAGTCTTGACCCCCACCAGCACCTTGTTTGACTCCAGCTCGCATTGGCACCAGAGCAGCTCATCGCGAACCGCAGCCGCCTGCTTCTGCTCCTCTTCCAATAACTCTTCAAGTCTATCGGCTTTGGCTTCCACCGCAGTCTTTTGCTCGCATAGATACTCGACCTTGGTATGAAGCTCGTCAATCACCCTCTCCGAATCGGTATTCTGGTCCCGGAGTTTGGTAGTCTCCGACTCTAGCTGCTTGACACGCACAGCCTGGGTCTCCAACTCCATACCAAAACTCTCTGTCTTTCCTACTAGCTCGTCATATGCCTCCTGTTTTAGAAACACCCCGGATTGCTCACGTGCCGATGTCAACTCCGACTGCAACCGGTTAATCTCCCCAACCAAATCCTGCAAATGAGCGTGTTTGGTCTTGGTTTCATTAGCCCGAGGCAGATTCTTGATGTTTCGAGCTCGACAAGCATACTCCAGCGTTGTTGCGGTTTCATCCACCGCGGATTTGACCGGGGTGATTGTAGCAATGATCCATGTTTTGCCTCCCATCAACGAGTCGCGAAGGATCCGGGTCAGTTTGGACTCTCGATACGGCACATGCGGGCTTTGATCAACCAACGCGGTAATCACCTTGCCCAAAGACAGCAAACTCTGGTTGATGCTACCAGCCTCACGACTCATCCGCCAATTTCGATTAGACCCAGACTTTGACGCGTTCTCCGACCCGGCCAAATCCACCAGGTTTAGCTTGCCCGTCTTGACAATCTGCTGGCCATTTTCAATCGTGGTGGTGGTGAGGGTGATGCTAAACACCGCGTGTGACCGGCTGGACGCGTGGTTGAGGTTTGTCGCGGCGGTTTCGCGCCGCATCACCCCATTACGTAACACCTCCAGCGCCGAATCAAAGTTTTGTAGATAAACCTCCTCCGCGCCAACCAACTTGGCTCCATCTGGTGTGTCATACAACTTGATTAGTTCCTCACTGCCGATTAAATCACGCAGCTCCTCGTTGTAAAGCTCGACAAACGAGGCTTTGATAGCAGTGTCTCCTTGGAGGTTGAATAGATCGTGTAGTATACGCGGGACCACTCCCAGCTGGTCATCCTCACCTGTCATTGTATATGTTTTGCCAGTACCCGTCTGCCCGTACGCGAAAATCGTGCAGTTGAACCCATTCACTAGCTCGTCAATACACCCGCGGACATGTTCGTAAACCATGAATTGATTAGCCCCGGCGCCTAGGACCTGATCATAGCAATAGCGTTTAGTCGCCGAATGGGTCGTCATGACCACCTCGTTGCCCTGTGTTTTTACCGCCACCGGCGCGTTCTCTGCCACTTCCCTAGCGTTTCTAGCTCGGCATCGCACCAACACTTTCACTCCATTTGGCATATTAAGCTAGTTTCTTTCAAAACTTTAATGGGTTGGTAGAAGGAGGGAGAGAAAAAAAAGATTAGGCAACAATTAGGGGTCCCAACCTGCCAAAACAGGAAGGCGCACGATATTGGACAGGTATATAAACCAGCGTTGTTCCTAACGACTCTCTTGATTTCTTAACTTCACTTTTCTCTCTCTCTATATTAAACAATGCAAATTAAGGACGCTAATAACAAGGAGAACGGCACCACCAAGCGTGATTTTGGAGCTGGGGTCGAGTGCAACAAGTACACAATGGGGTTGATCAATTTCCATGTATTGTTCCCTGAGCATGTGTCGGATGGACAAATTGACCAGCTTCGAACCTCATTAATGAGAAGCGCCTTTATCCACACCTGGGTGGCAGTTGGCCAGCTAAATGGCCAACCGTGCCAAGCCATGGGCTTGGAAATCAACATTGAGGGACCGTTTGAGTCCAACAAGCCTAGCTGGGATTTGCGAGGGCCAAAATCCAAGCAAACCACTCTGGAAGGTCTAGGACCTGATTATAACATTGTGGAGTTATTCCAGCTTTTGGCCTGTATCAAAACCCATATCCCGCATCCAGCCGGCATTGACATTGACTTTTTGTCTGCATTTCGCCACATTGAGCCAAAGGTGTTTAACATTATAGGCGAGTTTTTTATGGAACAACTGAGCATTTTGGCCAGTTGATGTATTTTGATATATAAAAAGTAGGCATTACTAAATAATAAGACCTGGTGACCAGAATTGGTAACTGGAGCGTGCGTGCGGCGCGCTCCCAACCTGCCAAAAAAAAAACCCACAGCAACCCCACAACAACGAGTTTTTTTTATATATATATTGACCTTCACAACACAATGGACAGAGTTGATAAAGAGGACACGTTTCTTGAAGGGCTGAAGGATGGGTCTGCGCCTGATAGCGTGGAGACCAATGCTCGATACGCTGCCTACTTGGCCCGAGGCAAGACATTTCTGCATACTACCCATCGGTACGTTGCCTACACTAGCGATATTGGCGAATCCTTTCGCCCTCTGGTCTCACCAAAATTTGTCACTGCCGCGTATGGAACCTCGTGGGTGTACCTGATTGGCGACGTGGCGTATGAATCGTGGAAAGCCAAGCTTCAACAACGAGGGTTGTATAAACCGGGAATGCAGCCATGGCACACTCCACCCATCCCTGATGCAAAAGAACAAGCTGAGATTAGTGCGAATGCGCCGGATTGGCGGTTGGTCGCGGTGAAGCGGGCCTTGTTTCAGTCTATTGCGTCCATGGGGCTGCCCGCGTTGACAATTCATACTACAGTACGGCTAGCTACCAAAGCAATGCGAAAGGTCAAACACCCTCGACTCAAGGCGTATGGTCCAGTGGGGCTCGGTCTATCAATTGTCCCTGCCCTACCCTTCATCTTTGACGAGCCGGTCGAGCATGCCTTGGACTATGCCGAGGCTACATTATTAACCGCAATGCGGCAAATGTAAAATTAAGCGCGATCCCGGACATCATGGCTCGTTTTTGCCGCCGCGGGAAAATGTTTAGTTTTAAAAAGAATAGCGCAAACACCCCAAAAAACATGCCAATTAGAACCCCTACTAGATCGTCCAGGTAGTCTCCACCCAATGCGTTTGCAGTGTCAGGGTCCTGAACCCCATTTTCAATCCATTCCTCCTCCATGTCAGTATTCCCGTTGGACCCGTGGATCTGGTCAAACTGCTGACGAAGCTGGGCTATATCGTCATCGCTAAACCCAGTAGCCCGTAACCGATCAAACCCGCGTAGTTCGGGCAACGTGCTTCGTGCGTTGACCCGACTGTCCATATCATTCTCCTGCTCAAGCTCCTGTGGCGTCAGAATATCCCCTATTGAGCAGTGAATATACACCCTTTCGTTATCCTTGACCACATCTTTGATTAGATCGGTATCGCTATTCAACACTTTACCCGCGTGGATCAATCTTAACCGCCGGTTTGTTGCTGTACCTCCAACTTGCTGGCGAATTTTGGCTCGCAGTTCCTGAACATTTGCAAACAACCCTTGAAGCGTAAGGTCCGGCGTGTCATCGCTGAACTTGATTAAAAAGGTCACAGACGTTTGTTTACCTTTTGATGTTGCTGCGGTAGCCATTAGTCCATATCTGACTCTCTCGCTGTTTTATATTTCGTGGTGTCTGGTGGCCAACCCTCCCACCCCCAGTCACACCCAAAAACAAACATCCCATTCTCAGATTTACCCGCACGCCGCTCCTTCGGCTTGGTTGGGCCTATTTAAGCAGATAAATTTTCCCATCCTTCTTTCTCTTCTTTTTTTTTTTTTTTTCTCTTCGTGCGGCACCCATAGCAATTCCGTGTTGCTTGTCTTTTACATCGAAAGAACTATACTAAAAGAACAAGCGTCGTGCTAAGTCCGGGGAGAGTAGAATTTTGATCATCTTAGCGTTCATTGGTTATTCATATAGAGTATTCCTAGGACCGGTGGATCATACATCTTTTTCTTTTTAATTTTTTTTGAATTTTTCAAAATTTTTTTTTCGTCTAGATCTAAGTAATAATCTATTGAATCGATCGGAAGAAATCCATGCAACCAGTAAAGACCACCAGCAGGATACCACCACCTGGACCCAGTCGTAGCACTTTTGGTAGGAAACCCTTGTATAGAGCAGCAAACCCTTCCTCTCGGAACACAGTGACCACAGATGGCAAGGTCCAGTTATACTTTGGAACCACGCCAGCGACTCGGTTGGTGTTTTGGATTCGAGACTTGACCACATCAAATGGTGTGTTTAGCATTGTACCAAACGTACCACCAATGGACCCGCCAATCAAATCATTCACAACCTTTGCCTTTTTATTTTCTGCTTCTGGGAGCATTTCCCGAACCTTGAAGATGATACCAAAATAACCCGCGTTCCATGAAATGTGACGCCATAGAGTCGCTTCCAGCCCATTGTACATTGCCAACACACCCTCACGTTGAATAGTCTTGGTGATTACATCGATCATACCCTTGTATTGAGAGGATTTGTCCTGCAGACGAATCTTGACCAGCTCAAATGGCACCACCACGAACGATTCAGTGGCACCAGCCGTGGCACCGGTTAGAATAGACAATGGCTGGTTCATGCTGCTCATGCCAAACGCGTTTCGGTAAACCTTCCCCCATTCGTCGTTGGCAGCAAATTTGGTGGCCCTATATTTTCGTGTTAGTACCTCGCACAACCCCGCACTTTTTTTTTTTTTTTTTCCCTCTCAAACTTACCGCTTTGGTGCCTCCATAAGAATTGGAGCAGTGATACCTCTGTACAGTCGAGATGCGCTATTTATTGGTTAGTAAGTGGCGGTGTAAGAAAAACATACCCCTCGTTCTTGACAATCTTCTTTAGGCAGTCAAACATGCCGGTGTACTCCGCGTTGGCGCCAGTGCCCACTTGCAACTGAACTCGAGTCTTCACCACGTCAAGTGGGTACATTACGAGAATTTCAGAAACCCCGGCAATCGCACCAGACGCGAATTGATAGATGAACGGCAATGCTTATTTTTAGTTAGTCTTGATTCCGTTTATAGCTTACTCACGCTTTTCGGCAGGCGCAGACATTATTTTTGATATCCTCCAATGGAATGAAAAGAAAAGTGGTGTCAAGAAAAAAAAGAGAGAGAAACTTAAGGAGAGGGTTCTGTAGCGCCATATAATAAAAAAAAAAACTCCCAGTACTTTTTTTTTTTTTTTTTTTTTCCCTTTCCCGTTTATTATCTACAGCCAACGAGCCGGCGGCAGTTCCAGTGTTGTGCGCTAATTTCAATCGGCAAACAAAACTTAAAATGCGTTGTAAAATTGGCGCACATCCTCGGAAACTCGAACTAGATGCGGAGAAAAATTCAAAACCTGGAGCGATTCGGCGCTAACGGCCCGTGATAGGGCAACGTACACCTGACCCATTTCAAACGAGCTGCCTAGTTCCACAATCACGCTTTCCAGGGTCTGTCCCTGGGATTTGTGGATGGAAATGGCCCAGGAATGGATAAACGGCAGTTGGCTCCGTCCACCCCGTTTTTTGCCGTGCTCGTCGGTCAATTCTCGCTCAGCAGGTTGCACCAGATGGTACGTTTGGCCAAACTCCACAATCGGCCAGAATACGTTCATATTTAGTGGGTTTGCGTCGACATTTTGTTGAGATTTGAATGTGGCCAAGCATTGTCCATGGATCTTGCGAAACTCCGTTAGTGCGTCGCCGCCTGGAATAGTTGGATCGTTCCTGAACCGCGCCGGGGTCAACAAAGTAGGCTCTTCAAATATCTTGCCATACTTTTCAAACACTTGAGGCCATGTGGCCGACCTTTTGTACAATTTCGTGTAGATATCAATCGTGGCAAACCCTACCACTCGACCCCGTGTGCCATTCACCAGCCCCAGCTCCTCAGAGTTTTTTGTATGCATGACTTGAGTTTCCTTTTTCAACACCAGCTCAGATGGTTCCGCAAACATGCCGTTCAAAACTTTACTAGGGTCACTTCGTTCCTGTGGCGTCCCGTCGAGAATTGCATCTACCGCCTTGTAAACAACTTGGACGCCTTTTAAATCATTTAGCCGTTTGAAATTGGCCGAGCTGACTTGGTGTTTTAGCGGGAATAATCGCGACGGTTCCAACCCGTTTTTCCACTCAATCGGACGCGATAGGCCTTTGAAATCATCCACGTATTGGCTAATATCCCCGGTTCGCAACGCGTTCAACATATTCACCAGCTTTTGGTCACCCTGCTGTCGAAACACCGTGTTTAGGTTAAACTTTTCCTGCACCACTTGATTCCAACACTTGGCATCAAAGCAAAACAATGCTTTTTTACCCTTTTCCGGTACAGGCGGTAGTTGGTAGAAATCCCCGGTTAAAATCAGTTGGATGCCACCAAATGGGGCGCGTGGGTCGTATCCAAACGCCTTGGCAAGGGCATTCAGCTTGTCAAACAGCTCTCCGTCCAGCATGGACACCTCGTCCACAATCAACACTCTGGTTCGTTTCCACGAGTTGCGTTTCTGCGGGGCCCGTCTAATCCTCTCAACCAGTTTATCTGCAGGATCCAAACCCAACCCAATCCCGGCCCATTTGTGCACCGTGCCACCGCCAATATTAAGCGCCGCCAGCCCAGTGGTCGCGCACACCGCAACCGCCTCTTCCCGAAACCTTGACCGCATCAGCTCGATAATCGACCGTAGCAGCACCGATTTGCCTGTCCCCGCTGCACCGGTGAAAAACAGACTCTTGCCCGATTCTGCTGCAAACAACACTTTTTGTTGCTCGCGCGACAACACCATGCGTTTTTGCTTGTTATAATTAGGCTCCCATTCCGGGTTGTATTTGATCTGTGGTTCGGGCTCGTACTTGGCCGCTTTCGTCCTGGCAATCATGTTGAACGAGCTGCTACGTTTGTTCCCACTACTCCCACTGCTGCTCTCCCTCAATGCGACTCGCGGCCTGGGCGCTTCATCCTCAAACCCATCGCTATCCGTCTCATCACCCCCATTTTCATCGTCAAACCCTTTACTTGACCACGTGAGTTTGGACATTGTAGAAGGTTTGGAACTAGCCTTGACCACATGTTTTGTATCCGCCTTGGGTTTGAAATGGCCCTGTTTGCTTTGGTTATACGCGCTATCAGCGCGTTGGAACATTGACATGCTAACAAAGCTTATGTGTCGGGAGGAAAGAAAAAAAAAAAATCGCGTCTTTTTTTTTGCGACTTTTTCCTCCCCTTCTTACTAACTTATTAATAAAAAATAAAAAATAAAAAATGCAGGAATCTATTTTACAGGCGGGAGTTGGTTGTGATGCCAAAACCCTTGGTTAAAAAACTTCATACGGCCAAGCCTTATATACCAACCGCGCCACTGATCAGTAGGGATTTTGTGACGTTTTGCGATTCGAAGCGCCAGCGCTAACCGCGCTTTGGAGCCTCTCCCATCGGTTTTGGCACGCGCCAAAACCCCTTCTACAAGCGCGGTTGCCGCTTTGGCGCCCAGCCTAGCACCCCGTTGGTCGATTTTGTACATTGTTTTGGTAAAATATCGTATACTCTGCGAGGCGTTTAGAAGCGGCGATCGGCCAAACTCTACCGCTAGTTTCCGCAGCAGCGTAACTGGAATTTCAATGTTCTGTCTCTCCAACCAGTTGGCCAAATATGCACAGGCAACTGGGTGCGAAACAATGCAGCGTGATAAAAATTTGTTGTATGCAGAGTGTGGAATGTCCTGGCAGCGGGAAAACACTTTTGCTACCAGGTCCAGTTTTTGTCGTTGTAGTAGTAATGCAATGAGTTGGATCGTGATCCATTCCGAACCAGTGCGTTTGGTGAATAGTTCAATAAAGGTTAGTGCTTGCTCCTCGTTCATCCCTAATAGAGGACTATACAGTTCCACCGCTATTGGATGCGCCAATGTGGCCGATTTTTCCTCCAACGACTTCATTGACGTTAGCAAAACCTGCAGGTCCTGCTCACCAGCAAGGTTGCGATTGATGACCCGCGACATGTACAAGTTGATAAACTGTCGAACCCCGGAGGCGTCAATCATTGGCGACAGCACAAACTTGATTTGCTCTATACGGGGCCGTTCAAGAATCGCCGTGACCATTGCGTTTTGCAGATTCCAGCTTGGTTTTAGCTGTGAAGCTTCAATGCCGTGAAATAGGGTCCAAAGAACCCGCCCGGGGATTTTGGTAAAATCCCATCGATGCAAGGTCCGTTCCAAAGCCTTGGTGGAAAGCCGGGTGGGTATAATCTGCAGCACTCTTCTCATCATTGTCGTATCCACATCTTGGTTGTCGATATATGGCTGTTGCCCCAGGTTTTTCAAATGCTTGCCTCGTTTGGCCCACGCAAAGCTTTCAAACGCCCGCGATAGGGAACGGATGCTAAAATGGCCGTTACCAATTTTGATAATCGTGCTGGCGGTGATTGTCTCGCGAAGATCAAGCGCCTTGTTGAGAAACGCATTGACAACCTCATCATCCGGGATCTTTTGCGCGTTCAACAGCTCCACCCATGGGTTGAGCTGTTTCCGGTCGTGGATCCGCTCCAACACGTCAAGAAAAATCTGCCGGTCCGTGACTGGTATGCGCCGTTTGACTAGAAACTTTACCAGCTTTGGTATGCTAGAAATGTCGAGACGTCGTATAAGCGCTGACAACGCATGCTCCTGTTGGATTAGAGCCTGGAACCGCGGATCCACGTTTTGTATCAGCTCGGGAAGATTCTGCGCGGCAGAGACGGTCTGGAGCCATATTGACCTGTGTTTGGATTCTCGAAATCGTAGCTTTTCGCCGCGAATCTGCCGATCCAACACCATCTTCACGTCGTCAACCATGCTCAAATCCTCCCCAACTTCCTGTAGCAATTGCCTCGCCAATGATCCCTGTCCGCATTTGTACATTTCGCACAGCAAATCGCCAACCACCACGTCCTTCCCATAATCTTCCAATCCCGGGATCATCTTGCCAAACGTGTCGACCATTTCATTCAACGGCAATTGTATTAGTCCCTCCGCGGTCTGAGCGTACTTTCCTTTCTTGTACCGACTCATCAGAACCCACCGCCTCGACTCTTGCGAGTAGAACCTTCTGCTGCCCCACCTCCTACAGAGCGCTCTTCTGAGCAGCAGCATCCTTGATTAGTCTATTATTTTTCTTTTTTACGGCGGGATATAAATTTTTTTTGGAGGGGAGCTTATTTTTTTTTTTGGAATTTTTCACATTTTTTTCGTCCAGGTTAATATTACGTAATCCAGATTTCTTCTACTCTTCAAAATCCGACAAATCGTCATCTGCAGCTGTGGTGGTGGTGCTTGCAGCGGCGCCGCCACCTTCACCACTACCACCTCCGCCAGTGCTCTTTTCCGGTGCTTTAACCTGCACAGCCTCACAAGCGTCAATCCAATCGCTATACACATCCACCGGGTCAGAAAGCGCTAAATTGTTAGTATTTGAAAAAAAAAAGAATGATTGGGAAGATGGGACATACCATTGATTGTTGCTTGAAACTTTTGACCACACACCTTGCACGAAAGATTCCCCACGCCGGCCTTTTTATCCATCGAACATATCACCGAGTTTTCGTGATTGCAAAACAAACATGAAAAGGTAGTATCCAGTGTCTGCTTGGTCCGTTTGCCCGGACCTCTAGAGCTCTTTTTTCTTTTACCCTGTTTATTTATTAGCTAAAAAGTCATCTTCTCAAGCGCTTATCCGTACCATATTTTCCTTCAAGGTCTTGAAAGTCAAAGTGAGGAAAGAAAAACGAGCGGGAAAAATAATCGCAGCTGGGATGTTAGTTAACCGGGTGGTGCGCCGCGCGGGCGAAGGAAGAAAAAAAAAATGTTCAGGTGAAAAAAAAAAAAAAAAATTTCCAACCCATCAGACCTTTCATCCTAGACACTTTAGGAAAACGTAATGTATTCGCAAGACCAGACACAAAAAGCAGCTGATGCGCTGCTTAAATATATGAAAAATGATGAGAAGGAGAGCAACAACTTGTTGGGCGAGGAGTCGGAACCAGTGTACCTAAACATTGCGGCGAAAAAGTACTTTACAGATCGAAAGCAGTTGAAGCCAAAGCGAATTGTGCTTCCACATGCGTTGCGGACCAAGGAAGATACCAGCATTTGTCTATTCACCAAGGATCCTCAGCGAACTTATAAAGATGCATTGCAGGGTGAGGGTTCTCCATCCGCGGGGATGGTGGACCGAGTGGTGGGAGTGTCCAAGCTCAAGGGCAAGTTCAAGCCGTATCAAGCCCGACGATCTCTACTATCCGGCCACGAGCTGTTCCTAGCCCAGGATAGCGTGGTCACTACTCTGCCAAAGCTTCTAGGCAAGGTGTTTTACGACGGATCGGTGAGTCGAATTCCGCTATCCATCAAGACTGGTGGGAAGGATGAGGTTGATGCGGCGGTGGTCAAGAAGGAGATTGACCAGCTGCTAACATCTACCGTGTTTGTGCTATCCCCTGGCGCCATGGTTTCCATCAAGGTGGGTACTACTGATCTGTCTGGTAAGCAAATCGCGGAGAATGTGCAAGCGGTGGTTGATTATTTCGTGGCTAATATACAGCCATGGGATATGATCCGGTCCATGTACCTCAAGGCACAGAAATCCGAGTCTCTGCCTATATTTTTGACCGACAAGGTCCAGGTCGAGGCTACTGAAGCCGAGAAGCAGCAAGCAGAAAAGAGAAAACGGGATACTAACCAGCTTACCGACTTTGAACAGGAGTTGGCTAATGAGTTTGACGAGGAGGATGTGGAACAGTTTACCAACAAAAAGATCAAAAAGCAGGATTAGATTTAATAATTATACATAGCAGTGTGTTTTTTTTATGGATGAATAGGAATAAAGTTACCAATAATACAGCTGGGGATGTTGTACCGGTCTCGGCGGACGGTGAAGGAAAAGCAGCACGCGCGACGTTTGCGGCCGTCTCTAGTACGCAGGTTGCAGCTAGTCAGCACCGCTTTTTGCCCGCTGTCAAACGCGATATTCCCGTACTTTTCCCAATAATTGACTGCAGACTCTTCGCTCATGAGCTCGTAGATTGCTAGTTTGCCATCGCGAAGATCCTCCACATTCACATCGACCAACCCGGCAAACTCTTTATTGCCTCGATAAATCTCGCCAGTTCTCCGCCACAAACAAGCAGGAATGGCCATTGAAGTGAACACCCGGTCATAATCCAGCAGCATCCGTTCAAACGACTCCTCGACCAGGACCAGATCCACATCCTTGAGTGATTTGGCCACGGCTCGAAACGCAGGCCGGAAGATTGTTAGTGGTTTGAGGATCCGCTGCCGTGAGCTCTGGTTCATGTAATTGTCCATATAGTTCTGCAGGCGTTGGTACCCCTTGACGTAGTTGAAGGGTTGCAACAGCCCGGCTTGGACTTTGGCGTGGATCACCTGTTTGAGCCGCTCCTCGGGGGACAAATCCTCGCTAGGGTCAGCCGCAGTTAAAAAAAACTTGTCCTTCGCGTCCACATCATTCTTTTCCTGTTGTGCTTGTGTTTGTGCTTGTTGCTGCTGCTGCTGATGTTGCATCTGAACCGGCGCTGGTTGAATCTGGGGTTGTGGTTGCGGTTGCGGTTGCTGAAGGGGTTGCGGCTGAGGAGGTTGCGGGAACAATGTACCATCAGTCAAGTTTGTATCATCCATCATGGACAAAAAATCGTTCAGCGAGGAGAATTCACTACCAGCGTGCTCCGAATAGAATACAGGGTTCTGATTGAATTGAACCGTTTGAGATAAAATCGATTGGTTGCCAAGCGATGACCAGTCATTAAACATTCGATCGTCCAACGGGTTGTTGTGATTAGCGGCTGCAGTGGTGGCGGCGTCTGGCTCGCCATTAGCGCCATTTCCTCCCACAATCAACTCGGATCCTGGGATCACAGCCGATGTCGTCTCGCCAGTCGGTGTATCCCCCTCATCCTCTTTTTTCTTTTTGAGCCGCTGCTCATCATGACACAAATGGCCAATATTCCGTTTTATACACCGACTACACGGCCGTTCTGAATCACACGTCATGTGCGAGCGCCTACAGTACACACACGCGTGGTCGACCTTTTGTCGTTTCTTCTGAGCCGCCTTGTCCATTCCTATTATATTGTATTAACCTAGATTCAAAAAGGTGGAGAGAAGTGTGTGTGTGGTGAGTAAGTGGTGAGAGGGGAGGAGAGGATTGAGGGGGAAAAGGTCGGGAATTGCCGCGAGGCGCTAGGGCCCTTATTGGGAGCTTCTGTTTTTTTCAGCCGACCTTGCCCGATCAAATGTTCAAAATTTATCGTCCCACCAAAAACTACTAGTAAACAATTTTCGCATAAGTAATTTTCTCCAAACCATGTTTACAATGTTCAGGCCGACAGTAGCCCGGTCAACTTTCCGCGCGTTCAGCACACGATGCCTATATAACGAACGCAGGGAAGCGTTTCTACGAGGAATGCGCCAGGCAAAGAAAAACAAGGATCAAAAGTACATCACAACAATGGCGCTATATTCAGGTAGTGTAGTGATTGGGTTTTTGGCCCTGGCATACGCAGCAGTACCGCTGTACCGAGTGATTTGCCAGCGGACCGGGTATGCAGGCCAACCCATCACTGACTCTAGCAAATTCACTGCGGACCGGTTAGTAGCGGTGGACCGCCCGCAACGGATCAACATTACCTTTTCGTCTGAAGTGTCGACAATTCTGCCTTGGAAGTTCAAGCCGCAGCAGCGCCAGGTCTCGATTTTACCTGGAGAAACCGCACTGGCGTTTTACAAGTGTAAAAACACCAGCGATCGGGATATTATTGGCATGGCCACGTACTCGATCCTACCCGACAAGTCTGCTCCGTATTTTTCAAAAATCCAATGCTTTTGCTTTGAGGAGCAAATGCTACGGGCTGGCGAGGAAGTAGACATGCCCGTGTTTTTCTTTATCGATCCGGATTTTGCAACCGATCCGGCAATGGCACATGTCAACGATATTGTATTACACTATACATTTTTCAAAGCCCAGTATGATGACAATGGGGTCTTGACGCCTGTTAGTAGTTAGAAAAAAAGAATAAGATAATTACAGAATTGTATGAATTATTATTATGCGACTGGCGGCATTTCGGTCCGCACAAACTTTACTCCCGGCTGCTCTTGTTCGCTAGCTTCTGGTTCGTCGTCTTCCCACTCGAGAACAATCGTCGGGGTGGAAGGCGAGTGTGGCACGGGCGATGGCGACTCGTGCAATGTGCATCGTTTGGTCAACTTTGGCACGTCAGATTGCTGTTGCTGCTGCTGCTCTTGCGCCTGACACTGCTCCGGGTGCATCATTTGCAAAGCAGTCTTTAAATCATCGGCAGAAAATGTTTGCTGGTCGTTTGGCGGATCCTCCTCGCGTGACTCCCAGCCAGCAGGCGGACTTGGTGGCGGGGAAATGAGCCACAACCTCCCAGCATCTGGGAGCTTGAGATGCGAATCTTGATTAGTAGTGGAAGAACTGTCAAACTGCGACAGAGGTGTATGCTGGGTGAAAAAGACTTTAAAATGCGAGACTGGGTGCGATGCGTTGACCACTAGCTTGGCGTTGAGTGCGTCTTGAGCCGATTGCAAAACCACAATTATCCGCCCAAACGACTTTAACGGCGCCCAGTGCACTACCGGGATTTCTTTCTGAACAAGCAGGGTCCTCAGCTCTGTCGATTTTTCTTGAAAGTTTGGTTTGCTGAGTCCAGCAATGATGATTGTGTTGGATGGGGTTAGCGTCATTATAGGATGTGTATTCTTGTATTGTATTTGTTATCGTTTTTCTTGGATGGAAATAGATGAGGAGAAGAGAAAATCCAAGTTGGGAACACTATTTTTTTTATATACGTGAAAAGAAAGAAAAGAGAGGGCTCGTTTTTGCGGCTGTGCAAAATTTATCTTGGCGGACGCCGCCCCGATTACAAAACTACTAGATTTGCTGGGACACAAAGACGCTTGTAGTGGGTAATATAGACAAAGTGAGGGAAAACAGAAGGGCAGTGTTACCGGTTTAAAAAAAAGCATACCAGGTTTGTTCTTTTTTTTTTGCCTTTTTCGCTCAAAAGTTACTCGAAATTACTGAGGCGGGTGGTAATTTATCGGGTATTATTGTGGCACTGTACTGTACTGTAGGTGCAATAAAACGTGGCTAAGCCGCACCTTTCCTCTCTTTCTCTAATATTCTGTACGCGCGAAATGAGCGCCTGCGGCCGGCAGTAAAAATGCGGTAAAAGTTTCTAGGGGCGCAGGCCCCACACTTTAACGATCCACACGTCGCTAACCTTAGCACCTCTTTAGTAAGTTTCTCGCGCTTGGTACCCGGTAACCCAAAAAAAAATTAATAATACAATGGGGAAGCTGCGATGAGGCCTGGAAATAGCAAGGTAAATTTCCGTCGATCTAGAAAAAAAAAATATTATGGCCACGGCGCCGTCAACCCGTCAACTAAAAGGCTACCAAATAGTATATTGTACAATACGATTGCGTTTAGGTTACTGAACTAAAAATGGACAAGAAGAAGAGGCTGGGGGAATCTAGCCGTTGAGCCTCGTTTTTTTTTTTTTCTTCTTCTTCTTCTTCTCAGCCTCCCGACGTCAGGGTGGTCAGAGTAGCCAGCGTCTAAATCGGATCTGTTAGGCGTCAATTTAAAAGAGGCTCAAGCTCGGCTAGCGGGCGGCTCGGGGACGCGCACCTCCCTCCGAGTGACGTAAGTGACATTTTTTATATTGCGCACGTGACATTGAACGCACGTGGATGGTTACTTTCGCCTTGAAATTTAACTCAAAGTATATATAATTCAGATTGGCCAAAGGGGTTATCAAAATTAGCATAGCCGGAGACACCAGCAAACACAACCCTCTGGGTACAACCTATTGAGGTTGTGGTCACACGAATGAGCTTTATATCAAAGGTCAGTTGGAGCCAACCCCATATTTTGAGTAGAAATAAAATCCTGGTTTAAATCCCGGCGTTCTATATGTAGTATCACGTTTAATAGATAGAGGGTTACTATGGCAACCGCTCTTGTTTGGTTAGTTAGATTTGCCATACTCTGTACCACGCCGCTCAACGTCCGTACTGTAATAGCCCTTCTGTCTCACTATTTGGCAGCCTGACTCTCCATACCAACATCTTACTTTCGAAAAGTGGAGTTTAGATGCAAAAAGAGATTAGTGACGTAGGGGAGGTGCCCCCCAGATTATTAAAACCACGTTAGCACCTGGGACATTGAAGACGAAGAAAAAAAAAAGCAAAAGACGGTACAGTATAGTGCTGTGTATACTAAATAATATAATCTTAGCAGGCTTAGAGTTTAGAGTATACGAGCTAACCCACTTGGAGAGTGAGGCGGCAGCGGGGCAGATGAGGGAATGAAGAGGAGGACATGGAGGTCCCATGAGGAAGAAAGCAGCCATGGTCAGCAAAAATTATGATCACACTGATTTGTTGTCTCCATCCCTTTTTTTTTTTTTTTTAATATTATTATTATTATTTCCCTTTCAGGGTAGTGGAAATGTAAACTCAGCTACACAAACGATCGACTGTCGTCCGAGATTATAGTAAAGTACAGTACTAGATAATCGATCGAGATTGGGATAGTGTACTGTAGTGTGTTTTGGATTATGAACGGCACCGCGGGCTACCAAGAATTCCTCGCATTTATTGATCACGGTCAACACACGTTACTGTTTCTAGTGCAGGACAGGGGGTCCGTGCTTTAATATGTACACAGTACTGTATGATGCGACACGGGGAAAGTGTAAACTACCCTTGCATCTATCTATCTTAGGCCCGACCGGAGCTTATAAGAGCCAAGCTGGCGGCTCGGCTGGGCTGGGAGGGCCCGCCAAGTAGCGCTTAAAAGGTCGGCGTTACCGCCCGTTTTTTGTTACAGTACAGTACAGTAAAACGCACAATGTATACACCCACAACGCAGGTGGCGGGGCCGGCTTAGAGACAAATCTCCATGTCCACCCAGAGAGCACCCCTGACTTTTTTTTATTGAAAGGGAAAAAAAGGCACGAAATAAGGTAGTACAGTGAAACCTGAGTATAAAATTGCAATAGCATGTGTGCCATTTGCCATGCATGCATATAAGTGGTAGCGCCTCGAGGATGCACGGCGTGCCTGGTATGTGTGTGTGCAAGGAGCCAATGATGCCATACATACCCGCATATGAACAATCGCCGCGTATATGATTGGCACTATCAACGGCATCAGCCTCCAGCCCCCATTTACTGTACAAAAAAATAACCCCTCCTAATATGCGATTGAATAATTATTTCTCGGCTGCTGGGCTACTATATTAGGGGAGATGAAAATTGTGACACAATCTTCACAACGGGGCCGGTAAAATCCCCGAGTTCCGGCCGTGCGTTGGGCGCCAGCCACCAGGGACCTGGGAACGACGGCGGGGCACGTTCTCTCTCTCTCCTAAACTTAAAAGTTGGGACTATAGAAAAATAAAAAACGAAACCGCTGGTGCAAGCAAATTTAAGAACTAGTTTCAGTTCAGTTTCCCGTTTCTCGAACAACGCAAACTTTGCTTGCGCCTTTCTCCCAATATAATAGGTTGGATCGAAAACGGTGATACGAAAAAAAAAAATTAATAATATCATGTATGTAAAAAAAAAAAGAACGGAGATTACAGCACGTCATGGCTTGTTATAATTGTATTATAATTTTTCCACCTCCGAGAGAGATAAAGGGTGCATTTCAGCCCCTTCACGAGACCGCAATGAACACAGCACTAGTTTGTACAGTAAATATCGAGATACGTATAAACCACCCCACACTTTACCGCTCGATCGGTGCTCTACTGTACAAGTAGATGGGGAGAAGAAGAAAAAAATAATAATATAATGACGTTTGACAAGCCCAGGAAATAATAATCACCGGTGTGATCTATCTACAATACCTAGTGTGTACAGTAGAAGAAAAAAGGTCAAGCCTAGGCGCCTATCTCGAAGCAAAAAGCAACCCAGAGCTTTTCCCCTAAAAAGAAAAATGTGCAGATCAGTGATATCACCCAAGCAGCAGCAGAGAGAGCAACAAGCAACAAAGGGCTCAATCGAGCAAGCTCATGTCTTGTTCAAAGTCGGTCGCGCGCCAGATGCGTAAATAATCCCCAATGGGGATGGAACCTGTCTACCATCTAAAACTGTCAAAAATCCCAAACTAGAATGAAATGCACAAGATCTTTTTGGTATTTTTTATTCATCGTTTTATTGTATTGTGGTGAGCGTGGGGTGGGTAGGGGAAAACGGGAAAAGGTACCAGGGCATAAGCGTAACGAACGCCGGCACGGTTACGTGGGGCGGGCGCGTCGGTACCCCCGACAACACTCCCCTATCCACACACCTCGGCTTTCTTTTAGGTAAGCGCCTCACGGGTATATTAAACAATGCATACGGCAATCCTTCTATAGAAGCTTACGTACTGTAAGCACACTCATCTCATCAAAAGGCTCGTCAATCAATCAGGCCTATATGTGGCCTTATGCCACCTTATATGGTTTAAACTATTTGCCGTGGATAGTAATCCTAGGCCTTGATGGTGGTCAATGAGCGATGTGCAGTCTGATTTTCTGCATTGGGTCATGCACCTATGTGGCACAGTCATCCGCCGCCCTTGTGCTTACTCATCACTGTCCCTCTTTTCTTCTCTCCCTCTCTCTCTCCCCCTTCTCTCCACCCCTCCTTTCCGGAAGAGGCTTCTGGCAGTATAGTGGGAAAACTTCGCTTCGTTACGAATAAACTCCCTGACAAACTGACAAACTAGATATCTTCTCGGTTTCAACATTAACATTATATTTAAACTAGCCTACGGAGGAGGGGGGGGGCCAGAGTGGCCTTTTTTTTTTTCTTCTTTATTTTCTTCTTTTTCACGTTTTCTTCCAATTACTTTTTTAATAAATAGCTCGCTCGCTCGCTCGCTCTTGGGTGTGGAAAAAAAAAAAAAAAGATAGAGGGAGAGAAAAGAAAACAAATTACACACACAGGGAGAGGGTGCCTATCGTCATAAACTTGCTTTTTCCTGGCCTTTCCTTTTTTTTTTTTCTTGTCTTTTTTGCTTTTTACTCTTTTCTTGTAAATAATCCAAAGAAAGAAGAGTCTATGGTATACTAACTATGGTTGATATAAAAACACACTGCTTTTTCCCTTTAAAATGTTCTTCTCTCTTTTTATTTCATTATTTTTATAAACATCTTTTCATTCTACTAGTTTACTAAAGGAAGAAAAAAAATGTCGGCATCAATCAGTGAAGAAGAAAAGAAACGCCATAGCTTTGAAGATAAGCAAGCGTCACCGTCAGTGTCGACCTATGACGAAGAAGCTTCGGTGAATGAGGGTACTTTGGAATCATACCTGGCTGAGCAATTAGCGGCCGAGGACGGCAACGGGATCAAGTACCGAACGTGTGGGTTGTGGAAGACTACCGCGTTGGTGTTTTCTGAATACTCGTGTCTGGCGATTGTTAGTTTTCCTGGTGCATACAGCACGCTTGGGCTGATTCCGGGTATTATGATCACCGTTGGCATTGCATTGATCAGTCTGTATACTGGTCAGGTTATTTGGCGGTTTTGTTTAAAACACCCAAAGATTTTGGATGTGTGTGATATTGCCAAGATTGTGTTTTTTGACAGCAAGATTGCCTGGTATTTTACCGCCGTGTGTTTTGTGCTGAATAACGTGTTTTTGATGGGTTTGCATTTACTAACTTGGTCGCAATTTTTGAATACAGTTGCCGGATACCCATTTTGCACGATTATTTCGACTCTGCTTGCGTTGGTATTGTGCTATGTGTGCTCTATTCCTCGAACTTTGGGTAACTTGTCTTGGTTGGCGGTGTTTTCTGCAGTGACCATGTTCTTTTCGGCCATTCTATGCATTGTGTTTGCTGCTATTCAAACTAACCCTGGCCACTATGTCGAAGGCACTCCAATCGAATGGGGTCTATGGCCAAAGTCTGAAACCACTTTTGCTCAAGGCTGCGGGGCTGCCGTGTCTCTGGTGTTTGTGTTTGTTGGCCAAGTCACTTATCCAAACTTGATTACTGAAATGAAGGACCCTCGACAATTCCACATTTCTCTAAAACTGGTGTGCGTTGCTCAAATCATTGTGTTTGTCGCGGTTGGCACTGGTGTCTATATTTGTGTTGGTGATGCCTACATCACCTCCCCAGCATTTGGGTCTCTAACCACAAACTACAAGTATGCCACTTTTGCCCTGGCGGTTCCAACCGTGGTGTTTTTGGGTGTCCTGTACTGCTCCATTACCTCTAAACTCTTGTTTTACAAGTTTTTTGCTGGCACCAAACACTTGACCCAAAACACGGTTGCTGGTTGGGCTGGCTGGTGCGGTATTGTTCTAGGTCTATGGGTCTTGGGGTTGATTGTGTGCTTGTCAATTCCATTCTTTTCGGACTTGATTTCGCTAATGAGTTCATTGTTTGTTTCTTATTTTGGGTTTATTTTGCTTGGTATGTGTTATATCTACATGCGAGCCAAGGAAGGCGGAAAGGGCTGGTACAAGCGATTGTCCAAGTGGGGGTATGCCATGGTGGCCTGGAATGTGTTTATCATCATTCTTGGGTTTATTCTACTCGGCCCTGGTACTTATTCTACCATTAGCAACATTTTGGACGCGTTTGCCGATGGAACTGTCGGATCTGCCTTTAGCTGTGCCGACAACAGCATTTAAAGAGCCTTGTTTTTTTGCTTTTTGACAAGTTTCTCTTTTTTATTTAACGAACCTTTTATGACCTGTATATTTTGAATCAATAGACTATTTCTCCTGCATTTTTTTTTTTTTTTTCGTATTATTTTTTGGCCAAACAAATTTCGGCTCAACGGTTTTTTGTTTTTTTGTTTTTACAAAACGGTCTGCTACTGTTGCCTAAAAAGAGAGTCAGGAGCCAAGTTCAGTTAAGAATATAGATCCGAGTCCATGGGTCAGGTGCGCCGAGCTGAGACTTTTTTTTGTCAAGTTAAGAGCCGAGATGATTGCTATTGCTGCCACAGCCGCCGCCGCGCTCGCGCCATGCACGTTGCCCTGTTTCCGGAACCGACCGGGGGAGATAGGGGCCTCCTGCGCGCGCTCCCCTCCCGATTACACCCACTTTGGGAGTTTAAAAAACAAGTTCCAGTTTAACTACATAGCTTGTATCTTATCACAGAGCTTTATATAAATATAGAAGATGAAACTGGCAATCTTGGAAACTGACACGCCGGTGGATCCGGTTTACAACAAGTATGGGCGGTATGGGTTGATATTTGAGGACATGCTGCGGCTAGCGGGGCTGCCAGAGGCCTGGGAGTGCGAGTATTACAATGTGATTGACAAGCATTATCCATCCACGGAGCCAGATGCCTACCTGATCACCGGATCCAAGCACAATTGCTACGACAATGACGAATGGATCGTTAAACTGGTTGAGTACGTTGCGAGTCGTCCGAATAAAAAATTTATTGGGATTTGCTATGGCCATCAAATTATTGCTCGTGCGTTGGGCGCTAGAACCGGGCTTAGCTCCGCTGGGTGGGAGATTTCGGCGACTCCGATCCAGCTCACCGCAGAGGGCGAAAAAGTGCTTGGAGCGTCTGAATCCGTGACTATAATGCAAATGCATCGTGATGTGGTGCATGAACTGCCAGCTGGGTGCCAGCTTTTGGCATCTACGGATAAATGCGCCATTCAAGGGTTTTACAAACAGGGTCATTATTGGTGTGTTCAGGGCCACCCGGAATACACTCCAGACATGATCAAACTGATTGTCCAGCTACGCTTGGAAAAGGGCTTGTTTGACCCGGACATGGCCCAGGATGCGCTGGCGCGAGCCGATACCATTCCCGCCGATGCATCGCTCCTGGCTAAATGCATGGTAAAGTTTTTGACCAATTAATCAGAGAGAGACACACACAACAAAAAAACAAAAATAAACAAAAATAAAATAAAATTAAGGGGTATCTCCCTGGGTTACAGTACTAAGGTTTATCCCTTGCCCATACACACACACCCTCCCCCAAACGCGCAGCTCTGTAATGAACAGGGTGCCTAAAGCGGCTGTACCGTAGCGTCCGTCAAGTGGTAAAAAAAAGTATGGAACAGGCAACAAACATGCGTTATTATATGACTGGCGTTTATTTTAGCATTTTTCTGCACTCACACAATTATTGATACAGTACGATTATTGACGCAACTCCCAACTCTATCTCTTTTTTTTTTTTTTTTCGTACACCTATTTTATTTTTCTTTTTCTTTTCTTCCTTTTCCTTTTCTACCTTTTTCTCGCCTAATCGTAAAGTTTCGATTGAACTTTGAAAAAGAGTAAAACCTTAAGCACCTACAGGACCTTTTTTTAGAAAAGAAAAAAAAGAAAAAGAATGTCTGTTGAGGCGAAACGAGTACCTACCAGGTACCGCAAGGCACGCCGCAACAATAATAATGTTAATGATCCTGCTGACGGACAAAACGCAAACTTGCGGATTGACACAAACTTGGGCCCGACAAGTACCGAAATGATGACCGCAAGCAGCAATAACAATAGCGCTACGACCCCCAAACCATCGTCAGCGTCAGCATCAACGTCAACAGTGGGATCGGTGGAAATCGCCTTCAAGCTCCCGTCACAAACAGTTACCAAGCTGGTGTCACTGGAGGATACGTTTATGGACGTTTTGGAACGGCTGGTCAATGATCATCGGTACGAGTTGACAAATGATGTCGATGAGTTTATATTTTGGGAGGTGATGTGTTGTTACAAGCTAAAAGTGAGAAGACCATTGCGACCGCACGAGTATGTCAAGCACGTGTACACGTCGTGGGGTGCCGGTGTGCAAAACTACATTGCCATTGATTCTAGTGCCAGGCGGTTGGAAACGAGCTCGATTGCGTCGTTGGTACCACGGCGTGATATTGTCAATAACGGGGCAAGCTTCAAGGGCCAAGTCTACTTTTGGAGGAACCAATCGGACTGGAAAAAATCGTGGTTGGAAATTAACCAGTCGGGGGTAATGACGCTACGCAAACGACAAGACTCGCGGGATATTAAACAAGTAACGTTATCAGAGGTGGACTTGTATGAAAATGTGGAAAAGCCACCTGGACAGCCAGGAGTATATGCATTGACAATAAGCTCGCAACAGAGCGTGGATTATTTTGTTGACAAGAATGATGCGGTTTATTTTTTGGCGGTGGATTCTCAACAAGACTATGAAACCTTGCGCAATATTTTTTATTCGCTCCGATCTGGGCATATTACCAAACTCTGCAACACCACGAGTACAACAAGGCCCGATGTTACAGGCTTGGTTGACGAGATTCCCTTGGCAAAGCTGCAGATTGACGATTCAACAAACCCCAGGATCAAACCGGATGGGTTGCTGGGCAATGCGTATCCAAAAGCTCAGGGGACGGGGACGGGGGCGGGGGTTGCCTCGCCAACCGATAATTATAATCACCTCAACCACAAAATCAAGCCAGAGGGGTTGCTGGGCGCGTCATATCCAAAAAAATCGCCAATCACGCAAACACCCTTGTCTAGCAGTGCATCGCCAATAGAAGCAGGAAGGGGGTTATTGGGCCAGGCATATAGTAGTGCATCAACGCCGGGCCAGCACAAGCTACCAACCAAACTACCGCAGCATAGCATGGCCCTGCAACATCAAAAGATTGATCTCAGAAAGGTCTAACCGTTAGTCTTTTAAAAAAGATAATAATTCATATTAATAATATTTATTCAAAAAGAGCTCAGAAAAAAGTGAACTAAAGTTGTGGTTTTGTTATCAGTGCCAAGGGTCTAATCAAGGCTCAATAACACGGACCATCAATTTATCGTCATTGCTCTTGTAGAAAGAGAAGAAGAAGGATGGGTAAAATTTGCTTTATTTATAGTGGTGTGGAATCTCTGGATCTGTGGGGCCGCGCGGGCGGGCTGGCTGTCACACCTCCCCGAAATTTTCTACCCGTACTGATATATACACGCCGTTAATGGCCCAAACCCGCTATACTACCGACTTGAAGAGGTTAAAAGAAGCATGGTATGTAGCGGAGAGCACTGAAAGCGTTGAAACTAGCAGATTGGTGGCTAGATTACTAGGAAGTGACGGGATCTGGATGGTTGTTCGGATGATGGTTGGCGATTGAGAGCCGCCGCACCAAACAGGGGCGCGCGCGCAGGCATATCACAGTCACAAAATCTCCCAACTCGAACGCATTCGTTCTCAAATATTCACGCACTAACAAGCCCAATCTACGAAAAAAAGGTAGGGGGGAAAAGTAAATTTTTCAAAAACATTTTCTGAACCCAGAACATCCAACGACAACAACCCAGCAATGCCTTTCCAAAAAGTTGAAAAGACCAGCGCTTACCACAGCCGATTCCAAACCAAGTTCCGAAGAAGACGGGAGGGTAAGACTGACTACTATGCCCGACAACGATTGATTGTCCAACACAAGGCCAAGTACGACTCTCCAAAGTACCGATTGGTGGTGCGATTTACCAACAAGGACGTTATTGCCCAAGTTGTCACTGCCCACATTACCGGTGACCGAGTTGTGTGCGCTGCTTATGCCCACGAGTTGCCACGATACGGTGTCACTCACGGTCTAACCAACTGGGCCTCTGCCTACTGTGTTGGTTTGTTGATTGCCCGACGAACTTTGCAAAAGTTTGGCTTGGACGACAAGTACACTGGTGACGAGGAGCAATCTGGTGAGTTCCAATTGGTCGAGGCTGTTGAGGACGGTCCACGACCATTCAACTGTGCTTTGGACGTTGGTTTGGCTCGAACCACCACTGGTGCCAAGGTTTTCGCCGTCATGAAGGGTGCTTCTGACGGTGGCATGTACGTGCCACACTCCGCCAAGCGTTTGCCAGGTTACGACATTGAAACCGAAGAGTTGGACGCTGAGACTTTGCGAAAGTACATTGTTGGTGGCCACGTTGCCGAGTACATGGAGGAGTTGCAAGATGATGACGAGGAGGCCTTTGGCAAGTTGTTCAAGGCTTACACTGACGACGACATTGATGCCGAGTCTTTGGAGGACATCTTCTCTGATGCTCACGAAAAGATCCGAGAGGACCCATCCCACAAGCCAACCCAAAAGAAGTCTATTGACGAGTACAAGAAGGTTAACCAAAAGCACCGAGAGGTGAAGTTGACCAAGGCTCAAAAGGAGGCCAAGATTCAAGAAAAGATTGCTGCTTTCAAGGCTCAACAAGAGTAAAGAATAGTTTTCAAAAAAGTTTTGACATTAAACTGTCTGTCTGTAATATAATCACTGTTTTAACTCTTTTTATTCCTTTTTTAATTCGAATTAGTAGTAGTGGACAACAGGTTCAGCACGTCATTAACCACCGAGTTTAACGTTTCATCGTCCATCTTATCGGCCAATCCGTTGATTGTGCCTTCCTTGTTGTTGCATAGAGTATCCAAAATGCGCTCCAACTCTGGCCCATGGCTCTGCTTGACCCGTTCAATCAACGACAACACGTTTTGTTCTCCCTTTGCGGTGAGAATCGCGCGCCGCATTTGCTCACCCGTCACTTTTTCCGCCGCCGCCATGGGCTTGGGTTCTGTTAAGGAGGGGGAGGAATCGCCCGCCTTGGGCTCTTCCACGCGCTGGCGCATAAACGTTGAAAACTTGTGAATCTCACCTTCTTCCATCTCCTGTGCCTTGGCATGCAAATTGGTCGAGCTAGACTTGCGGCTGAGCTCGCCCTCATCCATCGTCGAGATTGGCTCAACCTGGAGATCCGGGTGCTGGGGGTTGGTTGCTTCACTAGATCCGGAAATGATCCCGCTAACGTGATCACTAACATGCGGTAGTGGCAAATGCTGCTGCTTGTGTATCGTCTCGTCGTACTGATCAAGCACCTTTTCCAGATTACTGTCCAGAATAACCAGTTTGATCAGTTGCTCCTTGTTTTCCGTGCTCAAGCCATCGTTATTATGCTTCATGTTGAACAAATCCGCCAGCCGCTCGTGGATCCAATCCCGAATGTTCTTGCCTCGACGCACCATTGTTTCCGCCAACCGTCGACACTTGATCTCGTCGTCATCCTTGTTGGTCTTGAGAATATCTCCAACCGCTTGCGCCAGCTCGCTCCCGAGCTCGATAAAGTCGCTTCGGTCGGTTTCCAGCGCTTGCTCCAAACTCTCCCGGTCCTTGAGCTTGCCAGCCACCGACGCTTCCATATTGACCAAACAAAAATGCGCCAACCGACGTTGAATCGAGGCCGGTAGCAAATCGGGGTCAATTTCGACCCGGTAGATTGTAGATGAGATATCAACCGCGGTGGTAAGCGCCGCACACGATGTGACGTCAACTTGGCGATTTTCCAGCAACGACACGTGAATCAGGTTTGGACATTTTGCAAACGCCTCCGACAGCTGGACAATATCATCCGGACTGAGTTTGTTTGAATCCAAGTGGAACCGCCTCAAGTCTTTAAACTTTGGCAGGTACTCGGCCAACACTGGGGTGAACTTTGGGAATAAATCCGGATTGGAGCTCAAATCAAGGTATCGAATCTGGTTTTGCGACATGGCTTGGAGCAGATAGGTGGCCTTTTCCACGTTTTTCATGCATGTGGAGTTTAACGACAGCTGCACAATAGACGGGTGCGACACAATCGCCGAGACAGTATCCCAACACCCGCTCAAATCGTTACCGCCCAAATCCAACCCTTGGCAATTGTTTTCCTTATCCATCCACTCACGAATCACCTGCAAATCCTCACATTGCAAATCATTCATTGCCAGTCCTAGCCTTACCACGTGTTTACACGCCTGCTGGATCAACAAATCAAGCTGCTCGCCAGGCACCATACACTGATTAATCATTAGCTCTGATAACCCACCTTTTGCCACAATGGCCCTGACAAACAACTCCCAGTCCATGTGCGCTCGGTTTGTTTCTGGTTTAATATGCTGCTTCTTTTTGGGGTCAATATGAATGCTCAAATCGAGTTTGGCCAGCGAAGTATTTTCCACCAAAAACGCACACATGGCGCGCCACCCATTATCACTCAACACTACATTTTTCAGCGACAACTTCCACAGACTCGTGCTAGACTTTAACACCGAAAACAAGATACCCACCATTTCGTCGGATAAACACGCATTGTCCAAAATGACCATGTGGATCGGCACTGCCTGCAAGAAATCGCCAAACGATAAAATCTCAATCAACGTTGGCCTAGGGTTCATCAATCGGATAATCTCCAACGGCGATTCCTTCCCCTTGACCTGTTTCAACGTTGCTGGGATTGGCAGAATCTCGCGCAAATGGCAGCACCGGGTGTAAAGATTCTCCACGGTCGAACTCTCCTCTGTATTGTTATTATTATTTTCCTTTGGTTCCGAATCCCTCCGATCATCAGCCGTCGTCGTGGTTGGCTTGTCAATCGTCACCCCAGCCCCTGGCTCATGCTGATGGCCTTGCTCATGTACACACTTGTTGTTCCATTCATCCTCCTCTTCTTCCTCCTCTGCAACCTGACTCGAGCTTAGCATGAACTTGGCGCGCAATGACGCCGCCGCACCGCCCTTGAGACTGTTTTGCACCCGAAGCGCTGCGTCATAGGCAGTCTGACTCGCAATTGCCGCAGTAGCTGCATAATTTTTGGGCAAATAATACCCAGAATTTGCGCTGCTCATCGACGATGGCGGCGCCAGCGACTGGTGGTTATTATTAATATTCCGTGTCACTTCTCCACTCGCACTAACCGAGATATTGCCCGGCTTGGGGTGTCTAGACGGGATTTGCTGCGGCGGGTCATCGAGCAGCACCGTGCGGTCAAAACTGACCCGCTTGGGCAGAACCCCTTCCAGTTGCGGTACTTTGCATCGCTTCCGATGCCAGTTCTTATTCAGCACCACTTTCGGCTTTTCATTTTCTGCCGAGAGTTCCGGGATCGGAGTCGCCGGGGGTACCGGAGTGTTTTGGCGTGACAGCCGCCTTAGTTTACCCATCAACGACCCCCGCTCTTCCTCTGCTGGTGGTGGAGACGACGACGACGTAGGCGAGCTCACAGAAGGTGGTGTGCTGATCTGTGGTGCCTGAGGTGCGGGTGACACTATTTTTGGCGAGGTCGAATTGGCGGATGATGCTGCTGCTGCTGCTGCTGTTGTTGTTGTTGATGGCGGGGCATGGTTGTAAGTATTATTATTATTGTTAGTGGAGGAAGCGGCACTCGGCTCGTGATGAAACTTGCTGCTAAACGTGTGGAGCCAACCTTTACGAGCCGGTTTTTTTTCCTTGTCGCTTTCAACGTGGGTTGGCAGAGTTGACACTCTAGATATTTGTCCTCCATCGTTGTGATTACCTGTTGTTGCTGCTGCTGCTGCTCTTTGGCTCATTGCCGGTAAACTTGGCTCGCGTTTCACACCATTTATACTGTGCTTGTGTTGAGGTAAACTCGTCGACCGTGCTCTTCGAACGCCTATAAAAATTAATATTAGCACCTTGTTAAAAAAAAAAAAAAATACTTACCCTTGTCGTGCTTGTTTAAACTGTTACTCCGAGCCATCCAGTCAACATCGTTATTGGCCACACCGCAGCGGTCGGGGTCTAGTTGTGGGCCATCACTCGAACCCATTTTTTTTCTCGATACTGCTGTGATTTATTTTTTTGTAGTCC